>JAEQBH010006636.1:0-235122 GCA_016808115.1 Tetrastigma voinierianum | reverse complement strand
TATGTGCGTCTTGCCCTAGGACTCAATCACTTTGCTTTCCGATGCGGGATAGGCGTAGCCGCAGGCTCTGTCGTTAAGCGGGCTATGATGCAATTTTGTAACTGACCCAAATGCAGGGTTCCATTGACCTTGATCAACCCCTGGAATTCCTATGGATTCGGGTGACCAGACCACCTTGTTGTGTCTTATTTATAGGGATCCGTATTTTCACAAAAATCGAGGCGAGTCTCCTTGTTCAGAGCTCCGTAACATACAACTTTATATAATGGTATAATCATAACCCATCCGAGTCACAGCGGAAGTAATGACCCTTTTCAGAGATCCATACATCCATATCCCAGTATACATCCCAGCTGCAGGGACCCATTCATTTCACATTTAATTAAAATATGAGAATAAAACGCCCAATTACAGTTCGTAGATTAGGATCGCGACCATCTTACCATAATTACATACCCGACTATTTAGACAATAGTCCCGAATTTAGTTACAATTAACTATAAAAGCCACTTTACAAAGGAAATATCGAGCCACACATCGACCTCCTTCACTTAATCACGGCCTCGTCGGGCGTCGTCTCCACAGCACCCCACACAACACAAAGAGGAGGAGTCCCGATGGGTGGCTTGATACAGAAAAATTCTCCCTCGAGGACTACTCCGCCTAAATGCATGCAATGGCATACATACATCAAACGAATTCCATTAGAAAATGCAATCTATATGGAATATTTCATATCGGCGTGAGATGAGACTCGCCGTCTTATGCACTTTGAGATTATTGACTCCCTCACATTTAAATGCCAAGTGTGAAAGAAACCGGTCATTAGTGTTTCACTGATGACTTAACCGTTTGGAATGACTCTTGATATTCATTTTGAATTTTATCAAATCCCATGTGTTTAGTTGGGTTGAGAATTTTCGGGGTCTCACCGTGAACCCGCGCTCAACTGCTGCTTTCGCGAACTTTCATCTTTGGATCGTATATCGACCCGAAATAATAAAATTTGGGTCTTTCACCCTAAGGGGGATCTGCCCCATCTTGCTTCACCTAAACACGCGTGATTTATTATTATTATTGTTTTACACAACCTTGAGTCTCGATTTTGGATATTGTCCTATTTTCGAGCTCACCACACATTCACCAAGAATGGTGAATAACCAACACCATGCACACACACTCGACTTAACGCGATGTTATCGTGCATATGAAATGCATTTATGTCATTTCATCTATGTCATGCTACGTACCTGATATTTATAAATTCCGATACAATCATATTTCCCACCATATAATTTCCATTCATCATAATTTCAAGTTAATACATTCATCACAATTCCTGTAATACATCATCTGACACATATTAACTTGTGGTTTTACACACAACAACATTTTTTTTCCAACAATACACATAAAATGGCTCAAATCTCGGACCCATATAAAACAGGGCACCTCTTGGTCTCTTCACGGTCATGAACCATTTTTTGTTCCATTTGTCACCGAATTACTGCCATACCAAAACACACAACAAAACCCAAAGACATTAGTCCCGGGATCAAAACCAAACCTTAACACAGTCGAGGACTGCCCGGAACAAGTCAAAAAAATTTCCAATATTCAGTCCCAAAATCTTGGGACTATTCATCCTATGACAGTTTGGTCTCAAGAAACCTTGATACAATTAAATGGCTTTTAAGTAAGAAAATAATCAGTAAGTCACTTACCTACGTGGAGTTGGCGAAACTCCAATTTTTGGTACCAGCGTGTAGCTCGTGCGTGGGCCAGGCTTTACCCCTCTTGCTTGGCCAAAACCCATGTTTCGACTTTCGTAGATCTTAGAGAGAAAGGTAGAGGCTTCTCTACCACAAATTCTTTTCTCCTCGCTCCTCATGCACACTTTGCTAGTTTTTGCTTAAAAATATGGCCCTCTTTAATTTTACTTATTTAATCCATTTTTCCCTTAAGTTTGGATACATGGCTCACATTGCGCCATGTGTCCATCTCGATCGGGTGGATTTACTATACGAAAAATTTATTTATTTTTCAATTCAATTTATTTTAAATGAACTTAGATCAAGCCATTTCCTGACTTCCGAGATTTTTGTAAAAATCTCGTTCCTGGAGTCACTGGTGATTTATCACCCATAAAATCGTAAAAATATTTCAATTGTCTCAGAATTCAACGAAACTTTTCTAGATCATTGGATTTTGCGAGACGAATCCATCAACCTGTCAAGTTTTTGTCATCGAGATCTAGAAATTTTCTAGGCTTCCACTGAGCCATTGGCAATTATTATTATTATTATTATTGTATTATTGTGTATTATTATTATTCCATTTTTCTTGAAAAATACTAATTTTCGGGGTTTGACAACATAATTAAGTGATTTTCATACGAATATTTGAAATAAAATGTGTTCTTTGTAACTAACCATTCAATTCTCAATTATTTCTCTTTGGTTTGTGTGGCAACCCATATCCTTCTTTGGTAAAGGCTATAGATGGCCAAGATCAAGCTTCGATTTTAATGCTATTAGTACGATTAAAAGTGTGAAAGATATTGATCGAGTTGTTCGCCAATGATTTGAGGTCGTAACCTAAAACCATTTGTCACTTTCTTATTTCTTCATGCATAATTTATAATTTTCTATAGACCTACAAGGAGTTACTCCCCACCTAAAATGCACATACCGGTAAATACCTTCCCCAATGATCACATTTCATACAATTTATGCAACATTATATGAATTATGCAGCCATCATGCATGAGATCACGACCCCTCATGCTCACCGACTTGAGTCCCAATGAGCTCCCCCACGCAATTGCCAAGTGTGAAAAACCGGAGTCATCGGTATTTGTGATGACTTACCATTAGACCAAACATACATTTTAATTTATCAAATCATGAATTTTCTTTTCTTTTGTAGACCCACGAATTTTTAGGTTTACAGCCTGCAGCGCACGCCTTTCTCACACATTTTTCGGGGATCTACCTGACATACTTAAAACATGTAATTTATCATTTTGATCCTTACATCCTCGTGAATCTCTATGGACTTTGTCGTTTTTCAGCTCACGACTCGTTCACCAACACCGATGAACAAACAATACCCCGTACCCACACGGAGCTTATTGATGTGGCCAGGTATAAGTACATGATGCAATGCATTTTCCTTCATATTACATGTATATATGAGTGCTACATGAAACATTTACATACCATAGATAATTATAATTTTTACATATAAGCTCGTCCATACGATACATGTTAATACGTCCAATTAGCGTACATCGGCTTATCAAATCCTCGCTGCTTTGTGTTATTCATAAAAGCCATAACCAGCGATCGGTCACAATCTTGGACCATCTAGCGGGGTACCTCACGGTCCTTCACAAACACAGACAATTTGGTTCCACACATCCATACAATCGATATCTCATAAGGCGAACAGCAGGCAAGACGCCGGTCTGATTTAGACCCGACCCACCGGCCGGTCACAGGACTATGTGGCCAGTCGCCTCATAGTCCGATCCCCGAATTTTGGAACTAAATTACATGGCCTCTCTTAACCAACCCATACCATTATAAAGCCTTTACGCTAAAAGTAAGCGAGTAGGAAAATTTCCTACCCAATACAATAGCCTACAACATGCCATACGATGGTCATGTCATATCTCGACTATTCACCTGTACATAACCATACAACCTTCACGCTTGATGAAAAACACTAGATTTCGGTTCAATTATTTTTAAATGAACTTTAACTCACCATTTAATAAGGATTTTGGTAAAAATCTCGTCTAAAGTCATTAGGATTTATCACGGAGAATTCGTAAAATATTATTTGTCTCGGAATTCGACGAAACTTTCTTGGTCAGCAGATTTCGGCGAGGCGAATTTAACGGCGCAGTCCGTTTCGTCATCGAGATCTGAGAGATTTTCTAAGCTTCCCTCGACCATTATATGTCAATTTATTATTATTATATTATTATCCTTTTGAAATTCCATAATTTGTACTTTCACCCCTCCACTTTCCTTAATTGCAAAAGTGTCATAATGCTATGACACTCAAATAATTAAGGAAGCCCTTGGTGCACATATGCGACCCTACGGTTACATACGTACCCTCTTGGGATGGGGCGTCTGGCTGGTAGTTAAGATTTTCCTACTTAGGTTCTCCCCGCCTAAGTGTATCTGATAGCAAACACACACATTAAAGTGAATTCATGATTCCTACTCGAATGTCTACATGCTTATGGATGAGAATGTGACTCACCCTTTCCCGAGCTGAGCCCTCGCTCACTCCCTACGCATACTAGTAAGTGTAGAAACAGCATTTGAAACAAAGGTTTTTGTTCCTAAAAGCATGCTTCAAATTTTCAGATAAAATTATATTGGACAATCCTTCGGGGTGGTCTTCGAATAACTCTCAGGACCCGGTGTGGGTCATTCTCGAAGATGTTGTTGGAATGACTCAGGCAATTCTTGATCTTCCCATGAAATTCATTTGATAACCATGTTGTTCATGTCATGCACTCATACCTACTGTTCTATGTTGCCCCAGTGCATATGAAATGCAATATGTCATTTCCA
This sequence comes from Tetrastigma voinierianum, assembly GCA_016808115.1. NCBI lineage: Eukaryota > Viridiplantae > Streptophyta > Magnoliopsida > Vitales > Vitaceae > Tetrastigma > Tetrastigma voinierianum. Next base: position 230,527 of record JAEQBH010006636.1, on the reverse strand, counting down.
TACAATACATGTTAATATATCAAGCATGCATATATTAACAAAATTTACACACAACAACATGTTATTCAAACATAGAAATAACATATCAACACCTGGCAACCGCATCTGATCCACGATGAGTTAAGATTTGTCGAAACCACTCATGGATTTCGCCCTTTCAGTCAGTTTGTGCCCAGAATAGACGGCCACTGCGTGCCACGAATCTTTAACCATTAAATGACTCTTAGCGAGGAATAAAACAAGTAGGAGAAAACCCGCACCTCCAGGGTTTGTGAAACTTCACATACAGGTACCATTAGCTCTTGCAGTGAGATAACACTCTCTTGTCTACGCCCGGTTGTGGTCAATCGTTGGGAAATATAGAGAGAAGGTAGACTCTCTCTCTAAATTCCACTTCCTTTCTCTCTCTTTCTCTCTTTTTCCCTCAGCAGTGGGGAGAAGATATGGAGTCAGTGGGATGTCCTCTCAACTGCCACATGTCAATTCTCATTAGTCATGGGATTACACCATATCCGTATCCATCTACCATGGATTTTCACCCAATCACATGTTGCCACATGTCTCTCATTGGTCCCATTTGATCTCATGTTTGACTCATTTTGCATGACATGTGTCACCTGCCCAGGCAACTCCTGATGTGCGAGTGTCGCGCATCTGGTGCCTTGAAGCGATGAAATTCAAGCTGTCTCGAGATTCAGCGAAATTCGACATGGTAGCTAGATTTGGTGAGACAATTCTAACGGTGAAATACGTTTTCGTCATCCAGGATCTAGAAAAATTACAGTTTTGGCCAAGAGTACCATTTAATTATTTTGAAATTACATTTTACGAATTATTACAAAAAAGTGATTTTATTATTTCATTTAATCACTTTATTTCATAGTATTAAATTGACAAAAATTCGCGACTCACTAACTACTTTGAAAAAAATAAATTATATTTAAGAAAATATTTAAAATAAAAAATAACTGTAAAATTGATCTCATTTACCTTGTTCATATAACTTAAATAATTGTAGTTGTATCTTTATCTTAACCTTTAACCTTGTCTCTCTTTTTTTTCAAATGAAAAAATGATTATGTAATTTGTCGAGATCATTGGAAATCAACCAAGATATCTTTAATTATTTAAGTTGATTACCTTCTATGCCTCTGTCTCGTGCCATGTCTTCGGATAAATCATTGTATATAGTTATTAACTTGCACCCGAAAAATTTTGCTTGAAAAGAAGGTGAGATATATTTTGGGGTTTGAATTTAGAAGGTAGAGAAACTTATGGTGAAAAGATGGAGACCAAATAGAGTTTCAATCCTAAGAGTTCCTAGATTAAATTTTATATTAAAAGTTATAATAATAAGTAATAGAGATTTGGTAGTTAATTTTAAACACTTTACTAACTATTCAACTCTTTCTTATTGTAAATTGTGATACAGCGGGATCAGGTTGTGACAATGAACCCATGGAATTCTTGTGGATTTCGGGTGAGCCCTAATACCACCTTCATTAATGTTTCATTTATGGGATCCGTATTTCTGGAATCAGAGCGAGTCTCCTTTGTTCGGGCTCTACCTAACATACAACCTATAACGGTATAATCATAACCTATCCGAGGGGTCTCACTTGAGTAATAATGACTACATAGGAGTCCATCACATCCATATCCCCAATATACATGTGAAGCTGATCCACACAGGGATTCAGGGTGACAACTTTAAGTCTTTGCTTGAATACTAAGTGGATGTCGAGGTGGCAGGCACCACTCACGAAAATCGGGCGAGTCTCAGCATGCGGGAAGCTCTACCCAGGTACACAACTGTCCCTGACAATTAACACTTTGACCACACTACGAGATCCATATACAATTAAAATGAGTAAAAATGGCCGCGTGGGCCACATTATCAATACACCATTAATACATATCAAGTGTATAGCACCGTTTCAAGAGTTATTACATTACCCTTAACTAAAACAAATATCCAAAATTTTACAATTTTTTAATACATGTTTTACAAAATGAACACCAAAGCCCTGGCAGACTTTCCTTCTAAAATCGTATACAGTGAGGCGTCGTCCTCTTATTACACTCCTGTATAAATGGTGATCCTTGATGGGTGAGCAAAGCCGTAATTGATAATTTCCTCGTGAGTTACTCCCACCCTAAGTGCACATGTCATAGAGCAGTACACTCGAGTAAATACATGATCCTACTTGAATGTCTACATGCCCAATCCACGTGTCTCGAGTCTCATCGACTCCATCACACATGCACAAGCCAAATGCGAATAAAATCTGATTTTTTAAAACAAAAGCTTTTTTTCTAAAAAAACTTCACTGTGAGATAAATATATTGAACAACCCTCAGAGGAGAATACGTTTGATAACCATCGAAACAATTCATGGGCCTCAGGCGTGAATTGTTGGACAATCTCTTATAATTCTCAGGAAAATCTTAGATTAAAATTCCTTTCACAATATTTTCCTTTTATTTTCTTTCATATCATACACTCCTCTAATATTCAGGGTGCTTGATTGCATATGGAATGCATTATGCCAATCCAAACAACTCATGCTAATATATAAAACATGTATATATTAACATAATTAATTCACCACGATTCATGTTATTAAATTCACATCAATAACACAAATTAGCTCCTGCATGTAGGCTAGTGGCAAATGCAATTCATTTGAATGCTGACAGCACAAAATCACACCAAAATCCGTGAGACGGTAGAGCCCTCGGGTTGAAGTGCGTGCGGCCACCTGATAAAGTTTCTTAAACAGGTTCAAAGCTTTTGGCTTAGATGCTTGTAACTCTAGACTCAACAAGTCCCGTCAACAAAATGGCCCTTAGCCAAAGAATAAACCAAGTAGGAAAAGATCCTACCTCTTGGAGTTGTCGAACTCCACCCAGGCTCCCGGTGATCACACGCGTGGCCCTCGCCCAGAGTATCGAACAGCTTTACTTCTTGGCCGAGAAGCGAGCCAGCGTCCAGAGCCTTGGGAGGAAATCACAGAAAGTAGCTATCTCTCTCTAAAACTTGAAAACCCAGCCCACTGTCGATTTGTGCTTCCAAATGAAGAAGAAAACTATTTGCCCCTTGTCTTATTCATTTAACATTTCAAAAATTCCCAATGTGTCCCTAAGTTTTGGATTTTTGACACATGGCTTAATCTAAGCCATTCATCTCCATTCTCTCTCTCATCCGTAACATGTCGGATAAGTACACATGTAGTATGTGAGAAACTTTTGTCCCGCGTCACATAATCTCACAGAATCGTTTTATGGCACGGAGCACACGGTGCCTCGAAAATGTAAATTAGTTGTCTCGGAGTCGCGAGTCGATGTGGTAGCTAGATTTCTTGAAGACGATTCCAACGGTGAAGTCAGTTTGCTCATCAGATTATCTATAAAATTTTCAGATTTTTACTCAAAATGACCATTCTACCATTTGAAGTTGATTATCTCGGGTTTACATTCTCCCCTCATGCAGATTTCATCGGAAATTCTTCTGATCTCAAAATCACATGCATATACAGCGTGCATTAGTACCATTTGTGTAAACTAGTGTTTAAGTATTAAGCGGTAAACCATGTACTTTCATCCTAAGCGAGAAGAAGGGATAGGTGGCCCGCATCGTGTCCTCGCTCTCCCACGTTGACTCCTCACTCCGCGGTCTTTGTATAGCACCACCAACAACCTCCACGATCTTCACGTCGCCTGAACGATCCGGTACATCCACGGTACATCTTGGTCCCTCCTCGAGGTCCCATTCGTGTTGCCTCAATCTCTACTAAATCAAAGCCCATGTTTGGATGGAGTGTACCTCATAGCATGGAGGCGTGGAATGCCTCGTGGACACGATCTTCAGGCGAGTAGCATGGCCGATGCGCTGTGCCTACCCTCTCGAGGTATCTCGAAGGGCGATAAAGGCCTCAGTGATAGCTTCCTGCAGGTGCAGAGACTTGCCACTCTGCCCAGCATCACCCCGCCCCGAGGCGGTGGTCGCTGGCCGAACTCTGGGGTGGGCATCATTTTTATCGACTTGGCTCGCCTGCAGGCTGAGTCGTGAGAGGCGGCTGTCGTATCAAGCTCACACCTTCTTGGGAGGTGTCTCTGTCGAATCGAGGGCCAGGTGATGGAGCCTCCTCACACTTGGTCGAGCATAACGGTGACTACATGGCCTCTGACCACAATGCCTCATGGTGCCATCGTATACTCGCGATAAGCTGTTGTGGCGAATTCCACTAAGGGCAAATGCTCTTCAATTTACCCTTTTGATCCAGTGCATGCTTTCATGACGTAACCATCTAACACAGTATAGTCTCTCTGTGGCGTCGCTTCATCCGTGGGTGAAGATTCACTCACTCGATCATTTGTGTACCCATAGCCCTTTTAGAAGCTCTTCCAAATGCGATGCCAACCCTCGAGTCTCTATCAACAAGTATGAATCTTGGTACTCCATGTAGCAGACTATCTCTCGAATGCATTAAATCTCTCAGTGTGAAGTTAAAATTACTTGCAAAAATTTAGAAGGCGTATAATGCCGACTTCATGAGTGGTCATATCACCCCATACCGCATCATGTGCTTACGATTGTCGTGCCCAAGTGGGTCACGAATCCATGTGACATGCTCCACTTCCACTCGGCCTCAGATGGTTAAAGTATAGCCTAAACTACAGTGCTGTTTAACGCACAAACCGCATTGAGACATCGTGAAACCAGAAGTCCACTACATGTCTCTTATTCTGCTCTATTATCTTTGTGACGAAGGTCTGGTACATCGTGCCACCTAGGTGCCCGACAAATCGAAGCGGTGAAAATCCTTGAAGATCTCCTCTCAAATCGATTACGACTGGGGAACCCTGCAGTCTACATCTGAGGCCATTTTTGCGTGGATAGTCAGATACCGCATCTTTGTGGCGACTATGCCACAGTCCACACGATGGACACTATCTGCGTCTGCTAGGACTCGATCAATCTGCTCAACAGAGGCGGTGTAGCTACTAAACTCTCAAGCGTACCACGGTCTGCACTCACGAATGCGTAGCCCCAGCTTGTTCCACAGATCTGAAATCCACCAACTCGAAGCTATACTAGCTGATGCTCCCCCATGACTTAGACTAAAGCGCATCGGCCACCACATTTGCCTTATCGGGATGGTATGCAAAGTGAAGTCATATATCCTCTGGGGGCTCATCCATCTACGTTGCCTCATATTTAAGGTTTTGCCAGTATGTAGGACTTTTGTAGTGCAGGTACACCTCGGAACTACTCACCATATAAGTAGTGGCGCCCGAATCTTGAGCGAAGACTACGACCTTGACTCTATATCGTGTGTGGGAAGAGTGAATTTTGCTCGCAGTTCTTCAAGCGGTGGAACCATAGCTACTACCCTCTGATTTGCATCAGAAACACATCCCCAGGTCAGGCCCTCGAAACATGTCAAAAATACACGTACCTGTCCCCTATCAGGGACTATCAAGATAGGAAGTAGTAAGCCTCCTCTGACTCTGGAGTGCCTCCTGCCTTCGGTCATCGATCAAACTTGACTCCTTAAGTGATCACTTCATAGGTCTTGCTAATCGGGAGAAATCTCGATGAATCTGCTGTAGTACCCGACCCGATCTGGCCCCAGCCATCCTCGAAGCCGACTTGGCCTCTCTCTAAATCATCACGGCCTCGACCTTCTGTGTCATTGACACGCTTGATCATTACCACGTGTCCCAATCTCACCTCGATCAAGCCAAAGCTACACTTACCCAACTTGGCGTACAATGATGATCTCGACAAATGTAAAACTATCCTCAAGTGACCTCATGCTCCATACGTGAGTAGATCGAAATGTCATCCACGAGGCCTGACCGATTGATCCCCAGATAGGGTTGGAATACCTAAGCATGAGGTCGTGAATCTTTGTTGGCGCGTCGTCCGATCAAGGGCATCCTTTGTAACTCAAGTGCCATAACACGTTACGACGTCTTGGGATATCTGTCTCCACAACCCTCGGGTTGATGTAGCTAGTGTGAAGGTCATTTTGGAGTAAACTTCGCTCTCCTCTCAGCGATCGAACAAATCGTCGATCCTCGGTATAAGTACCAATTCTTGGCCAGTAACCTGTTCAATGTCTATAATCATTTACCGCAATGAATCCTTATTTGCCCTTAAATGAAATCGGGCGCCCGTGGTGAAGTGCTGATTCTAATGTTCCCTTATCCATTGGCTCTTGTGGCCCAGACTGCGAGTTCCTACAACTCAGGCGCGGTGTCATCTATCGAGGAGTTATAGAGATGGGCGAAGTGCCGGGGTGTGACTTTCGATACGAGAGTGCGACCTGGGGAGGCGATCCGGTAGCTCGTCAGAAAAAACATCCTCATACTAAATGAAACTACTCGGGGTAGATCCCAAGTCTGGTCTCACCTCGTCCTCCGGGAGTAAAGGCTTGCTAATGACCTTGTTATCCTAACACGGACTCGTGCAATAAGGCGAAATATTATCGCTTATTACTAAATCTGACATGAGTACCATCCACGCATGTGGTAACCCTCTGCGGCTCGTCGATGGCGACTCTGTAGCTATCAATGATCCATCCCGGGAGGGGATGTGAACTGCGACATGTACATGATCCTCGAGGTCAGGCCAGGTAGAATCCTGAGATCTCCCAACTCATGACCACGACATATCATCCACATCCTCTCCCCAATCCTTAGGGAGAACTCACATACAAGGGCTCCTCCAGGCCTCGACCTCTAGCCCAGCTCTACTCTGGCGGTGCGGAGATAAATGAATGCGAAGCACCATAATCAAATAACCTCTTGCCCAGTCGAGATAGCGAATGTACCACAGCCTTAATTTGGTTGATCTGTGACTCAACCGGTGGTGTGATAAGCGTAGACAAGCTGAACCCCTAACATCCACACATGTGGGCCTGGAGTCCTGCGCCTGGAGTCCGTAGTCGGCCTCTCGGCTGCATGTAATAAAGTGCCGTGCGGCTCCACACAAGACCCAAATTTGGCTCCTGGCACATCTTTGGTATGGAATATCACAGTATCCTCCTCATCCCATCGTTGAAAATTTGGGATGTCTTTGTCATGAAACCACTAAGATCCTTGTCTGAGAATGATCCCTCTGATATGTCTGGGCCCCACATGATGGTAGCACACCGTGCGCCCGGCTTGTTGTGATCTGATATGTCCTTGTCTCGGATGGCCACGACTTTGGAACGCGTGAACTAGAAGCCCTACACTTTTCCCGAACTAGAAGAGGAATAACTCTCCTTCCCTTTTGCTACTAAAACGCATCAGAGTGCTCTGACATCCTCGATCTCTCTCTCTCTATGGTCATGGCGGTCCCTGACCATAGAGTCCATATCTGCAAGCAGAATCTTTGTAAATTACGAATAGACTGACGCCATTCATTCACCAAAATCTCGACCTTAGCCATGTCGGTAGCCGTAGTCATCGGCCAAGCAGACTGCTTCCCGTGAATCTAGCCACATACTCTATGTAAAACCCGAGAAAAATTCAATTTTTCGAAAAAGGGAGTAAAAGCAGTGAGCTCGGTTGAAAACTGGGAAATTCTAGATCTCGGATGTGAGCAATTACTTGTAGATTAAATTAGTGTCGTGAAATCTAGTGACCGGAAAAGTTTACGTCAAATTATGAGATAGTCGAATATTTCACAATTTGGGTGATAAATACATGATGACCGGGGGACGAGATTTTTACAAAAATTTCGGAGTCGGAAAATGAAGCTTGAGTTAAAAGTTCATTTAAAATACGTGAGGCGAAAGAAATAAAAATTTTCGGGATAGAAATGGACCCGAATGGGACAATAGAAATCGTTTATCCAAATGATAATAATAATAATAATATTATAATAAAGGAAAAGTCAAAAACAGCATGAGCCATTATTCGTGGGGAGAGAGAGAGACGGGTGAGAGGATTTTTTTTAATTTTTTTTCTCTTAGTTTCTTTCACCAGGATCTACGAATCGGACCCGGAAGTAGTTTTGTGATTTGAAGAGCAATTGATCATGATGAGAGATCTGGCGTGGACACGAAAAAAAAGTTGGAGTTTAGACAAACTCTATGAGATGGGGGGTTTTAGCCTGCTTGTTTTACCTCTTGTTTAAGTGTTTTGTAAATGCTTGTGTTGGTTTAGGCCGGTCGGGGAGTCGTTTGATCGGTTCCAAATCTTGGAAGCGAAGTGTGGAAAATTTTGGAAATTTTTTGGAGCCCATTTGGACGGTCAGTATTGTGTAGGAAATTTGTTGGGTTGTTATATACGTAATTTATATAATAAATTGTGTTTTGTTAATATAGGCCATTGGAGATAAAATTATATGATTTACTTAATTATATGGAGACTTATAATTGTGTGTATAACTATAAAATTGTGATTTACTCGATTATATGGAATATAATTGTGAGTATAAACCATTGGAGTGAAATTGTAGGTTGCTCAAGTGAGCTAATTTGGGTGTTGTTTGATCATATTGTTGAATTACATGTGGTGCGAGTACCAAATTTGAAGATGTTGCATAATTAATATATTGGTATATATATTGTATAATAATGGTTTTGGAAATGGCACAATGCATTTTCATATGCACCTTTGGGTGAACACAGAGATTAGGTGTCGTGCATGATATGAACCTACGAAAAGCAGACAGTGGTTGCAGGAATTTCACGGGATGATTTTTCGGTGGGTTGGGAGATGGGCCCAGCCGGATCATTTGAATGAGGACCATGACTATTTCGGAAAGCTCCACCCGACCAATTCGCCTCGGGGTAGTCGTATTTTCGCAGACACTTGGTGAGTTTATTTTCAAGAACAAAGTTTTGTTTTGAAAATGATATTTTCTCATACATGGCTTAGGCGAGTGTGAGAGTCGGTGAGGACTCGAGACATGAATAAGCATGTGAGCATTCCAAATGGGATCACGTATTTACTTGGTGTGTGTTTAAATTTGAGCATGCATACATAGGTGAAAAGTAACCCATTTAGGTGATTCCACTGCGGGGCGTTAGCTCACCACAGTCGAGGAACATTGGCCCCCCCGGGTATAGGGGTGTTCCTAGAGACGGCTCTTCTTGGGGAACCGATTTTGAAGAGAATCGTGTGGCCCAGCTTTGGTGTTTTTGGATAATATGTATTAGAATTATAGATTTTAATATGTATTTGTATTAAGAATAATGTATAACTCTTGGACTATTGGAGATAGTTGGTTGAATATTTTGATGAGTATTGGTTTATGGGCTGAGGGCCATTTACCTGGCATGTGTCTCATGATACAAGGCGTATAGATTTTCATTAGGTTGGCGGGTATCAGCCGGACCCTACGGGTTTAGGGTGTCACCTCTATCCATATCATGGCCTACTTGACTCTAAGACTCTTGAGCCTTAGCATGTGAGGCGTTCGAAATACTTGCCCATGAAAAGATCGCATGGAACTCTGCCCATGTCATTTGCCTCTTAGATCTACAGAGTCTTTGCAATTCAGTACTTGGGCCTCACCTCTGGTACAGAAGCGACTAGTGATCCTGGATTTGTATCAAGGCGTTCCATGGCCTCGACACTGCCGATGCTGCATGAACGATGATGCGCCACCATGGATCTCTTCCACAGCGAATGTGAGGAGGATGATGTGCCTAAACATCTGGAATTTACCTCGGACCTCCTGAGTACCTACAGCTTGTGCGATAGCAATGACCTGATCTCTGCGGCCTTAGCCAGCTTCTTTGGTGAATCTTGGTGGTGCTTGGCTAGCACCGCCGTGGGCGACCTCGTCCTCACCCTCGATAACCATCTACACAAGTCAAATGGCAAGTTAATATTCAATGCGGTATCTCTAAAGGTGTAAATCTGACCAGAAACTATTCACACACCCACGTCCCGATGCATTTATAGTAAATGTTGATATAAATATCCCATATATTAAATCATATACAAAGAGAAAATTTTAAAATTTTTGGCACTTTTCTTTCCTGTGAGACGGGGCTCATGAACAATGTCCATGAGCAGTGGTATCAAGCGATTCTGCTTGAGTCAAGCGGGTTGGGTGCATAGTGTGCACACCGGAACCAGTGCCCAGCACCGCTACGCCTTGCGTTGCCAGTTAATCGCGCATTATTCTGATACCTGACGAGTGGTCGATGCGCGCGTAATGCGCTGGTTGCTTGCTGGCGCCCGGTCGTGGGCGCAAGCGTCTATTTTGGTCACGCGACAGGGGCGGTGGCGACCTCCTTCCCCTACCCGAGCCAGGGCCGGTCGCGACTTCATTCCCAAGTCGCGACCTCTTGGACGACTAAGCAGGTCGTGACGATACATCCCTTTATCGGGACCATTCATTCACATTTAAATTTAAAATATAAAAATAAAACACTTAATTACGGTCGTAGGTGGATCCGACCTCTTACCATAATTACATACCGGAGCTATTTGGACAATAGTTCCAAAGAATTTAATTACAATTCTTTTATATATAAAATACTTTTTACAAGGTAATATCGAGCCACACATGCCTTCTTCATAATCCGCGGTCTCAGAAAGCCAGGAAACACTTGCTTGAAGATCTTTGTATACTCCTTGTGCACGAGAGGGGTCTCGCGATAAGGTGAGGAAACCTGACCATACGTCGATGATGAAACCGGTGCTCATCGTGGCTGTCCCCCATGGCCTTTAGGCTCTTCCAAGTATGTGCTAGTAAACACAGGACCCATCGATATGATGAGACTATCCTCCATGTACTTAGGACAATCTCTCTAGTGTACAAGTGGTGAATTCCCTACAGTGTGAAGGTCATCAGGAGCAAGGTATGGTGGTGAGTCGATCCACAATGACCACATAACATCATGCCTCCACGGTTGTCGCGTGGCAAGAGTGGGTCGCAAATCCATCGTGACGTGCTTCACTTCCCGCCCGGCTGCCTCAGTGACAGATGAGCCTGGCAGCCGATGCTTTCGACCTTTACCTGGCGACAGTGGGCGCCCATCAAGCAAAATCTCAACGTGTCGCTTCATCGCTCCGATAATCGACGAAGATCTGAAAATACATCTTTATGCCACTTTGGATTGCATATCGTCGAAATGATGGAACTCCACCCAAGGATCTCCCTCGGTCGGTGATTGGTGAACCTGGCCGTCCCTATATCAAAGACTACCATACATTGTGGATGGCTTGACCTTAGTCCGCAGATTGGGCGATATCTATAATGTCACTGCCCTAGGACTTCGATCACTTTCTTAGTAAGGATGGGCGTAGCCACCAAAGCTCCACAATCGTTAACGAGAACTACGTGCCAAGGTTTTGTGGCCCCCGAATATGGGGGTCCCATTGACAACTCTTTGCGGAATTCTGGTTCGGGTGACCAGATACCACCTTTGTTGTGTCCTATTTATCGGGATCCATATTTTCAAAATCCAGGCGAGTCTCCTTTATTCATGGGCTCTTACTTGACTATACAACTATATAACAGCGAATCATAACTCATCCAGTTTAGCAGTAATATTGACCACCACAGTCCATGCATCCATATCCCCAACATACATCCCGCTGCAGAAGTGACGTTTCATTTCACATTTAATTCTAAATCTGAGAATAAAACACTTAATTACAATTCGTAAGATTCCGATCACGACCCTCTTACCATAATTACATGCAGGCTATTTAGACAATAGTCCCGAAAATTTAGTTACAATTCGCTTTATAAAAAATACTTTTACAAAGAAATATCAAAACCACACATCGGCCTCCTTCATAATCGAGGCCTCGTCGGAGAATTAGATGTCCACAATAGCCTTACTTGAAAGGGGTCCCGATGGGGTGAGCAATGCACAGAAGAAAAGGGTGCTCCTCTGAGGACTACTCACTTTAAATTCATGCTGATGGCATCACGTACATTAAACAAAATTCCATTCGAGAGAAAATGCAATCCTATATGGAATATTTCATGTCATGCGTGAGATGAGAATCCTCATACCCACTTTCGAGTTACGTCGACTCTCACGCATGCAAATGCAGTGTGAAAACCGATCATTATTGTTTCGCTGATGACAACGTTTGGACAACTCTTGATATTCATTTGAATTTTATCAAATCCGTGTGTTTTTAGTTGGATTGCGAATTTTCGAGTCTCTACAGGCTTTGCACTCCCTTGAACACTTTTCGCGAACTTTCATTTTGGATACATATGTCGGCCGAGAATAAAATATGGGTGTTTCACCTAGGGGATCTGCCCCGTCTTGTTTCACCCAGACACACGTGATTTATTATTATTATTTTGTTTCTGACCTTGAGTCTCGATTTTGGACATTGTCCGTTTAGAGCTCACCACACATTCACGAGAATGGTGAATAACCAACACCATGCACACACACTCGGCTTAGCATTGATGTTACCACGCATGTAAATACATTTTTGTCGTTTCATCTTTATGTCATGCTACCTGCACAATATTTATAAATTAGGACAATCATGTTTCCACCACATATAATTTCCATTCATCATAATTTCCATGTTAATACATTCAGCACAATTTCCATGTTAATACATCATACAAGCACATATTAACATGATTTTTACACTGGCTTGACATATTATTTTTTCGACAATACACCTGAAAATGGCGAATCTAGGACCCATATAAAAGCAGGGCACCTCTTGTCTCTTCACGGTCATGAACCATTTTTTGGTTCCATTAAATCAACGAATTCTTGTCATACCAAAACACCTGATAAAACCGAAGACATCAGTCAGATCAAAGCAAACCTCAACCACGATCGAAGACTACACAGAATAAGTTAAAAATTTTTCAATATTCAGTCCCAAAATCTTGGGACTAAATCACACGGCCAGTTTTGGCCCCGAAGAACGCCCATGCCATTAAATGGCTTTTAGGCTAAAAATAATCCAAGTAAGAAAATTCCCTACCTCATGGAGTTTGATGAAACTCAGTTTTGGTACCACACGTAGCTCTCGATCGTGGGCCAGGCTACCTCTTACTCGACAAAAGCGAAGCGTTCAGTTAAGTAGATCTTAGAGAAGGTAGAGCTTCTCTCTCTAAAATTCTTTTCTCCCTCACTCTCACGCACACTGCCCCTTTTTTGCCCAAAAATGTGGCCCTCTTTTACTTTTCTACTTATTTAATCCTTTTTTTTTCCCTTAAGTTTGGATACATGGCTCACATTGCACCATGTGTCCATCTCTCGATGTCGAATCAGTTTACTTTGAAAAAGTTATTCTTTTTTCGAGTTCAATTTATTTAAAATGAACTTGGCTCGATCCATTTCGACTTAGAGATTTTCGTAAAAATCTCGTCCACGTCGATAATGACTTATCACCCATAAAATCGTAAAAATATTTTCGTTGTCTTGGGAATTCAGCGAAACTTTACGGATCCATTGGATTTTACGAGGCAGATCTAACTGACACAGTGCGTTTGTCATCCAAGACCTAGAGAATTTTCTAGGCTTCCACTGAACCATTCACGACAATTATTATTATTATTATTTTCCATTTTTTCTTGGTATTAATTTTCAGGATTACAATTAAGGCGATTTTCATACAAATCTTTTAAAATAAAATGTGTTCATTCACAGCTTAACCATTCAATTCTCAATTTTTCATATTTTGGGTTTCAGTGGCAGCCATATCCTTCTTAAGTGGTATAGATGACGAGATCAAGCTCGGTGCAGTAATAGGAATGCGGGTTAAAGTGTGAAGATATTAGTCAGGTTGTTCTGATGATTTAAGAATTAAGTAACACAAACCATTGTCCACTTTCTTATTTCTTCATGCTATAATTCCCTATCATTTTTCTATAGACCTATGGTTTTCTCTTCAAAGTTTTCATGTCCATTTTAATTGTTGGCCCGTTACTCTCTCTTATTCTTCTCTTTGATATGTATTAGCCTATTGGTTTATTCAATATTTAGGGGTTTAAAGTTAAGTAGAGAGAACATTAAGATAACATATGCATTGTCTTGTTATGTTATGATGAAGCTTATTTATAGAGGGTTTTTGAAGAAATGGAAATTTTAGTGCTCATGCCTTTGCTTGTTACTTTATTTGAATCTTGTCGAAAGTGTTATTGCATTCATTGTTGCGAATTGATCCACAATTAAATGGGAAAAATAGTTGAAGAGGAATTTTATAATTAAGTGTAGGTTAGGTAAGTCCATGAGAAATAAGAATGGAAAGGGTTCTTAATTCTCATTCCCGTTTCCAATGTACTTAAACACCCTTAATGCTTTTGTGCGTAAACAATAATTCAAATTTTGAGGCCATTAATAACCGTGTGGTCATGCCCTCGTATACATAACATTCTCCTTAGACAATTTTCCTTCCTTCCAAGCGGGTTATAGAAGCACTTTAAGGATTCCACCACCTTATTTTTGAATTCATATCCTTGTTGTCTTTTGGTATAGATATAGTACAGATGTTGGTCATATCCTCCATTTAAACCAGTTTCCTAAAGAAAAAAAACTCAGTGCCTTTCTCAAGAATCCTTAACATCACATCCTCGTTTCTATAAAAAGACAGCACTACACCACCAAAAAAAAAAGAAATAAAAAAATAGAGTTGAAGATGATTTGAAAGAAAGAAGTAGGGCACTTTTGGTTCCTTTTTAAAAGCCCATTGCGATAATATTTTTGAAAACACATATAACACCATTCTTGAGAACAGTTTTCAAAAATTGGAACGGAACATGCTCAAAGGCTGTCTGTGACGCCCCTACCCCGGGGGTCCCATTGACAACCCATCAACCCGCAGAAACCTTTGGATATCGGGTTCTCTGATATCACACTCACATGTCTCATATATCGAGACCCATTTCTATATTTTTTTTTCTTACAAATAACACATTTCTTATAAAATTCACAAGAGTTTGATGCCTGACTCTTTTAAACTTATATACCAAAATATATGATGAAATTGTAATCATAGTCTCTTTACGAGTCCCTTTGATACAAATACATCATTTGGTTGCTGGGAATGTAATACAAGACCCAAAAAAGACGAAAAACAAAACAAAGCCATAATGGCTCTCATCAGTATCTTGGTCGATAGCATAGCTGGACTGTGCACGAAGGGTCCCACGAAGGTGAGCAAAACCAGGTAGAGAGAATGAGCTCTACGGGTTCTCACATGCAAAATGCACATTACAATGGCGTGCAATACAATGATCACATTTCATACAATTTATGCAACATTATATGGCTCTCCCGGTATCATACATGAGATGACCCCTCGTACTCACGACTTGAGTCCCGACCAACTCCCCATACTGCGGTGCCAAGTGTGAAAAACCAATCATCGGTATTTAACCTAATGACTTATACCATTGGACAACCCTCCAATTTTAATTTATCAAATCATGATTTTCTTTTCTTTTGTGGGCCACGGATTTTTGGTTTACACATTTGCCGCGCCCGCGTGTCGTTCGACATTTTGCGAACTTACATCGGCGGGATTCATCAATCTGCTTGCGCGAATAACATTTGGGTCTTTCACCACAGGGGATCTACCTGACTTGCTCAGTCAAAACATGTAATTTATCATTTGATCTGCTACACCCTCGTGAATCTCTACCTTGGACTTTTGTCCCATTTTCAGGAGCTCACGACTCGTTCACCAAACAGGATGAACGAGCAATACCCTACACCCATGCGAGCTTGACCTGATGTGTGCATATGAAGTACATGATGCCATGCATTTTTCCTTCATGTTGTATCATATGAGTCTTTACATGAAACATTTACATACCATGGATAATTATAATTGTTACATATACGCTATCCATACGATGCAATATTTAATATGTCAATTAGCATGCATCAACATAATTCTCACACCTTGCATGTTCATAAAAGCCATAACCCACCGTCGGAGTCACAATCTTGGACCCGTCAGGGTACCTCAGGATCCCTTCACTTAAACTGACGGGTTTGGTTCCACACATCCATACAATCATTATCTCAAGAAGACAAGCAACCAAACCGGAGACATCGGTCTCGGGTTCAAACTCCTGACCTGACAGTCCTAGGGCTGTGTGAAAATAGATCTGGCCTTTCTTAGTCCTAGTCAGTAATTTTAGAACTAAATTACATGGCCTCTCTTAACCAACCCATACCATTATAAAGCCTTTAGGCTAAAAGTAAATGGAGTAGGAAAATTTCATACCCAATCTGATAGCCTACGACATGCCATACGATGGTCATGTCATATCGACTATTCACCTTGGCGTAACCATGCAGCTTTTGCATACTTGCTTAAAAACATAGATTTTATTAAGTTGTCACCCACTGTCCTCCACAGGACCATGGCTGAAATCTTGACTCAATGGGATTTCCATAGAGTCAGAACACCAACGGAGTTCGGACCCGAGAATATATGACCATCGAAGTTGGAGGTCACATGAGTGCCACCCCCCTGCCAGCCCGACCTACCTTACCTTTTGACCGACCTACCTTTTATGCCAGCTCCAGTACCCACTGCCTTCCACAGGAACATGGATAGAATCTTGACTCAATGGGCTTTCCATAGAGTCGAGAACACCAAAGCGGAGTTGACAGAAAAGTTATGACCTTACGAGTTAGGTCTCCCATGAGTAACCATCCCTACCCGACCAAGCCTACCCGACCTACGGCCGACCTGCCCGCTTTGCGGCGACTCTAGTACCACTGACCTCCCAGGAACATGGATGGAATATTGACTCGTGGGCTTCCGCGAGTCGAGAACACTTTCGAACGGAGTTCGGACGAAGAAGTTATGACCTTTCGAAGTTGGAGGTCACATAGGGAGTAGTGAGCCAGTCAGTGACCTAACTTCCTTTGGCGGCTTAGTGCAGCCGGCGGCGGCTGACCGGCGGCGAGCAGTGAATGACCTAGCTAGTGGGGCGACTTGTAGGGCGACCTGTTGGTGACCTCTGTAGGCTAACCTCTGTGATTAGACTATACGAATTGAGACCATGGCAGGCTACGAGGAAGTGCAGATTGAGAAGAAATTCAAAACCTAACATCAAGTGCGATGTGGCTACAATTTTCTGGGACTCACTGCAAATTTCCTTTATTTCCCACCCAAAAACCTGTTATAACATCCGGTTAATGTGTACTACCACAATATGGTAGCTTCCCATGGTTCAAAATACAATCAAACATTCCCCTTAGGGCAAGATAACCAACACTGTTATTCATTTTAACTATAACACATAAAAATGGCACACAAGGAAAATTACTTAGTCAATCAGTCCTGAACTGTCCAACGATCCGAAATCTCGGCTGCTTGTCCCCCGAAGTCTTAGGAGGGTTCCTGCACGGCCTCACGGCCTCCACCGACCAATGCCATTTGGAATGACCCTTAGACAGTTAAACCAAGTAAGAGAAAAACCCTATCTGGGTTTTCAAAACTCCCCCAAACCCCGGTCTCTATCACGAAGCCCTTGTTATGAGATGAACTCTTCCTCTTCACACAGCTTAAGCCGGTCAGATCTGCAATCTAGAGATAAGGTAGAGCCTCTCTGCAACACTCTCCCTACTTTTTGTTCTTTTTTGTTTCTCTTTCTTTCTCCTTCTCTTCTCCCCTGAGGTGGTGAATGAGTCAAGAGAACTTGTCCTTTCACTAGCCACATGTCACATTTTAAGTAGCCACACCTTGGATTACCCCTTAGCCATATCCATCTACCATAGATTCCACCGCAATCACATGTTGCCTCATATTAATATCTTTTTCATGGGTCCCACTTTAGCTCATGTTGACTAGCTCCCTTGATACGTGTCTCATCTTGAGCCACTCCCAGGCGCGAGTGTCCTCTGACGGCACCTTCGTGCCTCAAAATTGTGAAGTCAGGCTATCCTCAAAATCAATGAGGAAATTCGACATAGTAGCTAGATTTCGCGAGACGATTTCAATGGTGAAATATGTTTCATCATCTGAGATCTAGAAAAACTTCGGATTTCGACCGAAATTACCATTTTACCCTTCCTCAGAGGATTTGGATTTTTCGGGGTTTCACACTATCACTCACTTAGAACAGGAAGATCCGATGTTTTATTAATCACCGTCGAAGGCATATACTTCATATGCAAGAAGGCTTGTCTTTACCCAAAAGGTGGTTCGAGTTAGAATTGTGGTAAAACAAAGTAAGTGATGTGCTTGAAAATGATTCGTGTATGATAAAGAAAATGGGAAATTAGAGTATGCCCTGACATATACCTCACGAAGATTCACATTCTCTTTGGCCGAAATCAGGGTTCGTTGATCACCCATCAACCTGTGGAAAACCTGTGGATCGTTATGGTGTAACTCAATACCACACCGCTATGTCCCATTTACTGAGATCCATAATTTAATAAAATTGGATAGAGTCTCCTTTGTACGAGCTACTATCAAACCAACTGTACAATATACAATAGCCATGACCCATCGAGGCCTAATATAACACAATGACCTCCACCCGAGTCCATTTATCCACATTCATATAAGACATGCAAGGCTATATTTAAAAACCATCTATATGAGTTCAATTACAACTCTTTTACATAAAAATACATGCCGTAATTAATTTGTGACGCCCCAAATCCCAGGGGTCCATTGATAACCCGTCAACCCATGGAAAATTCGTGGATGTAGGGTAACCCAACACCACACCATTGAGTCCCCCTTTTAGGGACCCAGATTTACTTGCTCAGGCAAAGTCTTCCCTTTGTAAGGGAGCTCTACCCAAATACAACTTATTGTGTAATTACATGGCAACATGGCCAATGTTACCATAACTGACCTCCTTCATTAGTGATGTCACTCTAGCCCCGATGCTTAAATATTGTCATTATATGTTTATATACATGAGGCATTTATCATTTTATCTTATTATTTAAGAATTGTGGTTTAACTTGATAAAATCATATCCTTCGAATAGTTGGCTTAAAACGCATGTCATCAAGTATGTGACTTGATAGTAAAACCTTAAGGCATAGAACACTATTCTAAATAGTCCATGATCGATCATTATTGTGGGAATAATAATGAAATACGACTATTATGTTTTACGAGAAAATACCACGTTTTCTTTGGTCATGAACATAAGTGTTACTCCCGAACATAAATACATGTTAAGTTCATGTTATTGGGCGACCCACTATGAGAAATACTACATGGATTATGTCATCAGGTAATTCTCATTTGCATTAGTTAATATTTAAAGGTCCTTGATCACGAATTCACCATGGATTCCTTCATGAGAACCGTGTCTTAGCGTAGCTCGATAGCGTCTTTAACGGGATAATGTCACGGGCTATGGTTGGGCATGCAGTAAATCATGTGGAGGAATGTGAGTGATAGTGAAGGAATTTGTCCCACTCTTAATTGAGTGAGATGTCTATTGACCTCTTGATAAGTGAGACTGAGAAATGCAAGGCCGTACTCAAACGACATTGATAGGAGTTATCAATATCATTTGTTTAGTCAGTCTAGCGAGAATCAGAAAGCGATTAAGTTGTATAAGATGACTCCATCCATGCTTTGTGTAATCGAGGACATAGTGTGACAAAGGACTAATATCATACTATGGTAAGGTTTTAGTCATCAAATTCTTGATTTGGGTAGTTATAATGTCTTCTTGAGACGATTATAACTTGTGGGCTTAGAATAGGATTTGGGCCATTTGCCCGACATTTAGTGAACTGTAAGGGTCTGCGTAAGAATGAGCTATAATGGGATGTTGAAGGCTCTCTCTTTAGCCATGATTAAGCTAAGCCAAGCCCATTAATAGTTAATGGAATTTGGTTTAAGTCGTTTTAATAAAGTGTTTGGGAGCTTGATATAAATATGAGGTTTATCATCTAAAGAGAGGTGGTTCTTTTGGAAATTAGAGCGAGTTTTTTGAGAGAATTCTTTTTAGAGTTTTGGGAGACACTAAGGTGTCTTTGGTTTTGTGGGACAAAGACCTATCATAAGGTGCTAGCACATCCATCCCATCCATTAACCGTTCGTGTGGATACCTATAGAGGGCGTTTACACACTACATTGTCTTGGCTCGTTGCTGCTAGATCGTTTCCAGAAGAAGTTCTGTTTGTGTTTCATCGTGTCTGTGATAAAGCAAATATGCACTAGTCGAAAAGGATTCGGTCTACAAGAGGTAAGATCTGGATTTCCTTGATTCATTGTTTAGTTTCATCAGATTTCCTTGTTTCATTATTTGGATTTCATCAAACCGCTTGGATCCTGATTCGGTTCAGCGTTAATTTTTGCTTTCTACGTTTTCGGATGGCTGGATTCAATGATGGAATCGAGCTACTTGTTCATTGGTGAATTGATTTTTATATGTGATATAACGCGTCTTTTAGTGTATTTGTTTTGCCATATGTGATATGATCCGTGGTTCATCCAGTTTTTATAATCCATTATAATACTTTTACGTATGAAATTGTAACATCATGTCGAAATTGAAAAATGATTTGGTTTAGAAAAGCTACAATAGGATTAGGGTATTGATGATCATAATCAAGTGAGTTCGTAATTCTTATTGTTCTGTCGATTAAAATTTATTCTGAATTCTTATTAATTAGTACAGGGTATTATATTAAGTATGGCAGTACAGATACTTATTAATCAATAGAGTATTACATATTAAAGTATGGCTATTACATATTTTATTAATCAATAGGACTATTACACAACGAAAATAAGATATAGTGGTATTAGTTTAGTTGGGATCTATGAAACTCATAGCCCAAAGTATATATGACCACGTTTATTAGATTGAAGTAGCTATTGAAATTCATACCAGCCTTTTAGTCGAGAAATTGTCGATAGACACACTATAGAAGTTAATGTAGTTTATGATAAATCATTTGCTACTATATATATCGAATAGGCACATCCTTTTTAGTCCCTTTGTTGTATATAACAGGTTGAGTCATGCTGATTTTCAATCCCCATTGAATAGAATCCATTTGCTTACTCTTAGATCATGTGCAAATTAAATAGGACACTATAAGATAATGAAGGCATGACCACCTAAGTGACTAAAATAAAGATAACTAATAGCAACCTAAGTAGGACTCTAAAATTTAATTATTTAAAAAAAATATAAAAAAACTGCTTTAGTATTTTGGCTTTTTAGTATCTTATAATATATCATAGTAATAAAGATATAAATTGGTTATTTCTTACATCAATGTTTGCCAATGGAATATATATATATAATGCCCTTAAACCAGATTGTTAGATAAAACGGCCAAATGACTTATTATTGTACTGGGTGCCACCTTCATGGTTGATGCACCTCTTGGATCAATAATGTTTTCCTAATAGCCATATTTAGATAGAATAGAGTCTTGGTCTCCATCTACAAGCACATGTACCCCTGAAAAAATATTATCATAATTAGAATTAACCATATATGAATATGTGTATGTTCAAATTAATATGAATGTATAGAGGCTATGCACAAAAAAAATAACCTCTATATCAGGTGACATACCAGGGTAATCAAGAGGGCAGATGAAGGGTTTGAGTGTTTTAGTTAGGTTCTAGTTTTGAATAAATTTCTAAACGTCCTCCTTGCTAAGTTCCTCTTAATCTTCTTTAAACTACTTGTCTAATAAAGGTGATATTCTTTGAAATAAGTAACCTTCAAGGTAACACTAAGATTATAGTCAAATGAATTCTATTAAACCATATTTTCTAAATTTGGCTCTCTTTTAATATCTGCAGCAAAGGGCTATGGAAGCTTGGGAATTAAATTTTTAAATTAGTTTTGCATTGATTAGATAATTTTAGTCGAAATCGATCTATTGTCATATTTTTTAGAGATTTTGTAATAGTCATTAGATTATGGGCTTCGCTACCTTCAAAAGGTAACTATTGCTTCCTTGAAGAAATAGATACTAGCAACCATCCATTTTGGAATTCGGTTTCTTTCTCCTTTTAAGTTGTTTATTTCCCAAGAAATTAAGATTTTCCTATAATAAAAATTGAATTTCATCTAATTCAAGTTGATTTTTCGCCTAAATTTTTGAAAGAAAATGTCACTGATTATGCTAACCATTCCCAACTCTCAAATTTTCATCTTTTGGGTTTGTGTACTTAACCACCATTCTTTAGTGAGCTATAGATGGCCAAGATCAAGCGGTAGTGTTGAAAGTGTGAAGATATTAGTCAAGTAGTTCACCGAGGATTTAAGGAATTAGGTTAAGATATGGTTTTTTCATGTTACTTTATTTGAATCTTGTCAAGGAGTGTAATTTCATTCATTGTTGCAATTGATCTACAATTCACATGGGGAAAAGAGTTGAGAAGGGAACGGAGAATTTATAGTAAGTCTAGGTTAGGTAAGTCCATGAGAAATAAGAATGGAAGGGATTCTTCCTTCCATTCCCCATTCAAATGTACCAAACACATAATGCTTTTGTCCGAAAAAAGAATTCAATTTTTTTTTAGACCAGCAATGACGATGTGAGTAGCCTTCCTCGCTATACACTTATAATTCTCCTTAGGCAATTTTCCTTCCTTCCAAGCGGGTTGTAGAAGCACCTTAAGGAATTCTGTTACTTTAATCTTGAATTCATCCATGGCTGCGAGAGCTACCAGAGATCGTTGTCTTCTGGTATAGACATACTGCAAAATTTCGATCATATTCTCCATTAAAACCGGCTTCCTGATATAAAACTCAATGCCTTGCTCAAGATTTCTTAACATCACATCTTCATTCCCATCAAAAGACATCACTGCACCACCAACCAAAAATAATAAAATAAAATTTGGAAGATGATTTGAGAGGAAGAAATAAGACACTTTTGGTTCCTGTTTTTTAAAACTGTTCTTGAGAACATTTTTTGAAAACACATATAACAACCATTCTGTTGCTATCTACAAACGGTTATTGTCTAAAAAAGGGAAGACGTCTAGTGTTATGTCTGAAAACTGTTTTTGTCATTTGAATTTAATATTTTCTATATTGTCACAAAACCAAAGTGTTTTTCATGTTTTCATTGTTTTTCATGTTTTCATTGTTTTTCTTGTTTTTCAAAACAAAAAAAACAGTTTTAAAAAACTGTAAGGGAACAGGAACAATGGCGAGACTCACTGAAAACAGGCAGATCCAATGTTATAATAATCCTGTTGAAGAAGCATATGAAGCTCCATATTTAAGAAGGCTTTTTTGTCTTTGCAAGAAGGCTAGTTTAGGGTTAAAATCAAGGGTGGATCTATGTGTTGTTATGGGGTATCATCTGACACAAAAAATAAAAACAAAAATATTTATAAGTCCATTTTTTGGCCCTTTAAAAAAATAATCACGACACCAAAAAAATTTTTTTCTTGTATACTATTAATCCCATTATAATCACGGCGCTCGAATATGAAATCTTAGTTTGCCCTTGAATTACAATTGTGGTTAAATAAAACACTCCAAGTCCCTATTCTCACCTCTTGTTAATATGTACGGTATACGCCTCCAAATTTCTATTCATGGTATTTTTCACAAACAAAGGTATTAAATATATTCCTACACAACTAATTTCTCTTGCCATTAATAAACGCAATAATTGAAATAGAATATTATTGCTCACCCATACCATGTCCCGGGTAATAGGTCTTGACCTTGTGCATCAAATGTGGATTAAATTGTTCTGTTAGTACAAGATGGAAAAGTATAGGTAGAAAGTAAATAATAGGTTGACTTAATTTATTGAAGAATGACCATAACAATATCTAGAATTCTCTAGCAGCGATAGCAAAAAATAACCTACGATTATTTTACATTGGTATTACTGTGGATATGTGACACCCCAAAGCAGGGGGTCCGTTGACCACCGTCGACTGGAAACACATATGTCTCATATCATGAGACCCACACATAGTAAAATGACTGATAGGGCCCATCATCCATACTCGTCCATATAGTTACAAGACCATACATTTCTATAGATCGAGTTATTACATCACTTCTATTACAAAACCTTAGTAAAACTAGTTTGTTCTAATATATACAAAACAGAATCAAGGCCACGATTCGGCCGCCCTTAATCCGGCCTCTAAGGAGCGTCGTGCACTTTGTGCATCTGTGCACAGAAAGGGGGTCCCAGCGGCGGGGTGAGCTAGCCAGGTAAGGAATAAATCCTATAAGGGCTATTTTCTACCCACAAATTGCACATCACAAATGATCATTTCATGATCAAACCCCGACAACCAATACATTGCATACATGTTATCCTATCATGGAAAAATCTACATGCATGTGTGAGACGACCTTTGTAAAACAGAAATTCAATTTCTGGAAAAAGGGCAAAATCGTAATTTCGATTACAAAATTGTAATTTCGGTTTAAAATCCAAATTTATTCTCTAGATCTCGGATTACGAAGCAGTTGCAGTTGGAATCGATCTCGCCAATCTAGCCAGCAAGGAAAATTTCGTAGAATTTCGAGACAGTCGGAGTTGGCACGTTTTACGAGGCATCGCGGTTCGGGTGCCGTAAATTGATTTTCGATGCGACGAAAGTCACATATAACACGTACTCACATGCCATAAGTGGTATGAGTAGAGAAATATTAGAAAATG
Organism: Tetrastigma voinierianum; assembly: GCA_016808115.1. Taxonomy (NCBI): domain Eukaryota; kingdom Viridiplantae; phylum Streptophyta; class Magnoliopsida; order Vitales; family Vitaceae; genus Tetrastigma; species Tetrastigma voinierianum. The sequence goes on along the minus strand of JAEQBH010006636.1, from coordinate 205,964 downwards.
GACCAGTAGAAATAGTCTTGAATATCGAATCACAGGAAATGAAAGGGACTTAATGGGCATTTTAGAATTGTTTAAGTCAACAAGGACAAAAGAAGCATAGTGACTTGTCTTCTTCAAAAAGCAAAAGGAGAAAAACGTGAGGGGGGAGGGGCTTGCACAGGAAGCTTAGATCATTTTAGAGAGTGTCTTCCCTTCTCTTTGGGTTTCTAAGCGATCCAGGCCGTCGGTGGCAGCCGAGACGAAGGAGGCGCTGCGCGAGAGAGGGAAGCCCGCGTGGAGTGCCGGATTTGTGAGTTTTTGACAAACTCCAAGAGGTAGGGGTTTCTCCCTACTTGGGTTTTATTCCCTCTTTTAAATACTTTGCAAATGTTTGAGTTGAATGAGGCGTGAGGGGCCGTTTGATCGGTCTGAAACTTTTAGGGCCAAAGTGAATTTATAGAACCAATTCTGAGTAAGTGGCTTGCTCACGAAGACTGTTTGGGTGTCTAAGGGTGTGATTCACATGCCATGGATTGTATTGTGTGGTTTGTATAAGGCCGGAAATGGGCGTGAAATGCGGGTTCTGAAATTGAGCCAGATGAATGAATGTGTGTTTGAGCAAGTAAAACCTAGGTTTTTGCATTTCCCCAGGAATAGTGACAGAACATATATTTACGTGAATATGTGTTTGGTGGAAGTGATTAGTAAATTGCTCGTGTGTGATCCAATAGCCCAAAGGGAGCTAATTTTGATGTATGAATTGATTTATTATGACAAGATTGTGTGATTGGATATTATGTGGATATGTGCATGTTTACATATTGCATGTGATTAGACTGTATTGGAATTGGCATACATGCATTCATATGCCTTTGGAACATCCCTAGTACTATAGGAGTTAGTGCATGAGATGAGTCCAGAAAATGGTTCGGAAGGGTAGTCTAAAATATTAATTATCGGAGGGTAGTCCAAATGAAAAATATCAATCGTCGGAGCGGCTGAATTGATATTCATCGGAGGAGTAGTCCTGAGCAAATGATATATCGATAAATCGGGCTGGCCGGATGATGTATTCATGGGAGGGGTTGTCCACGACTAACAAATAATAATTCTCATCTGAAACCGGCAGTGTGGGAAATGATGAGACTGGGATCGAGTTGATCTTATGAACATCCCGTGGATCTCATCATCGTTTGCGTGAATCGTATTTATTTTGAACCCCATTACCTTTGCTGCGGTGAGTAGCCGCAGATTTCTCGTTATCTTTTGTGTGGATATATTTTCGAAATGAGGCGTGCGATGGTTAGTCGATAGCTTCAAAAGAAAGGCGATTAACGGCTTTATTGATGTTGTATATTAGTCGATATTTAATATATTATTGTATGATCAAAACATTGAATCATAAAACTAATGGATATCGTTGATATAATTTTATGGATGTTCTTAATATGTTAAGCGGTTTATCCATAATTGTATCGTTTTGATTATCATTAGATTTGCTGGATAGTTTCATAGATGATATATTGGGTAAGAACTTCATTCAAGGAAACTACGATTTTAAATAAATCAGATGTGTAAAATATTAATCGGTTAATAGATTATCGGACCAGATGCGGAAGTCATGAACATCGTGCCCCGATCGATTAAAGCCTCGAATTGCCGATACGGTTATTAGAATCGATCTTTGATGGTTGACTCCATCTTGTAGTAAAATCTATGATATTAATGTTCTGATGTCTTTTGGTGTGAACTTTTTAGGATCTACGCAGATCTCTTATCGACATTTTGGGACTTCGGTGGTGGATCCGTTGTCGCAGTTGAACATACGGGGTTATATCTATCCGCCGCTCGCGGTATTGTTTTTCGTTGTTAATGGGGAACTCGTTGGACCGATCCCGTTCAACCGCGTTCGACTCAAAAGCGATCGATCGATACTGTCTCGCGCTCTCGTATAATAACCGATTGTTACGCACCAGTAAATCTGATTGAATCATCGGCCATGACGATATAATGAAGACCTCACATGGACGTCTCCGCGTGCCGCCTATATGTAATATGAACATCCGTAATCTAATGCGTGACGTTTCATCGTTCGGTTCAACGTCGCCGACGTGCCGATCGTGTTAATATTCCGGTGCGCTCGATCGGTGCGTCACGTAGCGTACCGTCTTCCATCGATTCGTTCTGTTCATCGCGTCGCCGGGCGTGTCTTACCGTTCCACCATTATGACCGATAATGCCAAAACGTCGCGTCGATCGACGACCGAAGTTCTGGTTTTCGTTGTAATAATGCGCCAATGGTTCTTTGATCTAAAGCCAAAGTTAATGATGTTATTGAAGTGACGTGTTTTCCATACGTAATAATACCAATATAATTCTTGATCTCAACCAGAACATTCTATACGTATTAGTCATGTATAATACATTGATTTTTCTTTGATTATTAATTAATTCATATTATCTTGAAATGGAAAAATTATATATCTTTCATGCATACAAATATCTACCAACTAGTTTCTTTGATCTAAACCCAGATTATACGTGTTGATGTGCGTATTAAGATTCATGTTTTCCATTAATATAATAATACTGACTGATTCTTGATTCTAAAACCAGATTATTCTGTAATTAGTCATGCATACAATAATACCAACTAGTTTTCAGTTATAGAGTAAAAAACGCATGTTTAACATCTAAAGTTGATCTTGACCCAGAAAGTTAACGTGGAACGTCACGAAATTCAGCATGTTGATTCAAACAATCCATAACATTTGACCAATCTTGTTTCAGCATTTCGACAAATAACAAGAAGTCCTCTCTTGGTGTGTAGATAGTTCTTGATCACCAAATCTCAAAAACAATGGAAAGCGCCACTCAGCGCCTTCGGCAACAGCAACAACGCGCGGCGCGGCGCCTCTGCTGCCGAATTGTTTGAATCGCCTCCGCCAGCTCCAGTTGGTTGAAACCGTTGATATTTTAACAAATTGTTTGGCGCGGTCAACCGGTCCGTCGTTCTCCATATACGGTGTTAACCGCTTCGTATCGCGTGAGGTGAAGCGGCGCATTTTACCGTCGTGCGATCTCAAGGGCGCGACGGCGACCACCGTAAACCGCCGATCGTATCGCTCGATCCGCCAACGCCGTGGTTGGCGTTCGTCGTAGTAAGTCGTAAACGTGGTCCGGAATTAAACCGGTTTTGTTTGGTTCTTCGATTGAAAGATGATTCGCGGCGTGATCAGTTTCGTCATCGGTCTGAAGATCTGGGTTTGTCATCGGATGGTTAGATTACCGATTAATATTTGAAAAGAAAAATATTATTCCGGTTCGATAAATAAAGATTAATAACGGCCTGGTGCGCCATTTGAACGGTGCGAATAAATCGATGATGGACAATATTGCTGCCGAGGAGTGCAGATTGTATGTTTTCAACTTTGATCTAGTCCTCTTCATAATATGATCTTTTGCCGTCTTTTATTACCATAAGTTAACAATTGATTAAGAGATCAGTATATTAGACATATGATATCAATATCTATTGTTCCTCATATTAGCTGTTAATAATAATCTGATTGTTGTAACACGTTCATTAGTAAAATAACTGTATTCACGCTAAAATTAGTGTGAATCGATCATAAGTATCGAATATCTTTCGACAAAGTGTGATAGGATAGGCTGAAGAATATCATTCATTCAATGGTTGATGACTCATATCTTCTTTATAAATCATGAAGACATTGAGGTTCTCTCTCCGTTAACAATAAAGAAGGAATTTGGTTTGTTTTACTTATTTGATTGTAGAAGATCATTGTTAATGTCGAAAATGGATCTCATCTTCATTGAGATATGTTGATAATATACCATGTTAATAAGTAAAATTAAAAAAGAGAGATGGAAAAACATATTACAGATACCTTTTTTGAATCAATCATATTTTGTTTTGCAAAATTAAATCAACTGTTTGAAAATTCAGTGATCATTACTGATATTTATCTAATGATTGCTAGATTAAATCGATGGAGTGAGTCAAAGATCTTAGAAATAAATAATGTGAAAAATTCATCTTCAATATGGAAGTAAAGGATATATAAGGATATTATTATTTTTTAAACATGGTTTAGATTAGGAAATCAAATTTAATTTCAAATCCTTATTTTCTTAATTTTCTTTGTTTTAATCAGGAATCTTTACCAAATATTATCGATCTAAATACAATTTCAAGAAGCTGTGTTTCAATATTGAAAAATAAAAATAGTTTTATATCTTGTAGAAAAATGTTTATTTTGTAAAATATATTTATTTTTCTTTAAAATTTTAAAGTTCTATTAAAGAAATGATACTATCCCAAATATCAGAGATGTTAAAATAAATACATAGAAGATGAGAGATTCTGGTTAGTTAACAAACTTTCATATTAAAAATACCGCTGATGATATTTTATCATTTAAATAATCGCTAATACGAATGGATGCATCTGTTCGCTGCACTCGCCGGGATTGTCTGCTCAAAGTTTTCATATCCATGAATGGACTTAATAAAAGATGAAGAAATAACATCTTGATCTGGGACTCTCAGTTCTAACCACAAATATAAATTAACAGTTGATTATTGCATTATATAATTAAACAACAACATGTTATCGTGACTAACTGATCAGAAATAACATCAGTATGATGAACATGACAAAATCGCTTCATTGCTAACATGTATTAACAATTTTTTATCATATTTATGCATTATTCTACAAAGATGATATAACCAGTTATTACTGGTGCGATGGTTCTAACTTTTGATCATTGAAGTACATCATAGTCTTCCCATAATACTTTATATGTAAAAAACAAAGTTCACAAAGGGCAAGGAGTAATAAATTTGAAATCTTAAAAGGTAAAGCGAAGTAGGTCTTATTATTTTAATGGTTTTGTAATCTATATCTTTAGAAGAAATGGTTAGATGCTGTGATTAATAGTTATAGGCTGGGATTGGTTTATATTAACAGCGAATCCATTATCCTAGATCACGTGTATGCGACCTTGTTCTTTCCATTATGTTTTATTCAGGATTGGATGTGTGGAAGAGTTTCAAAATCTAGATATGTTTGATTAAAATTCACCTTAGTCCTTTTTCTTCATTTAATTTTCTTAATATCCACTTCCAATAAATTGGATTCGTCATTGTAACATTTAGAGTTATTAAAATGATTATTTCATCTGGGTGATGATCATCAGATCAGTTACTAGAACAATACCAAGAATATATATCTTAAAACTTCTAATAGCTTTTTCTCTAGTTTTTCATTGATAAAGATTGTATATACTTGGAGACTATTAATTTCTTATTATAGAAAATCACCACTTCCCACTTTAGTAAATTGCTTTGCCTAGGTTCTCTAACTTATTCTAATTTAGGGTTGCCTCATATGATAGCTAAAGATTCTAGTCTAGTGTTTGAATTATACTATAAGCAGACGTAATCATAATTTAGCTTGTCTTATCTTTTAGATAACTACTACAAATAAGTCAAGCAGCAATATTAAGATGTTTCAAGCATTATCTAATTACTAAAAATTTAGTTATATTCCAACAAAATAAAATGATCATACTTAGCCTTGTATACTAACATAGTTAAAATTACTACTTTGGGTGCCAATTATTGAACTTTTTTGTTGTAAAGCAATTCTAACGGTGTTATGGTTGAAAGTTTTATACAAACTCAACCAATGCTTAATGATAAATTTTGGTTTGGTGTAAAGTTAACCCATACTTGATAGGTGTGGTTTGACCGAATGTGTACAAGTACAAACTTGTATTCAAAGGTGAAAAGTTAAGCTTCATATAAAGCGAGTTGTATTTAAATGAGTGAAGAGGGCATCGATATATTTAATATACAACTGTAGGAGATTGTCTAACACATGGTATCCTAACTTAGGAGGACTAATACAAGGTGATTTTTCAAATTTGAGCTTTCTCAAGGGTTTTGATAAAGAAACATTCAGATCACTTCGTTACTTTAGCATTTTATTATTATTATTTTGGAAAACTATCAATTAGGCTAATGTAGAGACTAACTTATTTCTAAGTATTAAACTAGATTTTCTAACATAGATTATCGTTTTTATTATTTTCCTAGTTAATAAGCTAAGATCATAAAATAACCGGGTTAAAGAAAACTTTCCCAAACTTCAATTGATCACTCACTTGGTGACAATATTTATTTTTGTTTACTTGATGCATATGCCAGCTAACATCGCAGTCATCTTCACATGCTTTTCTGGATCCTCATTCAGGTTGCATAAATTGGATGATCAATTTAGGGATATGATTTGTCCACACTTGAAGAGCTTTGAAGTATGTATCTACTAGCCTCTTAATTTGTTTGAGTGCCTCATGTGAAAATTTTTTACTCTAAAGGAAGAGTCGAAACACATCTAACTCATACATGCTAAGCATATATAATTTCAGTACACTCTGCTATTACTCTTTGGTGTGGACATTGTTTCCTATTTGTTTCTATTCAAAACAGAATACACATCATAAAATGTGTAAATGAAAATCATTTTATACAATGCATATGTACCTTTTCCGACTTCGCTCATGCCATTAAACCATCTGAGAATGAAACTAAAACATATTAATAAAATGATAAATATTCAGTTTATGTAAATGATATAATATAAAAGCATGACCCACTTTATTAAGATACTAAACATTCATAATATGTATGAGTGTTATTTTTATTTATTTTAATAATGTACAAAATCTCAATTGATACAAATATATTAAATATCCATTCATTAAAATATTGTATTTATTAGTTTCTTATGCTTCGAATACGGGGAGTAAAATTCTAAGATGTCCAAAAACTAAAAGGCATTATTTGTTTAAGAGGCATCTCTTTCCATTCATTTACTTCTTATGTTTTTATCTTATCTTATTATCAACCTAGAATTCTATTTGACAATTTTTATCTCACTTCCAACTAAATTACACTCATAAATCTTAAATCAATGGATTTTTTTTAAGGACCTATGCATATTTTTAGGATTTAACAATCTAAATGATAATTTTGACAATACATTGGCATTTAATGATATTCAATTACATAAGTAGTTTCAATTTAACTAAATTAAACAAAATTCAATTTCATATCTTAAAATTTTGAATATTTAGGGATTTATTAAATATAATAAAAGAAAATCGTGTGAATTTAATGTAGTCTTAAATACATTTCAAGTCAAATAAATTTTGAGTAGTTTTAGTCTATGGTAAAAACATATCATAAGACCTATGAATATTTCTCAATCATTTAACGTTTTTCTTATATAGATTAATTATTTAGAAACAAGCTAGTATTAGAAGAAATAAGTAAGGTTGAAAACTTGTTTGTTTTAAAAATCAACGTAAATAAGTACTCAGTGCGTATTCAATCTATTTACTTGTTAAGTCTTCTCTTAGATTTGTAGATACTTCCTTGCATTCTTAATCTCAACTCTAAGACTCCCAACCCTAATTTTTCATATTCGGACTAATTTAAACAAGATTAGAAATTTAGAAAGCATAAATTATTGCATACCTCACTATTTGAGAAATTTCTAGAATGAAGCTGTTGAAGAGGCTCCCACCGATCTTGATCATCAAACCCTTAATCTCCATTTTGAAAAGAGTGGAGGGAGGGGAGATGGGGATGAGTGGGAGGGAGAGGAGAGGGTGTGGAGTATTGAGAGAGTAGAAAGATGAATAAGAGAAATGAATGTGGGGGCGAGGCTTAGTGAAGTAACAAAAATAGGAATTCTCTTAGGATTTTGAGAAATGAACGATTATGATGTAATTGGAAATGAACGGTCAGTTATATAAAATCTAATATTAGGAAAGGTAGGATGCAGTGGCCATGGCTAAAGCTCACATGTGGAGCCTTTTTTATTATAACAAAAAAATTATGAAAAAAGAAAAAATAATCCTCTTATAGTAATCTCATCCATTTCAGTTTTTATTTTGACATTGTTATTTGGTATGAAATCAATTCTTATCTTACTTCCATTTTAGAATTTAACAAAAATTTTGTTAATTGTTTAAGATAAAAATAAAATAAAAATTTTAAAAATACCATTTGAATTAAATAGAAATAAGTAAAAATATTAAAATAACCAGCACAAAAGTTATGCTTCTCTAATAAAATTTATAACTTATTTCTCAATGTTTTATATTATTATAGCTTATGTATGATTAAAATAATCATAATTTTTTATCAAAAAATGTGACGCCCCGACCCGAGGGTCCGTTGACAACCCGTCAACTTGCGGAAATACATGTAGCCATTGAGTGTCTCAATGCCACAAAACGAGTGTCTCTTTACCCGAGACTCAAACATGAGTAAAAATGGTCACGTCGGGCCCATACATCCACACTCATCAAAATATAAATCAACTATATTACAATAGTTTCATACATGTTTTACAAAAATATATAATCAAAGCCACATGTCGGCTTTCTTCTCAAAAGTGGCCTCTAGTGAGCGTCGTTTTCCTGAACACTCCCTGTACCTGAAAGGGGGATCCCACGACGAGGTGAGCAATGCCTAGTAGTTGAATTTTCCTACTTAGGTTACTCCCCACCTAAGTGCTCATGCTATGGCAAACACACACATTCAAGTAGATTCGCAGCTCTACTGAGATAATACACACGCTATGGATGAGAATGTGACTCACCCTTTCCCACTTCTCGAGCCCTCCTTGACTCCCTCATGCATGCCAATGAAGTGTGAGAAATGCATTTTCAAGGCAGGTTTTGTTTCTGACGTAATATGAGATACCAAATAATTATATTGGACAACCCTCACAGGGGTGAATTATTTTGGATAACTCGAGACTAGTCTGGGTCGTCCTACGAGATGAGCACATTGGGCGGCTCTCAGGCAATTCTTTGGAAATCTTCCCATGAAATTCATTTGACAACCATGTTGTTCATGTCATGCACTCGCCCTCTTACATTTCTAGGTTACCCAGTGCATATGAATGCAATATGCCATTTCCATGACACATGTTAATATCAAGCATGAATATGTAATAACAAAATTTACCTACAACGACATGTTATTCAAACATAGCAATAACATATCCCGACACGCAATGACACATACAATCCTGGTCAGTTTGAATTTTGTCCAAAACCACTCTAGGGATTTCGCCCACTCGGTCGAGTTTTGTAGAATGAGCGACCACTCGTGCCTGAACATCTAACCATTAAAATGGCTTTTAGCGAGAATAAAACAAATGGAAGAAAACCCACACCTCAGGAGTTTGTCAAAACTCCACACTTCCGGTACCCATGCGTAGCTCTTGCAGTGGGGATCGACTTTTCCTCTTGTCTCGCTCGGATTTAACGGTCCAATCGATGGGAAATATAGAGAGAAAGTAGACTCTCTCTCTCTAAATTCCACTTCCTTTCTCTCTCTTTCTCTCTTTTTCCCTCCCAAAGCAGTTGGGAGAATATATGGGTCAAGTGGAATGTCCTTTCACTTGCTACATGTCCAATTCTCATTGGTCTTAGGATTACACCATATCCACTTATCCATCTACCATGGATTTTCACCCAATCACATGTTGCCACATGTCTCTCATGGGTCCCATTTGAGCTCATGTTTTGACTCGTGCATGACATGTGGCACCTCTTGAGCAACTCACAATGTCGAAGTGTCACTTCCGCTCCGTGCCTGAAAAATGTGAAATTCGGCTATCTCGGAATTGACAAGAACCGATATAGTAGCTCGTTGGTGAGCGATTCCAGTGAAGTTCGTTTAAGTCATCAGGAATCTTGAAATATTAGGTTATTAAGTACCATTTATCATTTTAGGAAAATTAGAATTTTACGGGTTTCTGAAAAAAGTGATTTTATTATTTCTTTTCTAATCACTTTGTTTTCCATGGTATTCAACAAAATCTACACCTGTGAGCTCACTGGCACTACTTTGAAAAATAAAATTAAGTTAGAAAATATTTAAAATAAAAAATAAGCATAGAATTAGTCTGTTTACCTTTTCATATAACTAAATAATTGTAGTTGTATCTTTATCTTAACCTTTAACCTTGTCTTTTTTTTTTTTTCAAATAAAAAAATGATTATGTAATTTTATCAAATCATTGGAAATCAACCAAGATATCTTTAATTATTTAAAAGTTGATTACCTTCTATGCCTCTCAACTAAATTGCCTTCAATATCAAATAAATCATTGTATATAGTTGACTAACTTGCACCAAAAAAATTTTGCTTGAAAAGAGAATGAGATATATTTTGAGGGGTTTGAGATTTAGAAAGTGAAACTGTAATTGAAAGATGGAGACGGATAGAGAGTTCCCAGTCCTAAAGGTTCTAGATGAAATTTTTATATTAAAAAGTTATAATAATAAGTAATAGGGTGACATAATTAATTTTAAAACACTAACTATTCAACTCTTTCTTATTGTCAATTGTGACGCCACAAAACAGTCTGATGACGCAGTGAACACGAATTCTTATGGATTCAGGTGACCTAATACCACACTGTTGTGTTCCATTTATAGGGATCCATATTTTCTAAAAATCGGAATGAGTCTCCTTTGTTAGACTCTACTAACCTCTGGCTTACATATAACAATATAATCATAACCTATCCAAGGTCTCGGCGTAAGTAGTAATGACTACCTGAGTCCATTAAATATATCCCCAATATACATCCCTTTATCTGGACCATCGTTCACATTTTTAAATCTAAAATATAAAATTAAAACACTTAATTCTGATCGTAAGAGTGGTCAGATCCACGACCCTCTTACCATAATTACATACGAGCTATTTGAATGATAGTTCGAAAAATTTAATTACAATTCTTTTATCTGAAAATACTTTTTACAAAGGTAATATCAAGATACACATCGGCCTTCTTCATAATCACTGACCTCATCGGGCACTTGAATGCTCCCTATATATACTCCTGTACGAAGGGGTCTCACGACAAGGTGAGCAATCCTCGACCATGCATGCTTAGCGGATGAAACACATTGCTCATGCGTGGCTTGTGTCCCCGTAGCCTTTGGAAACTCTTTCTTTCAAAGTGTAACACCCCAGTATACCCACAACGGTTTATAACATGTTTTTGGGTATGTAATAAACGTAAAGGTATATTTATTCGAATTAAAAAAAAGAGTGACCCTCATGACATCATCTTGGGATTGGGCGTCACGGTTTAGTATCGGAGCCTAGGTTTAGGCGTTTCTTAGCTTTGGAAGTTTAGGTGGCTTTGGAATAGAGTATATAAGATAGAAAAGCTTTGTGTTTAGTAATGTGTTGGCGCGATGTGGATGTCCTTGTGTTTTGTATAGATGGATCGTCGAAGAAGGCTGAGTGTTAACCCGAGAGAGCGAGGGTTGTCGGCCGAACCTTGGAAAGTTATGTACCTAGGCCCGAGAAGCCTTCTTGAAAGAATATCCGCAGACATGGCTCGGGTTTTAGATAGATTGGCCCAGCTCACAAGCTCGATAGACACGATGAAGACATGGAGCAGAGGAATTCCATGGGTCGAGCATGGAAGAGTCAGAGAAAGCCGAATTCTGGTTAGAAAAGTTAGAAAGAGTATTAGAAGAGGTTAGATGTCCTCCGTCGAGGTATCGTAATGCGGTTTCACTATTACAAAGTGGGGCATATGATTGGTGAAGTAGTACTCAGTCAGGATTCCAATGCCACAGGCGTGAGTGCCGTCCGAGTTGAGGACAAAGTATATTCTTGAGATGTATAGGGATTCCAAATTGGAACAGTTCCTAAATTTGAAGCAAAGGAGAACATCGGTGTTTGAATGAAAAAAATTTAGCCCGTCTTAGTAAATATGCATAGGATTGGTCTACGTAGGGCATTTTAGTATGAGCAATTGAGGATGGTTGTGATTCCACATGAGAATTTGCACCTATGACTTCTCTCCAAACAATGGATTTCATCGGTTGGTCAATTTGCAATGAAAGTAGAGACTAGAAACGGCGGCCAAAAGAAAATTTCAAAAGACCAGTTTTCTAGAGGGCTTCGTCCTCCTCGAAGGAAAAAGAGCTAAGAATCTCGGCTCATTCGAATATAGTTCCATTCTGAGAGGTAGAAGGCAAAGGTCAATGTAGCATGAGTACGGGTGAAGGTGCTTCAGTTAGACATGGAGAAATTCCTGAATGCCCTCATTGCCATAGAAGGCATTTGGGAGTTTGCAGGATAGTGACAGGAGGGTGTTTCCGGTGTGGAAGCCTTGAGCATTTGAAAGCACAGTGTCCTCGAGAGTTAGGGGATAATGGAAGCCAACAAGGAAGTGGAAGAGGAAGATCTGCGGCACCACCTTCGACTCGTGATCGTGGTAGGGGTCGTAGTGGCTATCTCGGCATGAAGGACGGAGGGCGTAGTGTCGGCGTTAGATCGTCCACATGCTACACCACCCCGGCCGAGCATATGCTATGAAGGCTCGTGAGGATCAGAATGCTCCACGAGTTATAAGCGGGTATATTTTCTTTTATATGATATAGAGATGCAGCCATTGATTGATCCTGGATCTACTCGACTCATAACTTATGAACATGTTTGGCCAATGCGATGGAGAAATTAACACTCAGACATGCATACCAACAGAAACAGACAGAAGATTTCAAGACAATTATGAACTCTTTATATAGAAATTATATATTAGACACTGCAAACAAAGAGTTCCGCTGATTTGATAGCCTTACCATTCAGAGTTTGACTTGATTCTAGGAATGGATTGGTTCAGCTCTAGCCTTAGGAGGCTATCGTGGATTGTGGACAAAAAGGCGGTAGTGTTGAGATGCTCTAACCCAGTTGAGGTAATAGTACAAGGCATTGGATCGAGTGTAATGTCTAATGTCATCTCCATGCAAGCTAGGAGAATTATGAGAAGGATGTGAGACATTCTTGGCTTTGATATGACTCGAAGGTCAGTTGATGTAGAAAGATCCCGGTAGTAAGGGAATTTCGGATGTATTCCACTGAAGATTTAAGACCTTCCACATTAGAGAGGGTGGACTTAGCCATAGAAAGTAGCCACTGAGCAGTCCTATATCAAGAGGCACGAAATCTGGGATAGCTCAGCCAATTTGAAAAAGTTAAGAAATTAAATTACGAGAGAACTTTGGAATGAGATTTATCGACCCGGTGTATTTGCCAGGGTTTTTGCATTTTGGCCTGTGAAAAGAAAGATGGCTTTTCCTACGGATGTGCATCGATTATCGACGAATCAATGAGGTGACAGTGAAAAACAAGTACCATTCACAGAAATTGCGAGATCTTTTGATCGGGTTGAAAGGAGCGGGTGTCTTTTCGAAGATAGACCTGCGATCAAGGTATTATCAGTTGAGGGTAAAGGAAGAGATGTGTAGAAGAGCGCATTAGAGCCGATATGAGGTCATTATGAGTTTTTGGTCATGCCATTTGGGTTGACTAATGCCGCAGAAGCTGACATTCATGGATTTGATGAATAGGGTTTTAAGACCTATGTGGATCAAATTTGTTTTGGTTTTTATTGACTGACATCTGGTATACAGGATGCGGGGAACATGAACAACACTGAGAATAGTCTTGAGCGTTAAGAAAAGAAGTTATATGCTAAATTTCGGCAAATGTGATTTTTGGCTAAAGAAGTTTCATTCCTAGGCCATATTATTGTCTGCTGAGGGGTATAGGTTGATCTGCTAAATTGAGACGGGTTGTGGTGAAATCACCTCAATGTGTCAGGTGAGAAGTTTCTTAGACCTAATAGGTTATTATAGAAGATTTGTGAGAGGCTTTTGGTCGTAGCTTCTCGCTCACCCAGTTACTCGAAGGAATAAAGTTTGGTGGACGGAGTGAATGTCATAATAGTTTTGAGCAGGTTGAAAGGGATGCTAGTTGAAGCACCGGTATTGTAGCGACCCTACTCGGAAAAGAGTATACAGCAGTATAGTGATAGCCATTGCATTGGTTTTTTTAGGATGCGTGTTATTGTGCAGATGGGAAAGTAGTGGCTTATGCGTCAGACGGTTGAAGCCACATGAACAAAATATCCCACTCATGACCTAGAGTTAGGCTGCGGTAGTGTTTGCTTTAAAAATATGGCGACACTACTTATCTCTGGGGAGAAAAGTGTAGAATTTGCAGATCACTTAAGAGTCTCAGTACTTCTTGTGAAGAAGTTAAATTTGAGACAACGGAGGGTGGTTAGAGTTATTAAAGTTATGGCTTGCATCATGAATTACCATCCCGGAAAGGATAATATAGTAGCCGATGCTTTAAAGCCAGAAAGACGAGTGGCGCAATGTCCTCTGAGCATTGATTGGAACTAGGAGATGATGGAGCTATAGTGGCATTTCATTAGACGCAACTTAGTTTAAAAGATGATTAAAGATGCGCGAAAAATGATGAAGAGTTACAGAAAAATTTACAGATGGTTAGAGATGGTGACAAGGCCAGGGTTTTAGAAAGAATTGGAAGTTTGTATTTCGAATAGATTATGTGTGCCATATGATAAGCATTCAAGAAAAAGTTGTTATGAGGCTCATAATACGGTATTTACCATGCATCTGGAGGGAATAAGATGTACGGGACTTGAAAGCAGTTTATTGGTGAAAGGAATGAAAAGAGATGTATTTGAATATGTGTCTAAGTGTTTGGCGTATTTGTGTAAGTCAAAGGCGAACACAGTGTCAGTGCATTAAATCCCCTTCCAATTCCTGATGGAGAAATTGGGATAACATTACCGTGGTTTTGTGTCGAGTTTTCCCTCGCACAATAAAAAACATATTTCTAATGCGGGTGATTGTAGATAGACTCACAAAGTCGGCCCATTTTATACCAGTCAGGATTGACTATTCTATGGATCGATAGGCGCAGGTTATATGTAGATGAGATTGTGCGATTGCATGGTGTCTTAGATTGTCTATTGTGTGTCGGATAGAATCGCGATTTACATCGAGGATTAAGGAGAATTCTGGTGACTTTAGGCCCAAGCTAAATTTAGTATAGCATTCCATGTAAGCGGATGGACGATCGGAGAGATTGATTCGGGTGCTGAAGATATGTGAGGGTTGTGTCATGGAATTTTCGGAAGTTGGGATAGGTATATTCCATTGATGGAATTTACTATAACAATAGTTTTCAATCAAGCATCGGTATGGCACCATGAAGCTTTATATGTAGGAAATGTAGAACTCCTGTGTTAGACGGAATTAAATGAGCATAATGATAGGTCAGACATAGTAAAAGATACGAGAGAAAGTACAAGTTATTCGGCGAGAGGTTAAAGGCGGCTAGTGATAGACAAAGTCGTATGTAACCTAAGAGAAGAGATATTGAATATAACGTGGGAGGCAAAGTCTTTTAAAGGTATCACCATGGAGGAAAGTTTTAGGTTTGGTCGCGAGTTGAGTCAGGTTCATAGGGTCGTATGAGATTTTAGAGCGTATTGGCCTGTGGCTTGTCGATTGGCACTCCCTCGAGTTGGCCCAAATTACACGATGTGTTTCATGTCGATGCTTAGATACCGCTCGATGATCGCATACTACCCAGTGCAAAGAATCTGAAATGCGAGGAAGATTTGTCATATGATGAGGAGCGAGAGCCATTATGGCTCGAGAGGTGAAGCTTGATTCGCGGAACAAACAAGTCGCGTAGTGAAAGTTCTACGCTTGCTTTACAGTAGAAAGCTACTTAGAGCGAAGGCTATGAAACCACAGTGTAGTAGCTCTTTTGAATCGGGTATGAATTTAGGGGCGAAATTCTTTTTAAGAGGGAGAGTTGCAACACCCAGAATTATACCCTAACGGGATTTTATAACATGTTTTGGGTATAATAAACGTAAAGGTATATTTATTCGGAATAAATAAAGATAAAAACAAAAGTAGGAATATGCATAAGTTAAATTACAAATAATAAAGAAGATTTGAGGCTATTGAAAAAATATTATAGAGATTGATTTGCAAAATATTATAAGAGTTGGAGGACCCAGAAGTAAAATAAAAGGGGATAAGATCCAAATAAGGATAAGACCAAAGAAATATCTATTTTTGGTCTTGGGAGAAAAGGAGAGCAAATACGGACAAGAGAGAGAAGAGAGAAGAAAGAAAGAAGAAGAAGAAGATCTGGGTATTAGATTACTAAATTTGAGTATTGGTATGGGTGAGTAATAGGTATGTGGATCACGTTTTGGGTTGTATGGAAACTATGGGAGTATGGAAGTCTAGTTTTGGACTATAAAGTTTAGATGCATGGTTAAGAACCCTCTATCTTGTGTATGGTTTGGGTTTGGGAACTCCTAAACTCATTTCTTGTAGGGTTGAGTTAAGAAGCTTTAGGAAGCTCCCCAAATATGTGTTTGAAGGGTCTGGTGCAAGTTGAACCCGGGAAATTCCCTATTGTAGATCATATCTTGAGTAGCGGATCTTAGAACTGGTTTGGTCAGAAATACGAGGGAATTCAGAAATTGAGTCCTTCTAGTAAATTGTAGCCACATCGATAAACTTGATGTTGAGCTCAATTTGCGATTTGGACCTACAGCATAGACCAAATTGCCAGTCTTTGCAGAGTCAGTCCATTTAGATCTGGTCGGGTCAGTTCTTCCAATTCGGGTCAACTAGCCGGACCTTAGAACGGGTTTTTGAGTCAGAAATAAAGAGAATTTGGAAGTAAGTCCTTCTGGGAAATTGTAGCCACATCAATTAACTTGATGTTAGGCTTTTGAATTTCTCAATTCAGACCCCTGTGGACCAAGTTATGGTCTTTTTACTCTGAACAGTCAAATGGGTGAGAGGTCAGCCATAGGGGTCGTCAAATAGCGGTCGGCCAGGACCTCATCGCGGTCGGCACACTCGGCAAGCGAAGGTCATTTACTCATGCAGCGGTCGACACCTCATGCAGGCGAGTCGGCGGACCTCATCGCAGGAGTCGACGGACCTCGTCACGAAGAGCTGACTCGTCGTAGGCTTAGCTCGTCACGAAGAAACTCGACAATTGCGTGGCCCCAGGCTGCGTCACTTAGATTCGACTCGTCGATTCGGGTCGGCTTCCGTCAAGGCGGCTGCGCGCGACCTCCAGCCGGAAGGTCGCCATCTCGGCCCGTTTGAACTCGGTTGCAGGTGTTCTTGGACTCTATCGACCCATTGGTGGTAGCGCACGTGTATGCTTGAGGAGGATGTGGAATGTTAGGCGAGGTGTTAGGCCCGAGCTCGTCGCCGGTTCAATTTCGTCAGTTAGTCGGCTCGTCAAGGCGGCTGCGCGCGACCTCCAACCGGAAGGTCATATCTCCTTCGTTTGAACTCAGTTTGGGTGTTCTTGGACTCTATGGAAGCCCATTGGTCAAGAATCCATCCATATGCTGAGGAAGATATTAGATGTCAGACTGAGGTGTTAGATTGGGCTCGTCACTTCGATTGCAGCTGTTCGATTATTCGGTCGACTCGTCGAAGCGGCTGGCGCGTGACCTCGACCGGAAGGTCTTATCTCCTTGTTTGAACTTCGGTTGGGTGTTCTTAGACTCTATGGAAAGCCCATTGGTGAGAATCCATCCATATGCGAGGAAGAAATTAGATGTGAGACCATGGTGTTATCTTGAGCTCGTCACTTGATCTGGCTTTCGTCGATTCAGTCGACTCGTCAGGTGACTACGACCTCGACTTGGAAGGTCATAACTGACTATGCGAACTTGATTCAGTGTTCTTGGACTCTATGGAAAGCCCATTGAGTCAAGAATTCATCAATAGATAGCATGATAAAATTGGAACTCATATTAGTCCTGGAAAACATGAAAAACAGAAGGCTCTATAGGTAACTATAGTTATTGTGTATGAATTCGCCCGTAACTTTCATGGCATACAGGTAAGCATAGTTATTTATCACGTACAATGAACATGAAAAATTCAAAGTTATGAATAAATGATTGTATATATATATATCACATATGATTCTAGAATGACAATAATTATTCGGGAATATGAGATATATGCGAGCATAAAATACACATTGATTGTATGCACTTAGAACACAGTAGAGAGGATAGATGGGCATGCCTATTAGGGAAAAATAAGTGCACGACATACAAGGTTACGATATAGGGCCTCGTTTGGTCGATGACATAGATCGTTTGGATCACGGTGGCCCCGAAAGGGTCCTGCCGATTACCTCCGGGCCCTCGTGGATGGTCAGCGTGCCGTGCCGGTGATGATACCTTCGGGTATATATCCGCAGCCTCCAGGCCTTTATAAATGGTCATTGTCTCGCACAATGATAATAGCGCCTTCGGGCCCTCATGGACCACTGTTTCATACAGTGAATACAGCGCCTTCGGGCCCTCATGGTTTCCTATATCCACTTCTAAGGTTTATGCAGACATGAAACATAAAGAAAATGACAAGTATGTGCAAATGAAATGAAGATGATATAGAGAAACATACTTAACACATGTGATGATAATTATCTGATTACAGAGCAAAGTAAAATACAAGTTGACATGAAAAGTATATGAATGATGATAGGAAATGGGCTACGGTTATGATAAGTATATATATGAGAAATGATAAGAATGCATAAGCTGTTATATGTGTTATATGCATTTGTATAGAAGTGTGTGACCTTAGTGAGTCATCCATGTGTATAATTCCCACTAAGCATAAAGCTTATGCGGGTGTTGTCCGGTGTAGGTACGAAGAGGGGACCGGAGGACGGGCCATCCACATTAGCGATCAAAGGCCACCTGACAATAGGTGCCTTTGGAAGACCTTTAGGTCTATTTTTGTATATGAAATTTTGTAAACCAATGTAAATATTAGCAGATGTTGAACACTTCCATATATGGGCTTGTATATATATGTTATGTCATTCCCTTCTGAATATAATACAAGTTAATTGTTTAACATTATATGAATGAACTAGCTTAAAGTATATACGTGGAAAAAAAAAAAAAGAGTGACCCTCACTTGACATCCTATGCCGGGTTGGGGCGTCACAAAAAGTGTGCTGTAAACTTAGGACCCTTGTCCGATACGATAAAGACTAGCACTCTATGTAATCGGACAATCTCTCTAATGTACAACTTGTAGAATTCCTCTAGTGTGAAGGTCATCTTGCACTCTTTAGAAATGTCGACTTAGTAGACAGGTCCCCAACCACCCACATAGCATCATGCCTCTACGGTGTCCGTGGCAAGTGGGTCGGAAAATCCATCGTGATGTGCTTCCACTTCCATAACCACCACCTCGATAATTTGAAGTAAGAGCTGCGGCTTCTAATGCTCGACCTTTGCACGATGACACGTGAGAAACCATCGAAAAAATTCTCCAACGTGTCTCTTCATCCCGCTCCAGTAATACTAGCGACGAAGATCATGATACATCTTTGTGCCACTTGGATGCATAACAGATCGAGAGCAATGGAACTCCTAAGGATCTCCTCTCGGATCGATCCAAGCTGGTGAGCGCGACCCATCCCTATGCAAGACTACCATCACGTGTGGATGGCTGACCTTAAATCACCCGATGGATGATATATGTGCGTCTTGCCCCTAGGACTCAATCACTTTGCTCAGTAAGGAAGGCGTAGCCACCAAACTCCCTAATCGTTAAGGCGGGCTATGATACCAGATTTTGTGACCCCGAATGGGGTTGGTGAGCTAATCAACCGCGAATTCTACATGGATTTGGGTGACCCCGAGACCACCTTTGGTATTGTCTTCTTTATAGGATCCATATTTGAAAAATCAGGCGGAGTCTCAGCCTTTGTTCAAAGGCTCCATGACATACAACCTATATAATAGTATAATCATAACCCATCCAGGGTCTAAACAGAAGTAATATTGACCACACAAGATCCATCTGTCCATATCCCTAATATACATCCCTTTACCGAGACCCATTCATTCACATTTAATTCTAAAATATGAGAATAAAACACTTAATTACGATTAAATGGGCCAGTCCATGACCCTCTTACCATGACCCTTACCCGACTATTTAAATGATAGTCCCGAAAAAATTTAGTTACAATTCTTTTTATAAAAATACCACTTTTACAAAGGAAATATCAAGGCCACATCGACCTCCTTCATAATCACGGCCTCGATCGAGACGTGGTCTCCCTGTACACCACAGCGCACAAAGGGTCCCACGATAAATTGAGCAATACAGAAGAAAAATTCTCTACGAGACTACTCCCAGCCTAAATGCACATGCAATATGCATACATACATCAAACGAAATTCCATTCGAAAAATGCAATCTATATGGAATATTTCATATCATACATGAGATAGAACTCCTAAATACCATAAGCGAAGTTACAGCCTAAATCTCACACATTTAAATGCGAGTGTGAAAACCGATCCTTAGTGTTTCATGATGACTTAACCCACATTGGACAACTCTTGATATTCATTTTGAATTTTATCAAATCCCATGTGTTTAGTTGGGTTGAATTTTGAGAGATTTCTTGTGACCCCACCTCCTTACGACCTTTCGCGAACTTTCATCTTTGGATACATATGTCTGACTTATAATAAAATTTGGGTCTTTCACCACCAAGTGGGATCACATACAATCTTGCTTCCACTAACGACGTGATTTTATTATTATTATTGTTTGCAACCTTTGAGTCTCGATTTTGGATATTGTCCTATTTTTCGAGAGCTCACCACACATTCACCAAGAATGGTGAATAACCAACACCATGCACACACACTCGACTTAACGCGATGTTATCGTGCATATGAAATGCATTTATGTCATTTCATGCTATGTCATGCTACATGCACAATATTTATAAATTCCGTACAATCATATTTCCTACATATAATTTCCATTCATCATAATTTCCAAGTTAATACATTCATCACAATTTCCCTATTAATACATCATGCAAGCACATATTAACATGATTTTTACACACAACAACATTTTTTTTCCAACAATACACATAAAATGGCTCAAATCTCAGACCCATATAAAACAGGGCACCTCTTGGTCTCTTCACGGTCATGAACCATTTTTTGTTCCATTTTATCACCAATTCTTGTCATACCAAAACACCTGACAAAACCAGACAGTAGTCCGGGATCAAAACCCAAACCTTAACACAGTCAAGATTGCAGGAACAAGTCAAAATTTCCAATATTGGGTCAATCTTGGGACTAAATCCTACGACAGTTTTGGTCTCAAAGCATGATATGGTGGTCGTAGCTTTTAGGCTAAATAATCCAGTAAGAAAATTCCCTACCTCGTGGAGGTTGACGAAACTCCAAGATTTTGGTATCCACGTGTAGCTCTCGATGCGTGGACCGACTTTACCTCTTGCTTCGACGAAAACCCACGTTTCGACTTATTTAATCTCGTGAAGGTAGAGCTTCTCTCTCTAAAATTCTTTTTCACTCTCATGCACACTGCCCGTTTTTTGCCCAAAAATGTGGCCCTCTTTTAATTTTCTACTTATTTAATCCATTTTTTTCCCTTAAGTTTGGATACATGGCTCACATTGCACCATGTGTCCATCTCTCATTCGGGTCCGTTTCTGCCCCGAAAAATTTATTTATTTTCAATTCAATTTATTTTAAATGAACTTAGATCAAGCCATTTCACGACTTAGAGATTTTTGCCAAAAAAATCTCGTTCCACAGAATCAGCGGTGATTTATCACGCGAAATCGTAAAAATATTTCCGGTGTCTCGAGAATTCAAACGAAACTTTTACGAATCATTGGATTTTGCGAGACGAATCCAACGGCACAATCCGTTTTGTCATCAGAGATGCAGAGATTTTCTGAAGCTTCCACGAACCATTATAGCGATTATTATTATTATTATTATTATTATTATTATTATTATTCCATTTTTCTTGAAAAATACTAATTTTCGGGGTTTGACAAGCATAATTACGCGATTTTCATACAAATCTTTTGAAATAAAATGTGTTCGTATGCTTAACCATTCAATTCTCAATTATTTCATATTTTGGGTTTGTGGCAGCCCATATCCTTCTTTAATTGAGCTATATGGCCAAGATCAGACTCGGTGCAATGTCGAGTACGGGTTAAAGTGTGAACATATTAGTGAGTTGTTCACCAATGATTCCCGAGAATTCGTAACACAAAACCATTGTCCACTTTCTTATTTCTTCATACTATAATTTATAATTTTCTATGAACCCTCTGAGGTTACTCACTTTAAAATGCACATCGATGTGCATTACATACACAATCGATCACATTTCATACAATTATACAACGCATTATATGAATTGTCGGTATCATGCATGGATGCGACCCTCATGCTCCACGACAGATTGCTTCGTCCCCCACACACCGCAATTGCCAAGTGTGAAAAACCGATCCATCGGTATTTAACTTGATGACTTATACCATTGGAGGCTGACCATCGATTTTATTTATCAAATCATGATTTTCTTTTCTTTTTGTGGGCCATGGATTTTGGGTTTACTGCAGCGCCGCGCCTTTCTCACATTTTATTGACTTACATCGCTAGGAGTTCATGTCTAACCATGAATAACATTTGGGTTCACCTTGGGGGGATCTACCCAGACTTGCTGCACCCAAAACATGTAATTTTTGATCATATTACATCTCGTGAATCTCTACCTTGGACTTTGTCCGATTTTTCAAACTCACGACTTCGTTCACCGGTAGATGAACAAGCGATACGTACCCACACCCCAGACTTGAGCTATGTGATAATTCATATGAAATGCATGATGCCCGATACATTTTCCTTCGTATTTTGTGTATATGAGTGCTACATGAAACATTTACATACCATGAATAATTATAATTTTTACATATAAGCTACATCCATGCAATCCATGTTAATAAGTCAATTAGCATGCATCAACATAATTCTCACACACTGCATGTTCTTCATAAAAGCCATAACCCACAATCAGGTCACCATCTTGGACCCATCTAACAGGGTACCTCACGGTCCCTTCACAAACCTGAACCAATTTGGTTCCACACATCCATACAATCATTATCTCATAAGACAAACAACAAACCCAGACATCGGTCTCGGGTTTGGAGCCCGACCCACGGCAGTGCGGTATGTGGCCCGATCGCAAACCTCTGCCCAGTCCCGATCCCAATTTTGGAACTAAATTACATGCTCTCTTGCTTAACCCATACCATTTATAAAAGCCTTTACGCTAAAGTAAGCCAAGGTAGAAAAATTTCTGTCTGATAACTACAACATGCCGTACGATGAGTCTTGTCATATCTCGGCTATTCTGCATTCGTAACCATGCAACCTGCACGCTTGATGAAAAAACATAGATTTTGAGTTCAATTATTTTAAATGAACTTTAACTCAAGCCATTTTCTAACTTAGAGATTTTCGTGAAAATCTAAGTCCCTAAAGATCATTAGCGATTTATCACTAGAAATTCATTAAAATGTCCATTTGTCTCGGAATTTGTGAAACTTTTCTTGGTCACTAGATTCAACGAGGCGAATTTGCTTCTTGTGATCCGTTTAGATCATCAGAGATCTAGAGAATTTTCTAAGCTTCTGAACCATTATGTCAATTGTGTATTATTATCCTTTTGAAATTCCATAATTTGTACTTTCACCCCTCCACTTTCCTTAATTGCAAAAGTGTCATAATGCTATGACACTCAAATAATTAAGGAAGCCCTTGGTGCACATATGCGACCCTACGGTTACACATACTGTACACCCTCTTGGGATGGGGCGTTACGCTGGTAGTTGAATTTTCCTACTTGGGTTCTCCCCACCTAAGTGCTCATGCAATGGCAAACACACACATTCAAGTGAATTCATGATTCCTACTCGAATAATACACACATCTTATGGATGAGAATGTGACTCACACTTTCCACTTCTCGAGCCACACTCACTCCCACACGCATGCACAAGCGAGGAGTGTGAGAAACCTTTGTTTTCAAAACAAAGGGGTTTTGTTCCTAAGCATGTCATAATTTTAAGATAAAATTATATTGGACAATCCTTCGGGGTGAATTGTGAATAACTCTAGAGACAGTTATAGATTCGTCCTCCGAAGATGAGCACATTTGGATTAGCTCTCGAGGCAATTCTTGGAAAATCTTCCCCATGAAATTCATTTTGATAACCATGTTGTTCATGTCATGCACTCGCCTCTTTTGTTCTATTGCCCAGTGCATGAAATACAATATATCATTTACGCCACAATACATGTTAATATATGACATGCATATATTAACAAAATTTACACACAACAACATGTTATTCAAACATAAGCGATAACATATCAACACCGCAAAACAACACATCTGATCACGGTCGGTTCGGAATTGTCCAAACCACTCTATGGATTTAGCCACTTTCAGTCAGTTTAAACACTTAGAATGAACGGCCACTCGTGCCCCTGAACATCCCTAACCATTAAAATGACTCTTAGCTAAGGAATAAAACAAGTAGGAGAAAACCCCTACCTTCCGGAGTTTGTCGAAACTTCACACTTCTGGTACCCACGCGTAGCTCTTGCAGTGGGGATCAACTTTTCCTCTTGTCTCGCCCGGATTTGTCGGTCCAATCGTTGGGAAATATAGAGAGAAGGTAGACTCTACTGCAGAATTCCACTTCCTTTCTCTTTCTCTTTTCCGCTCCCCAAGCGGTGGGGAAGATATGGGGTCAGTGGGATGTCCTCTAGCTTCACCACATGTCAATTCTCATTAGTCTTAGGATTACACCATATCCACTTATCCATGCCATGGATTTTCACCCGATCACATGTTACCCACATGTCTCTCATAGGTCCATTTGAGCTAAATGTTCGCTCATTTGCGCATGACATGTGGCACCTCTTGGCTTGACTCCTGATAATGCCCGAGTGTCACTTCCCCTCACAGTTGCCTCGAAAACGTGAAATTCCAACCGTCTCGAAATTCAACAAAATTCGACATAGTAGCTAGATTTGGCGAGACAATTCCAACGGTGAAGTCTGTTCCGTCATCCGAGATCTAGAAAAGTGCAGTTTTGATCGAAATTACCATTTATTATTTTTGAAGAATTAGAATTTTACGGGGTCTTACAAAAAGTGATTTTATTATTTCTTCTAATCACTTTATTTCATGAAGTATTAAATTGACAAAATTCTACTATGACTCCACTAACTACTTTGAAAAAATAAAATTATGTTAAGAAAATATTTAAAATAAAAAATAACTGTAAAATTGCTCTCATTTACCTTGTTCCTTATAACTTAAATAATTGTAGTTGTATCTTTATCTTAACCTTTAACCTTGTCTTTTTTTTTTTTTTTCAAATGAAAATGATTATGTAATTTTAGCTCAGATCATCGAAATCAACCAAGATATCTTTAATTATTAAAGTTGATTACCTTCTATACCTCTCATTCTAATTACCTTTAATATCGAATAAATCATTGTATATAGTTGACTAACGCAAAAAATTTTGCTTGAAAGAGAATGAGATATATTTTGGGGTTTGAGATTTAGAGGTAGAGAAACTTATGGTGAAGATGGAGACAAATAGAGTTTCTAATCTAAGAGTTCCTAGATTAAATTTTATATTAAAGTTATAATAATAAGTAATAGGGTAAACAAAATTAATTTTAAAACACTAACTATTCAACTCTTTCTTATTGTAAGTGTGGCGCCACAAAACCGAAGTCCCAGATTGACAACCGAACCCTTAAATTCTTGGATTTGAATGACTGATACCATGTATTGTGTTCCATTTATAAGGATCCATATTTTCACAAAAATCGGGCAGAGTCTCCTTTGTTCAGGAGCTCTACCTAACATACAACCTATATAACAGTATAATCATGGCCTATCAAGTTACCAGCGGAAGTAATAATGACTTCTACAGGGTCCATGCGTCATATCCCCGATATGCGTGAAGCCCGATCACCAGGGGTTCGGGTTGACAACGTCAACTGCGGAGTCTCGTGGATGTGGGTAACTTAGAGCCTACTCACGAAAATCGGGCAGAGTCTCCTTTGTACGGGGAGCTCTACCCAAGGTACACAACCTGTCCCAACAATTAACAACGACCGCACTAGGTCCATATACAATTAAAATGAGTAAAAATGGCCACGTGGGCCCGTACATCAATACTCACTAAATACATATCAAGTGTATAGCATAGTTCAAGAGTTATTACATTACTCTTAACTAAAACAAATATCAAAATTTACAATTTTAATACATGTTTTACAAAATGAACACCAAGCCTGACGGAGCTTTCTTACGAAATGCGGCCTCACAGTGGCGTCGTCCTGCCTTCCCACTCCTGTACCTTAAATAGTGATCCTTCGGCAGGGGTGAGCAAAGCCCTGATAGTGATAATTTCCTATGTGGGTTCTCCACTAAGTGCATGTCATGAAACCAATCGCACTTTCGAGAGTAAATACATGATCCTGCTTGAATGCATTGCGATCCCGTGTCTCGAGTCCTCATCGACTCCATCACACATACCCTAAGCCAAATGTGAATAAAATCTGAGTTTTAAAACAAAGCTTTTTTCTAAAACTTCTTCTTTGAGAATTGGTAAAATGTATTAGACAACCCTCCCAGGAGAATACGTTTGATAACCATCCCGAAGCCGATTCATGGGCCCTCAGGCGTGAATTGTTGGACAATCTCAGCGATTCTCACGGAAAATCTTAGTTCAAAATTCAACTCACAATATTTTCCTTTTTATTTTCTTTCATGTCATGCACTCACTCCTAATATTCTAGGTGCCCAGTCATATGGAATGCATTATGCTAATCGACGACTCATGCTAATATGGCTGTGTATATATTAACATAATTAATTCACACAATTCATGTTATTAAATTCACATCGATAACTTGCAAAATTAGCTCACATGGCTAATTAAATCTGAAATTCATTTTGAATCCTTTCGACAACACAAAAATCACTTTTTCAAATCACGTGAGCGGTGAAACCCTCGGGTTGGTACTTGTTCCGCGGCCCTGATAAAGGATTTCTTGCTCCGGTTTGGCTTTGAAAGATAACATAACTTTCTAAGCCTCGACAAATCCCGTCCATAAAATGGCCCTTAGCGAAGAATAAACCAAGTGGAAAGATCCCTACCTCTTGGGTTGTCGAACTCCTGTCGGTGTCCCACGGCGTAGCCCCTCGCCCGTGCAGAACCAACTTTACTTCTTGGCGACGAGCCATTGTCGAGACGGAGGGAAATCCTAGAGAAAGTAAACATCTCTCTCTAAAACTTGAAAACCCGGTAGTGTCGATTTGTGCTTCCAAATGAAGGAAAACTATTTGCCCTTGTCTTATTCATTTAACATTTCAAAAAATTCCCGATGTCCCTAAGTTTTGATTTTTTGACACATGGCTTAATCTAGCAGATTCGTCCATTCTCTCTTTCTCGTCACGCAACATGTGTCAGATGGTACATGTAGTATGTGACTTTTTGTCACATCATGTGTCTCTGAAATAGTTTATGGCACGAGCACGATTGCCTCGAAAATGTGAAATTCCTCTTTGTCTGGTGGCGAAGTCGATGTAATTATTAGATTTTGCGAGAGGATTCCAACGGTGAAGTCCGTTTTGTCATCCGTTATCTAGAAAATTTTCAGATTTTTACCAAAATGACCATTCTACCATTTTTCAGAAAATTTGAATTTTCTTAGGTTTTATTCTCCCTCCTTCGCAGATTTCATCAGAAATTCTTTACAATCTCAAAAAAATCACATGCATATACAACGTGCATTATGCCGTACATATCGTGTCGTTTAAGTATTAAACGACTAAACCATGTACTTTCATCCCTAAACAAGAAGGGATAGGTGGCGCCCGGATCGTGTCCTCGCTCTCCCACGTTGACTCCTCCACTCCACAGTGCTGCCATAGAACCCTCACTAGCCTCACGATCTTACGTCGCAAACGATCCAGGCTATCCTGATATCTTGGTCCACTCCTCAGGGGTCCGTCCGTGTCAGCCTCCAATCTCTCCCCAATCCCATTTACATGTTTGGATGCAGGTGTACCTCGTAGCATGGAGCGTGGAATACCTCGTGGATTTTAACATGTGGCGATAGTGGCCGTGCCTTCTGATGCCTGCCCTCGAGTATCTCGGGGGCTGATAAACCTCGGTGATAAGCTTCCCTCGATTGCCGAACCTTGCCACTCCTCTCTTAGGCATCACGCTTGAAGGCGTGATCCTGACCTCGAACTCTAAGGGTCGACATCGTACATCGACATAGCTCTTCTGCTTAGGCTGAGGTCGTGAGAAGGCCCATTTGGCTAAGTATCAAGCTCACCTTCTTGGAGGTGTCTCTGTCGGATCGGGACCGGTGTTGGGCTCTCCCGCGGTCCCGACATAACGGTGACACGCATGGCGCCGTACAATGCCTCATGGTGCCGTGCGTATCGCACTGCGCGATAAGCTGTTGTTGTAGGCGAATTCCACTAAGAGAGCGGAAATGCTCTTCCCGGCTACCCTTTTGATCGATGCGCATGCTCGCGACATGTCCTCCCAACACTGTATAGTCCTCTCCTAGCCCGACCATGCAATGCGTATGGGTGGGGAAAGTTGTACTCATGGTCATTTTGTGTGCCCACTTAGCCTTTTTAGAAACTCTTCCAAGTGTGCGATGCCAACCCTCGGGTCTCTTATCCCGACAACGCGGATGCGGTACTCCATGTAGCGGTATCTCTCAGATAATACGATTTAGCGAATCTGCCGATGCTGAAGGTCATTACGCCGCGGTGAAAAATAATGCGGGCTTCATTAGTCGGATCACTATCACCTGCATCATGTCCTTGCGATTGTCGGTGGCAAGTGGGTCACAAAATCCATCATGACATGCTCCATGCGCCGATACCTCCCGATGGTTGAAGTAGCCTGCGGCTTCTAGTGCTCGGCAACTGCGACCGTGGTTATCGTCGAACAAAGTCCCACACATATCTCTTTCATCCCGCTCTGAAATGTCGCGGCGGCCGAATGTCTGGTGCATCTTCGTGCCACCTAGGTGCCTGTAGTCGAGGCGTGAAATCGCGAGAATCTCCTGCCACCGAATCGATCGACTGAGAACCACTACGCGATCTATCTGAAGACTACATTTAACGTGGATAGTCCGACCCTCGTCACTGTACGACTATACCACGTCACACGATGGACACTATCTACGCGATCTTGCCTAAGACTCGTCAATCTGCTCAGCGGGCGGTGTAGCTACTAAACTCTCAGCGTACCACGATACGCTCCACGATGCGTAGCCCCAGCTGTTCCACAATCTTCGAGCATCCACGGCTCTGGGAAGCTATCTTGCGATGCTCCTATGACTTCGACTAAAGCGCCGGCCACCACATTTGCCTTATCAGGATGGTAATGCAAAGTGAAGTCATAATCCTCTAAGAACTCCATCCATCTACGTTGCCTCATGTTAAGGTCCCACTGCGTGAAAATATACTTCAGACTTTTATGGTATGAGTACACCTCGAACTTCTCACCATATATAAGTAGTGTGTACGAATCTTGAGGCGAGATTATGACCGTAACTCTATATCGTGTGTGGGGTAATTTTGCTCATGATTCTTCAACTGATGGGAACCATAACCTTCTACCCTCCCGGACTGCATCAAAACACATCCCAGTCCGACCCTCGAGGCATCAAAATACACTATGTACCCCTGTCCCCTATCCGGGACTATCAAGATAGGAGCTGAAGTAAGCCTCCTCTTAGCTCACGAATTCTCCTGCATTAGTCATCCCAATCAAATGACCTCCTTAGATTAATCGTCGCAAGTCTTGCTGTCGGGAGAAATCGCTAATGAATCATTAGTACCCGGTGATCTAAGCTGGCGTGTCTCGGAGGCGGCCGACCTCTCACAACTTCATCCGACCTGGCCTTCTCGTGTGACAGCAGTCTTACGACACCATGTCCCAATCTCACCTCATTAAGCAGCTTCGCACTTACTTAACTTGGCGTACAACGGATGATCTCTCAGCAAATGTAAAACTATCCTCGAAGTACTCATGCTCCCACTCGGCGGGAGTAGATCAAAATGTCATCCACAAAAATACAGCAAATTGATCTAGATAGGGTTGAATACCCCCAAGCATGAGGAGTCCATGAATGTTGTTAGGCGCGTTAAATCGATCGAGGCATCTTATGCTCAAAGTGCCAGTAGCCGTCGACATTTGTCTTAGGGATATCTGTCTCCCGCAACCCTCGGAGTTGATGGCAACTAGTGTGAAGATTACATTTTGGGAGTAAACTCACACTCCACTCTCATTGATCAAACAAATCGTCAATCCTCGTGATAAGTACCAATTCTTGGCCAAGTAACCCTATTATTTGTCTATAATCATTGCACGGTCGAATCCTTCTTCAACCACTTAAATAGAATCGGAGCGCCCCACATGGTGAAAGTGCTCGGTCTAATGAACCCCTTATCCAGTAGCTCTTGGTTCAGACTGCGAGTTCCTCTCATTTCAGAATTGTCATCCTATGCGGAGTTATAGAGATGGGCGAAGTACCCGGTGTAACTTCGATCTTAGAAGTCTACAACCCTCTGCGGGGAGGCAATCCGTGTAGCTCATCCCAGAAAAACATCCTATTTTCGTAAACTACTCGGTAGATCTAAGTCTTGTCTCGCGCCTCGTCATCGAGTGGGAGGCTTGCTTCCTTGACCCATGGCTAATCCACAACTTACTGGACTCATTACCCAGCATGCAGGCGAAAATATCATCTTGTCCCCACGAAATACAACATGAGTACCATCACATGTAGGCGGTAACCTCCTCGCTCCTGATCGATGTGACTACGTAGGTATCGGTAAATCCATCCAAGGGATGATGTCGTTCAGCATGTACATGATCCTCGAGTCCACTTGTGGTAGAAACCACGAGATCTCTAACTGCAACCGACACTTAGCATCCACCCCATCCTTGCCACAATCCCACAGGGAGAACTCACATCTGAGGGCTCCTCCAAGGCCTCAACCTCCCAAGCCCAAACTCTTTCTAGCCCGATGCGAGAGATAAATGAATCTGAAACACCATAATCAAATAACACTCTTGCCCAGTGAGATAGCAAAAATGTACCACTGTGTAATTTGGTTGATGCGGTGACTCAACCCGGTGGTGTGATAAGCGTAGACAAGCCCCTGAACCCCAACATCCACATGTGGGCTCGTTCTGCGCCTCGTCCTATCAGATCGGCTTTCCTCGGCTTGCCTATGTAATAGGAGTGCCGTCGGCTCCTAAGACTAAATTTGGCTCCTCTGGCACATGCTTGGAGCGTAAGGAATATCACAGTATCCTCTCCTGTCCCATCGTGGCCCGGGGCTTGTGCGTCTTGAAACCACAGATCCTTGTCTCCCAGAAGCCCGATCCCCTCTGATATGTCAGTGCCTTGTAATGTGCTTACACCATACCTTGACCGGCGCGACCACGATATGTCCTTGTCTCGGATGGCCACGACTTTGGAACCCTCGTGAACTAGAAGCCCTACACTTTTCCCAGAACAGAAGAAGAGTGAGCTACTTATTATTTTGCTACTAAAACGGCATCCGAGTTCTCCAGACATCCTTGATCTCTCTCTGCTCTATAGTGTGGCGGTCCCGACCATAGAGTCCATGTCTTATGGCGAGTCACATAATTCGCCCGAATGGACAACCCGACCCGTTCTCGAATCTCACGACCTTAGCCATGTCCAGGTAGCCCACGTGATCGATAGCGAAGCGGGCTAGCTACGTGAATCCCAGCCACATACTCTATGTAAAACCGAGAAAAATTCAATTTTACGAGAAAAAGGGTAAAACGGTAATTTTGGTTGGCTTAGGAAATTCTCTGAATCACCGGATAGCCCAGCGGAATTGCGTAGATTAAATTCGTGTCGTGAAATCTAGTGACCGAGAAAGTTTACGTCAAATTATGAGATGGTAGAGATATTTTAATTTAAGGTGATCATCCTTGATGACTTCGGGGCTGAGATTTTCTGAAAATTTCGGAAGTCGGAAAATGGCTTGAGTTAAAGTTCATTTAAAATCGTGAGGCGAAAGAAATAAAATTTTCGGGATAGAAATGGACCGAATGGAATGATAGAAATCGATTTATCCAAATGATAATAATAATAATAATATAATAATAATAATATTATAATAAAGGAAAAGTCAAAAACATCATGAGCCATTATTCGTGGGGAGAGAGGCGGTGAGAGGATTTTTAATTTTTTCTCTTAGTTTCTTTCGGATCTCTGAATCGGACCATCGGTTTTGTGGTGAAAGGCAAAGTGATCTGCGTGATGAGGCTCTGGCGTGGACACCAAAAGTTGGAGTTTAGGCCAGGCTCCTATGAGATAGGGGTTTTATTCTGCTTGTTTTACCTCTTGTTTTAAGTGTTTTGTAAATGCTTGTGTTGGTTTAGGCGGGTGAGGTCGTTTGATCGGTCCTTGAATCTTGGGGCAAAGTGTGGAAATTTTGGAGAATTTTGGACCCATTTGGATGGTCGCGGTATTTGTGTGAGAATTTGTTTAGGTGTTTATTATCATAATTTATATAATAGAATTGTGTTTTTTGTTGTATAGGCCATTGGAGATAAAATTATGATTTCTTTCGATTATATGGAATATAATTGTGTGTATAACTTTATGAGTGATTTACTCAATTATATGGAATATAATTGTGAGTATAGGCCATTGGGATGAAATTGTGAGTTGCTCAAGTGAGCTAATTTGGGTGTTTGATCCATATTGTTGAATTACATGTAGTGTAATTACAAATTTAGAATATTTACTATAATTAATATATTAATTTATTATATATTGTATAAATGGTTTGAAATGGCACTTAATGCATTTTCATATGCCTTTGGGTAACCTAGAGATTAGGTATTAGTGTGATATGAATTTACGAAAAGCGAACATGGTTGCGAAAGGAATTTCACGGGATGATTTTTTAATTGGGTTAGGAGAGATGGGCCAACGGATCATTTGAATGAGGACCATGACTATTTCGAGGAAGCTCTGACGGTCGCCTCGGAGGGTAGTCCCGTATTTTCACAGACACTTAGGTAGTTTATTTTTCCAAGAACAACAGTTTTGTTTTGAAAATGATATTTTCCTATCATACATGGAGCGGCGAGGAAGTGTGAGAGTGGGGTGAGGACTGAGAGACATGGGAATAAGCATGTAGACATTCAGTAGGATCACGTATTTACTTGGAGTGTGTGTGTTTAAATTTGAGCATTGCATATACTTACTTAGGTGAAGTAACCCCATTGGGGTGATTCCCTTCTTGGGCGTTAGCTTCGCCTGTCGAGGAACATTATTTCGGGTATAGGGGTGTTGAGAAACGGCTCTTCTTAGAGGCTTGGAGTTTTGAAGAAAGTCGTGTTGTGGCTTTGATGTTTTTGAGATAATATGTATTAGAATTATAGATTTTTAATATGTATTTGTATTAAGAATAATGTACTAACTCTTGGGCTATTGGAGATAGTTGGTTGAATATTTTTGATGAGTATTGGTTTATGGGCCCCAGAGGCCATTTTTACTCAGGTATGTGTCTCGCAATACAAGACGTATAGATTTTACGTAGGTTGACGGGTAGTCAACGGACCCTCGGGTTTGGGGTGTCACACTCTATCACTATCATGGCCCCCTACTTCAGCTCTAGGAACTCTTGAGCCTTCGCATGATGGGCAGTGTTCGGAAAATACTTGCCCATGAAAAGATCATGAGACTCACACCCATGTCATTTGCCTCTAGATCTCTAGAGGTCTTTGCAGTCCACCATACTTGGGCCTCACCTCTAGTTGGAAGCGTAGTGATCTGGTTGTATCAAAGGCGATTTCCATAGCCTCCCGACACTTTCTGTCTGGCGTAGACAGTAGTGCGCCACCATCGGATCTCCTCACACAGTGAATGTCGGAGGATGATGTGCCTAAACCTGCGGAGTTTACTCGGACCTCCTGACTCACCTCACTGGCTTGTGCGATGCGTGACCCGCGATCCTCTACGGCCTTAGAAAGCTGCGGTCGAATGCGGGTGGTGCTTGGCTAGCACCTCGTGGACGACCTCTACGTCCTCACCCTCGACTAACCATCTACACATGTCAAATGGCAAGTTAATATTCAATGCAGTATCTCTAAGGTGTAAATCTGACGAGAAACTATTCACACACCACGTCGATGCATTTATAGTAAATGCGATATAAATATCCCTATATTAAATCACTTGTCTGAGAAAATTTTTAAAATTTTTTGTCTTTTTAACCACAATGAGCAGGCTCATGAACAATGTCCATGAGAACGTTATTGTAAACAATACCCAGCGAGTCAAAGCGCGGGTTGGGTGCATAGATGAGCACACCGAACCCCGAGTCAACGCACACTTCATACCTTGATTGCCCAGTCGTGCGCCTTGCTATTCACGATGCTAGCGAGCAGAAGTCGATGCGGCGCGTAATGGCAACTTTCGTTGCTTTGCTGCGGCGCCAGTCGTGGTATGGCGCCTATTACGGTCGCGACAGAGGCGGGTGGCGACCCTCCTGCGACCCGGGCGGTCGCGACTTCATTCCCAGTGCGACCTCTTGGGCGAACAAGCCAAGTACGTGACGATACATCCTTGTCGGGACCCATTCATTCACATTTTAAATTTAAAATATAAAATAAAACACTTAATTCTGGTCAGTAAGAGTGTCCAGATCCACAGCCCTCTTACCGCAGTACATACTGACTATTTGGACTGATAGTTCCAAAGAGATTTAATTACAATTCTTTTATATAAAATACTTTTACAAAGGTAATATCAAGGCGCACATACGCCTTCTTCATAATCACGGTCTCATCGATCACGGAGTCTCCTGTATCTCCACGTGCTGAAAGGAGATTCTCCGCGATAAGGTGAGAAATCCTGACCATGTGCGATGATGAAACACGATTGCTGCGTCGTCGCTGTCCCAGTGGCCTTTGGAAACTCTTCGAGTAATAATGCGAAGTAAACCTAGGACCCATCGATATGATAGACTATCACTCCAATATGCTTAGGACAATCTCAGTGTACAATGGTAGAATTCCTCTAGTGTGAAGGTCATCAGAGCATTTGTCTTAGAATTAGTGAGCGGTCCACAATGACCCACATAACATCATGCCTGCACCGGTGTCGTGGCAAGAGTGGGTCCTGAAATCCATCGTGACGTGCTTCCACTTCCACTTTCGGCTACCTCGATGGGTGGGTAGGCCTGGCGGCTTTGATGCTCGACGCTTTTGCACGCTGGCTGCGTGAGACACCCGTCAAACAAAATCTCCAACGTGCTTCATCACCGCCGGTGTCTGCGGCGGCGAAGATCCGCGATACATCTTTATGCCACTTGGATGCATAACCGTCGAAGCGATGGAACTCCCTAAGGATCTCTCCCGGTCCAGTCCCGATTGGTGAACCCTGACCGTCCACATATCAAAGACTACCATGCGTGTGGATGGCTTGACCTTAAATCAGATGGGCCGATATACATGTTTCCACGCACTGGGGACTCGATCACTTTTCTTGGTAAGGATGGCGTAGCCGCAAGCTCCTGTCATTAGCTGGCTCGATGCAGTGTGGCGCTGAATATGGGGTCCCATTGACAACTTGATCAACCGCGAAATTCATATGGATTTGGTGACCCAGAATACCACCTTGTTGTGTCCTATTGTCGGGATCCACCATTTTCAAAATCGGTGATCTCTCCTTTGTTCATGGGCTACCCGACCTTACAACTATATAACGACATAATCATAACTCATCCGAGTGCAGCAGAGTAATATTGACCACACAAGATCCATCTGTCCATATCCCCAATATACATCCCTTTACCGTGACCCATTCATTCACATTTAATTCTAAAATATGAGAATAAAACATTTAATTACAGTTCGTAAGATTCCGATCACGACCCTCTTACCATAATTACATACCCGACTATTTAGACAATAGTCCCAAAAGAATTAATTCTGATTCGCTTTATAAAAAAAATACTTTTACAAGAGGAAATATCAAAACACATTGGCCTCCTTCATAATCACGGCCTCGTTGGAGCGTCGTCTCCCTATACACCCCTTGTACTTGAAAGGGTCGTGGTGGCGATCACCCAGAAAGAAAAATTACTCTAAGGACTACTCAGCCCTAAATTCACATACAGTAGCATACATACATTAAACAAAATTCCATTAAGAAAACACAATCCTATATGGAATATTTCATGTCATGCGTGAGATGAGAATCCTCATGCCCATAACTGAGTTACGATGACTCCCTCGCGAATTCCAGAGTGTGAAAACCCGTTCATTAGTGTTTCACTTGATAAGCCAGCCCGTTAGAACTCTTCAATATTCATTTGAATTTTATCAAATCAGTGTGTTTGGATTGTATTGCGAATTTCGGGGTCTCACCACGGGCTTTGCACTCCTTGAGCCTTCCGCGAACTTTCATTTTGGATACATATGTCGACCCGAAAATAAAATATGGGTGTTTCACCCTAGGGATCTGCCCCACATCTTGTTTCTTGAGCACACGTGATTTATTATTATTATTGTTTGCTGGCAGGTCGATTTTGGACATTGTCCCGTTTGCGAGCTCACCACACATTCACAGAATGGTGAATAACCAACACCCGTGCACACACCTTTCGACTTAATGTGATGTTACCTGCATGTGAAATGCATTTATGTCATTTTTATGCTATGTCATGCTACATACAATATTTATAAATTAGGACAATCATATTTCCCTGTATAATTTCATTCATCATAATTTCCATGTTAAAACATTCAGCACAATTTCCATGTTAATACATCATGCAAGCACATATTAACATGATTTTTACACACAACAGCATATTATTTTTTTTCTAACAATACACACAAAATGGCCCAAATCTCGGACACATATAAAATAGGGCACCTCTTGGTCTCTTCACGGTCATGAACCATTTTTGGTTCCATTCGTCACCGAATTACTGTCATACCAAAACACATAATAAAACCCGAAGACATCAGTCCCAAGATCAAAACCAAACCTCAACACAGTCGAAGATTACCTGGAATAAGTCAAAAAAATTTTCAATATTCAGTCCCAAAATCTTGGGACTAAATCACACTGCCAGCTTTGGCCCCGAAGAACGCCCATGCCATTAAATGGCTTTTAGGCTAAAAATAATCCAAGTAAGAAAATTCACACCTACCGTGGGTTCAATGAAACTCAGTATTTTGAGTACCACGTAGCTCGATCGTGGGCCAGGCTTCCCTGCTCAGCAGCAAAAACCCGTTCAGATTTGGTAGATCTTAGAGAGAAGGTAAAGCTTCTCTCTCTAAAATTCTTTTCTCCCTCACTCTCACTGTTTGCCCTTTTTTGCCCAATGTGGCCTCTTTTACTTTCTACTTATTTAATCCTTTTTTTTCCTTAAGTTTGGAAACATATTTCACGATATGCCATGTTTCCATCTCTCTAGTCTTGTTTCTGCCTAGAAAAAGTTATTTCTTTTTCGAGTTCAATTATTTTAAACGAACTTAGCTCAAGTAATTTTCACGACTTGATTTTCATAAAAATCCTCGTCCACGAAATCGATAGAAGGGGTCTGCGACTTGCTCTGCCAAACATGTAATTTATCATTTTGATCGCCAGCCATCCTCGTGAATCTCTACCTTGGACTTTGTCATTTTTCCCAAACTCACGACTTCGTTCGCAACAGATGAACAAGCAAATACCCATTATATACAAATGTATGATGCCAATGCATTTTCCTTCATATTTACATGTGTATATAGGTGCAACATGGAAACATTTACATACCATGAATAATTATAATTTTACATAAGCTACATCCATGCAATCCATGTTAATACGTCAGTGCTTGTGCATCAAACATAATTCACTTTGCTTGCGTATTCGCAAAAGCCATAACCGCAATCAGGTCCGCGATCTTGGACCCATCTAACAGGGTACCTCACGGTCCCTTCACAAACCTGAACCAATTTGGTTCCACACATCCATACAATCATTATCTCATAAGACAAACAACCAAACCCAAAGACATCGGTCTCGGGTTTAGACCCCAACCCACAACATTCTAGGACTATGTGAAAACTGATCATAAACCTCTACCGTCCAATCCCAAATTTTGGAACTAAATTACATGGCCTTTCTTAACCAACCCATACCATTATAAAGCCTTTACGCTAAAAGTAAACCGAGTAGGAAAATTTCCTCTGTCCTGATATTCTCCTGACATGCCATCACGATGGTCATGTCATATCTAGAAACTATTCACCTTAATGTTTCATGCAACTTTGCTGCGCTTGATGAGAAAAAACATAGATTTTAGTAAAGGTTATGGTCTTACTTGTCACTCACGGGACCATGGATGAAATCTTGACTCAATGGGATTTCCACAGAGTCTAAGAAAACCCAAAACGGAGTTCGAGACGAAAGTTATGGCTGGAGTCAAAGTTGGAGGTCACACATAGGTAACAGCCCTACCCGGTAGCCACATTTTGGCCGGCCTACCCTTTTCGTGACTCTAGTACCCTACCCTCCCAAAGGAACATGGATGGAATCTTGACTCAATGGGCTTTCCATAGAGTCGAAACACCAACGGAGTTTGGACGAATGTTATGACCTTTTTGAAGTTGGAGGTCTCGCGCTGAGCTAGCCACACCGGCGAGCCCTGCGGCCGGCCCTGCAGGCTACGCCTGATCGACCACGCCCTTGTGTCGTGACTTCCGGTACCCACTACCCTCTATAGGCACATGGATCGAATCTTGACTCGATGGGCTTTCCATAGTGTCGAGAACACCAGAAAGCGGGTTTGGGCTGAAGAAGTTATGACAGCACTTTGAGTTGGAGGTCACATAGGGAGTAGTCAAACCAGTGCATTGCTGGGACTGGCAGCTGACGGCTGACTGGTCGAGCTGACTGACGGCCAAGCCCCGGCGACTTGGCGAGGCTTACGACCTGGCGGGTGACTTGTGGGTTGACCTCTAGGCGGGTGACCTGCGGGTTGACCTCTTAGTCAATTAGACTATTCGAGGGTAAAGGACCGCCTTGAAATTCACAATGGTCTTAATTAGAAATTGAAAGCCTAACATCAGTTCATGATGTGGCTACAAGATTCTTGAAGGACTCACTGCCAAATGTCCTTTATTTCCCACCAACCAGTTCTAAAGTCAGGTTAATGTGTAGTACCACCAAATATGTGACTTCCCATGGTTAATACAACTGACATTCACAGGCCCGAAAACCAACAGTTATTCATTTTAACTATAACCGCAAAAAAATGGCACATAAGGAAATTACTTAGTCCAAAAAATCAGTCCCCTAGATCGTCCGAAAAATAGTCCCGGGAATCTCCAAAGACACTCCGTCTCCAAAGTCTTAGAGGGTTCACAAGGCCACCACGCCACACAACCCATGCCATCAATGACCCTTAGACAAGGATTAAACCAAGTAAGAGAAAAACCCCACGTCTAGGAGTTTTTCAACCCCCAACTTCTCGCCCTCTATGCGGCTTCCCTCATATGAGGATGGACTCTTCCTCTGTCACTCAAACCGCCGATCCGGACATCTAGAAATCTAGGAGAGAAGGTGTAGCCTCTCTCTACTTTCTTCTCTCTCTCTTTATGTTCTTTCTTTCTCTTCTTTTCCTTTCTCTTCCTCCCCACCACCTGGTCAAGATGAGTCAAGAGAACTTAGTCCTCTCACTGCCACATGCTCTACATTCTGGCGGCCGCCTCGATTACACCTTATCCCTTATCCATCTACCATAGATTACCACCCAATCACATGTTGCCACATGTCTCTCATGGGTCCCACTTGAGGTCATGTTTGACTAGCTCTCCACTTGATACGTGTCTCATCTTGAGCCACTTGAAAAGCGCCAAGTGTCCCGCATCACCTTCAGTGCCTCGAAAATCGTGAAATTCCGACTATCTCGAAATCTAATGAAATTCAACGTAGTAGCTAGATTTCGCGAGACGATTTCAACTGTGAAATCTATTTCATCATCTGAAATCTAAAAAAACTCTGGATTTCGACCGAAATTACCATTTACCCTTCCTCAAAGGATTTGGATTTTTCAAGGTTTCACACTATCACTCACTTAGAACAGGCAGATCCGATGTTTTATTAATCTTGTCAAGGAAGCATATGAAGGTTCATATGCAAGAAGGCTTTTGTCTTCCAAAAGGCCGTCTAAGGTTAGAATTACAGAAACAAAGCCAAGGCAATGTGCTTCGAAAATGATTCTCGTGTATGATAAAAGAAATGGGGAATTAAGTATGGCACAATATATGCCTCCAAATTCCTATTCCTCTTTGACGTCCCAAAATCCAGGGGTTCGTTGATCACCCATCAACCTATGGAAAACCTATGGATCGATATCATGTAACTCGATACCACAACGTTATGTCCCATTTACTGAGATCCATAATTTAATAAAATTGGACAGAGTCTCCTTTGTACGGGGAGCTCTATACAAACCCAACCTGTACAATATACACTAATATGACCCATCCTGAGGCTCCAATATAACACAATGACCTCACCGGGTCCATTTATCAACATTCATATAAGACATGAAAGGCTATATTTAAAAACCATCTATATGAGTTCAATTACAACTCTTTTACATAAAAATACATGTCGTAATTAATTTATGACGCCCCAAATTCCTGAGGCCCGTTGATAACCCGTCAACCCATGGAAGATTCGTGGATGTTCGGGTAACCCGACACCACACCATTGAGTCCCCTTTTTCGGGGACCCAAGATTTAACGAAAATCGGGCAAAATCTCCTTTGTACGGGGAGCTCTACCCAAAATACAACTTGTGTAATTACATGGTAACATGGCCCAATATTATACAACAACCTCACTGTTAGTGATATGCTCTAGCCCAGTGGCATATACATTGTCATTATATGTTTATATACATGAGGCATTTATCATTTTATCTTGTTATTTAAATTGTGGTTTAACTTGATAAATCATATCCTCAATAGTCGGCTCGCTTTACGCCATCAAGAGCCACGGATAGTAAACCCTTAAGGCATAATAACACTATTCTAAATACCCATAGTCAATCATTACTGCGGGGAATAATAATGAAGAAAGACTATTGTGTTTTCTCGAGAAAAGACCACGTTTATTAGTCATGAATATAAGATGTTACCTAAATATACATATAAGCTAAGTTTGTTATCGGACTCAATTCATGAGAAATACTACATGGATTATGTCATCAGTAATTTTCATTGTAGTAGTGGTATTTAAGTCCTTCGATCTAAATTCACCATCACTACTACAAAAATTAAAATTTATACACTCATTCTATGACGTTTTAAAAAGAATGTCATTGTTTACATGTGATTAAATGTACAAATGATTATTTAATTTGAAGCTGCCATTGCCTTGTGTATTTTTGTTAATTTTATGACTACTATTATGTGTCATAGCTGAAGTGTCTTTATTTTAAATAATATAAAATCCTGAGACATTTTTAAAGTGTCATAGTCTATTATATATAATATTTTTATTAAAATAATACTCTAAACCTTGTCCTATCCTAGCTCCACAAAGCCTTTTATGCAGGTATTCGGGAGAGAAGAAGCCTTTAGATAACATTCCAGAAGGTGAAAGAGGCATTTACAGATGGTCCCAAGACGTCACTGGTGAAGGTTTTCTATCGAAGACGAACTCGTTCGGTGATCAAGATGACATTGCTAAGCTTTACAACGCAAGAGAATTAGGTGTTTGAGGCGTGCTCACTGGGGCCGATAAAGTAAACGAGTGTGGCACTTATAAACGCATACGCAAGAAAAGGGTTTCCCTATTCGGCGTGGGAAGTGAAGACTCTGCTTATACATGTATTAATCTCAAGGAGGCTACCGTCCTACGCACTTCTCCATCTCCTAATTATATGTAATTAGATTTTGGGGATTTAACCCATTTCGCTTCAAGCTCTATCGTGGTGTGTGACAGATATTTGGGATTGATTTTCGTGTGGATGGAGGAAGATGAAGTTTGGGATTAATTTCAATTACCCAGCTTAATCATCGTTTGATTTTCTTAATTTTTCAAATCATTTCAAAATGACTTATGGAAATTAGGAGAACTTACCTTTGAGATGCTTTACATCGAGCATGGATGACGATGCTGAAGAAGACAACATGCAGGAGTTGTTGTTGATCGATTGCTTCGAGTGAGGATGACTTTATCTGAATGGTGGTTCTACAAGAAATATATATAGATAGATTGAAAGAAAGAACTTTTCTTTGGGCATAGACAAACCATTGTTACGGTAAATTTATCTATGTTTTCTTTTCCTTTGGGACAAAAATGGGAAAAAGAGAAAAAAATTAACTAATTTAGTTTTTCTGAAAAATTGTTGGTGAGCAATTTCTTCAGAAAAATGCAGAGGCTACATTTAGCAGTTTTGTTTGGAAAATTTGAAAGCTTGTGCATTTGTTTTGGGTTTGTCGTGTTCATTCTATTTTGAAAAGCTGGGATTTGAGTATAGAGGTTGAAGCTTTGTGCCTTTATTGTGACTGGCACCTCATTTTATAAAGGGAATCGAGATGAGAAGTCTTTTTAAAGAAAAGAGCATGGTGAACTCTCATATGGGTGTTTTTTCAGTCATGCAATAATTGTGAGAAAATTCATTTTAGCTGGAGTGGTTTTTTAAAATTTTAGTGAAGTTGTCTCATTCGAAAATGGTGGGTGAAGTTGTTTGATTTGCAGATATAAGTAAAGCTAAGGTTTTTACATGTTTTATAATTTTCTTAATTACAAATACAAGATAAGGTTGTATTTATAAGTGCATGTGAGGTCTTAGTTGAAAATGCAAAAAGTTAAATGTTTTGATTTTAACTAAGTCTTGCTAGGATCTCAAAATATTGATTCATTTCAAACTAAATATATGATATAATTTATCAAAATACCAGCAGACTATGACAAAGTACTCACGAATTTTCTATGGATATGGGATCTAATTTACTTACAACCTTTCTATCTAATTGGCCGAAGTTATATTCATTCACCGTAAATTTCCTTCACGAAGGCTGTTGAATGGTTTGGCAACTTTGTACATTTTTATTTTTATTCAACTTTTTAGTTGTAGTATGATATCTTATTTTGTGATGGGTTGTAGCTTTGAGGGAGGGATGGATGCTGACAAATGGAGCGATGCATTAGCCTCATAGTTTAGGCGCTGTGATTATAATAAGATGTTTTCTTAAGTTTATTACTTTTAGTGTCTTTGTATTTATGTTCGTTTAGATACAGATATATTTTGTTTGTGATATGATTGTGCAGAATAATTGAGATGCCTGATTTTGTTCATGTTTATGAAACATTGTTTGTTAATTGAAGTTTTATAATAATAGGCATAGAATTGATTGCGTACCGAAATCTAAGCGGTATGCAATATGAAGCTTTTAGGAAGCATTTAGCCTAAAAGTAAAATTTCCTCAAATACAAGTTTTGAAAAATATTTACCAAATCTAGTGTGCTTTTACTTACATGGAAAGTGTCTTCTCAAGAGACACTTTCTAAAATCCTGAAAATCTTAGAATTTTAAGTGAAATTTTCTTTTAAAAA
The DNA here is from genome assembly GCA_016808115.1 of Tetrastigma voinierianum. Taxonomy (NCBI): domain Eukaryota; kingdom Viridiplantae; phylum Streptophyta; class Magnoliopsida; order Vitales; family Vitaceae; genus Tetrastigma; species Tetrastigma voinierianum. The sequence continues at coordinate 162,383 of JAEQBH010006636.1, read as the reverse complement.
ACACTTTCTAGATTTATAAATTATGAATTTAAGCGAGTGTTTCTTGAAGGAATAACTATCTAAAAGTTTCATAAATTTGATTTAGATTAAAAATTCACTTTACAGCAAGAAGACACTTTCATATTTGAATTTTGAATTAGGATGAGAAAGTCTATTCTTTAAAAGAGATACCTTTACTTTTTAATCATATTATTTATATGGAAAGCCTATTTGGAAAAAACTAAGAATTAAAGTTGTGATTATTTTCAAATATGTCTCTACCTTTTCTTAGATTTATTTTATTTTTTGTATTATTTTTCTTAAACTCCCTACAATACTTTGCATTGGTTTTTTTTGGGTATATTTACTATGTTGTTATAAGTGTTGCATGAGTTTATCAACTCTTGGCGTGATGCGGTCTAGAATAATGTACTCTTGAGAACTATTAATGAAATTATATTTTCTTAATACATGTTTTCTATCTTGTGTTTAGGTTTTACGTATTTATTGTTATGTTTCTATACACTATTTCATACTTGTCTCTTACTTCTTTTTTTTACTTTATATATATATATATATAGTTTTTTATGTTGATGTCTTCCAATTATATGGAATAAAGAGAATAAATTAGTCCTTTAGAACTATAGATCTGAAAAAGAAAGTATGCTCTCAAGGTTATGTTCATTAATAATAGTTCATTAGTGTGTGGATGACTCCCACATGTGAATCTTTGAAAATGGTGATTTAGCATGTGTGCGTGAACTCTTATACGTTATAGCATTAGTAGACTTTTTTTTTGCACTTTTTTTAATAGTATTTTCATTTATTGATAAAAAAAAGAAGATACAATATAATGAACCTTTGGATTAGTGATGGCATTAAGATCATACTAAAATTAAGTGTGTTTTTGTAGGGATATTGAACAATGCTGCTAGAATGTATTTCTATATATATATATATATATATAATATGAATAATGTGCGAAATCTATTAAAAATGAGTATTCACTTGTACATTAAAATAGAAATCTATTAATTTTTTATTTCATATATTTGTTTTTTTCCAACAGGAATAACAACGAAAAGAGTGATTTATAGCTTCATACTCTTTAGTATGACCTTCTCAATGGAAGCATATCCCTCCCAACCATGTAAGTATTTATTTCTTGCCTAGTGACATTCTTATGTAGCATACCTTATCCAATCAAATTTCTTAAGTTTGTTTGGAATCTATATAGTAGTGGAAAACAAGTTGATGTTGAATGATAAAATGTTGAAATTCTTTTTCTTCAATAAGTTGTGTAAATTTAATTGGTGGATACCGAAAGCATAATATGAAAATCCACTTAGTGGACCGAATTTTATTAGTTCTATTCTACACATTATGGTAATTGTCTACACGTTGAGTGATATAAGAAATAGTATAAAAGAAAGCACGAAGACAAGGGGAAAAAAATATGGATAAAGTCTATATTTAATTTTTTTTTTGACAATAATCTTTTTTTTTACTTTAAAAATGTACAAATTCATAAATTTTATTTTTTATTTTCATATATCTTTGGGTCATTAAATGAAGGAGATAAAGACATGACTTATTGTTTAAATCTCATCACATCTTTTGATTGAATTTGCGAAAAATGTTTGGTAATGATCATCAATGATTGAAAAATTACCAATTGGGTCATCATAGGAAGTAAATAAATAAGTTAATAACCTATTGTTCACCATTATTTTCTTGTTTGTTTTTAAGATGCAAGCCATCAGGAGCAAATGTAAATTAAAATAAAATTATGGATTCAATTAAAAGCTTTAGACTTTTTTTTTTTAATTTGTTACATTATAATGACGGTGATATCCATATTAGAAGCGACTAGAGAAATTGGACACAACTAAATCTCTTGAACTTAATACTATTGGTTTTATTTCTTACTTGTGTTTTATTTCTTTCTTCAGTAATGTCACTTTAACTTTTTCACCCCATGTTTATTTTTCTCATTATATTTTTCATTTTATAATAATTATAGTGTTCATTTCCTTTTAAATTTTGTAGAAAAGTCATAGTTCCAATTATGCCTCTAGTTTGTTGGACATATAAATTTAGAAGCTTTCTATTCTCCAAATTTGTTTCTGAGGGTTTCAAATGAGAGTAGTTTGCAAAGAATAGAAATCTGTTCTATTAGGTGATGCCGAAAATATGAAGATTGTATCAATATTTGTTCTTTTTTTGAAAGAATTAGAAATTGGGATATGACTTGTGATTATTATGTATATATATGTGGTTACATTATTGGTTGGAACCAAGTTATTATGTACAAACATTTGAAGATATTTTTAGCAGTATGTTAATTGATTGTAATTTCTTTAAAATTTTGGTTCCATTATATAAGAATTCATTATTTTTAATAATATGAGTAAAATATTTTTAATACCAAAATAGTAAAAGTAAAGTCATCAAAGATGACTTTTGAGCATATCATTGATAAAATATGGCTAATAATGACCCTCCTTTTAAGCATCATTGTTATGGGTCATTTCACTTGAAAATGTTCAAGGATGATGCTTTTTATGAGTGTCATTGTCAACGTTATCCAAAGATGATGCTCATTAGAAGCGTCATTGTTGACCAATAAATACAATGTCAGTCTATGCCATGACACTTTAGAGAAGTGTCATTGTAACTCTTCAATGACACGTTAACCGTGTCATTGATTAACTTTTTCCTTGTAGTGCGTAGTTCTACATGAGGAACTTAGGTGTCTTGGCGTGGCTGATGACGTCTTAACGAGGATGGTATCACCGGGCTATGGTTGGGCATGCGGATTAATCATGTTGAGGAATGTGGTGATAGTGAAGGGAATTTGTCCAGCTCTTATTTGAGTGAGATGTCGACTAGCCTCTTGATAAGTGAGGCTGAAATGCATAATTAGTGCTCAGAATGAAGTTGATAGGAGTTATCAATATCAGACTTGTTTAGTCGGTCTACTTGAGAATCGAAAGCGATTAAGTTGGCATATAGAATGGCTTCATCCATGCTTTGTGCTTAATCGAGACATCATGTGACAAAGGACTAATATCATACTATGTTAGGTTTTGGTCGTCATTCACTTGATTTGGGTAGTGTCTTTGCTAGAGACGATTATAACTTGTGAGGAAGCAGAATATGATTTGGGCTGTACTTGACATTGAGTGAATCATAGGGTCACACATAAGAATGAGCTATAATGGGATGTTAGAAAGGCTCTCTCTTTGGCCATGATTAAGCCATTAGCTTCCAGGCCCATTAAAAGCATTCATGATTAATAGATTTGGTTTAAATTCGTTGAATAAAGGGGTTTGGAGGCTTGATAAATATGGGGTTTATCATTTAAGAAGGTGGTTCTTTTAGAGGAAGTGGGCGGTTTTGAGAGATAACTTTTTTTAAGAGTTTTGGATGACACTAAGGTGTCTTTGGTTTCATGGGACCAGGCCTATCATCTGGGTGTTAGCACATACCATCCCATCATTAGCCGTTTGTGTGGATACCTTTGAAAGACATTTACTTCATCGTCTTGGCTCGTTCTTTGCTTCGGATCCTTTCAGAGAAGGAGTTACAATTTGTGTTTCGGTGTGTGTGTGATCAAAGCAGTGCACTCAAGTAGAAAAAGATTCAGTCACGAGAGGGTGGAGATCAGTTTTCCTTGATTCATTGTTTAGTTTCATCAAGCCGCTTGGATCTTGATGCAATTCAGCATTATTTTTTTTTTTATTTCCATTACGTGTTCTTATCGCTAGATTCCAACACTCACCAGGTCCAAATAGGAGTAAAAATGGCCCGTGGGGTCTCATTTATCCATATAAATATATAACTGTATTTATCAAAATAAAGTCATGAGTTTAAATACATAACTCTTATACAAAACATATATCAAAATTAAGCATTCTAATACAAATTTTACAAAATACAAAAGTCAAACCACTAAATCAAACTCTTCTCAATATACGCCTCAAGTGGCTGTAGTCTCCTTGCACATTCCACATGCACGAAAGGGGACCACGATTGGGTGAGCAATGCCTAGAAGAGTGAAATCCTACAAGGGTTACTCCCCACCTAAATCACATATCATGATCAGTATTACAACAATGGCTTATACTGTATGAAAAAAGAAGAAAAGAGCCCCGACATGATCTTATAATAGTAATTATTAATTGATTTGAGTCATGGTAAATAGAAATTGGATTAGAATTTAGAACACTCTGGACATCATTTGGGCATGAAGTGAAAATTGTAGAAAATTGTAGTAGGGTGCCTAATGAATAGTGATTTTTTCTTATTTTTATTGGCCAGGACCCCGCGCCGACCCTTATCATGGGTACCCTTCGGGTGGAAGCTCACTCCTTAAAGTTGTCTGCCTCCTGTTTTTCTTTCGCCTCGTGGGAACTCGAACCGGACCGGGGCTTAGGTCAATGGGAGCATCTCTACACCAAGCTGAGCTCGGTTGTTGATGAATGCTCCCCAGTGAACTCAGCCTGATCTGGGTAAGTCTGGAAAGCGAAAAATCACCTGTCCTATGAGTGGCTTCTAGTATGGGTGATCCGATAAGTCAATCATCTTCATTGTGGGCCACCCCTTAGTGACCATATGGGTACCCTTCGGTGGAAGCTCGCTCATAGGATATCTCAGTTCCCGTAGTTCCTTTTCGCACTCCGGAGGATTGGGACCCAGGGACCTGGGCACGATTCCGTGGGCGTCTGCAAATTCAAACTGTAACAGTTGTTGCCAAAATCGCTTCCATTGAACAAAGACTTCAAATCTGGGTTAGTGTCGAGGCAAAGCTGATGTGAACCAGTGTCTCTATGAGTGACTTCCATTCCCTGAGTCGATCTGAAAGTGAGAATATAAAGAAACTGCTATGTCAAGACCCACATGAAGACCACACCTCATGGGTACCCGCCCGGTGAAACTCATCGCGGGTTGTCATGCCTCCCTAGGCATTTTCTTACCGCTCAAGGCGGGGGCTGGGACCAGGACGTGGGGGCTTGAGGTGTGAAGGAGGCATGCCTCTGCCACCCGCCCGAAGGCCAGCAGTGCTCCCCATTTGGGACCTTCAGCCTAGTCTGGGGTGTGGAGTAGCATCCTGGGAGGGTCTGATCATCCCTCATGAGTGGGCTTCTGAAGAGGCCCTTGCTGGAGTGATCACGAAAAGTGAGAATCTCTAATAAAAGCAGAGGAAACTCACGGCGATTTTCTGAAAAAATCTAAGTGTTGAAAAGAGAAAAAGAAATTTTTTTTTAGCGCCGCTTCCGCGTATTTTTAAAGATATGTGAGAAGAATTGTAAAGGGGTTAGCTCCACGGATTTTAATTTATAGTTTGGGAAGAGTTCTCGCCTCAGTTTGGGTGCGGAGGTCCCCTCGGGTTCACTGGGTTAATCTAAAGATTCGGGATCCTTCAACATGGTATCAGAGCAACATGGGACTTTATGAAATTATAAAAATAATTGGAGAGGAAGCAACATGAGAATTTAAATTTCGAGGACGAAATTTTTATAAGGAAGGAGTGATTATAAAAGCTGACGCAGTCATTATAATAGTAGTTATTGACGGTTTGAGATCTAATGATGAAGCGAGGAATTGGATTAAATTTGACGCTGCGGACATCATTTGGGCATGAAGTGAAAATTGTCGAAAAAAATTGTAACCAGGTGCCCTAATGAATGTTGGTACTCTGTTGTTTTTATTTATTGAGACCCACATGACCACCTCATGGTGCCGCCAGTGGAAGCTTCGCTCATAGGATATCCTCATTCCCAGAGTTCCTTCGGCGCTCTACGAGGAGATTCGAAGCAAGGTGCAAGTGCTAGTCAAATGGGAAGCATCTGCGGTACCAGCTGGCTTATAGCTCGGTTGGTACCCGAGAAGATGCCCGTGAGCCCTAGGTCTGAGTGTGAGGAAGCGAAACCGATGAGTATCTAAACTCCACTGAAAGAGTACTGTCGCGAAAGAAGTGAGGAGCTGCTGCAATAAAGCCTTTATTGTGGGGCCACACCGCCGTGACCACCTCATGGGTGCCCGCCGGTTGGCTGCATCAGCGGGATTTATCATGCCCTCTAGGCATTTTCTGCCTTACGTGGGGGCTCGAGACCCGGGACCCCGGGGGCTTAGATTCTGATGGGAGCATCTCACTACCAGTGGCTGGTAGCTCGGTTGGTAGTAGAGATGCTTTATTGGATGAGTCTAGTTAATCGAAAAGCGGCACTCGAAAGGCATATTGATGAAACTTCCGAAAAACCTGAACAATCCTGATGCAACTCTACTCGAGAGAGATGCCATCCTAGAATGAAACCTACATGTAATAAATGAGATGCGACTCAACATGTCCGTGGGCGCTACCAACTCCCTCTTGAACACGAGTCCCAACTCCACTTACATGCTTATGCCTTGAGTGAAACTCACCATGGTATTTCAACTTGATGGTCTTTATCTAAAACAAAAGCTTTTTGTTTTATAAATAAAAAACATTGGACAATCTCCGAAACCACTTTACTTTAAAACAAAAGCATTAGACAATCTCTGAGCGGCTTTAAAACAAGCATTGGGACGAGTCTCACAAAAGCCAGCTGTTTCATGTGGGATAATTTTAACCGCTTTAAAAACAAAAGCCATTGGACAATATCCGGCTTGCTTTAAATAAAATCAATGGGCGATCTATAAAACATATTTAAAACAAGCATTAGACAATCTCCGAAACCGCTTTAAAACAAAAACCTTGGACAATCTCGAAACAGCTTTGCAAAAACGTTTGGCCAAATCTCAAACCACTTTAAAACAAAAGCCTTAGACAATCTCCGAAATCGCTTTAAAACAAAAGCATTGGACAATCTCCGAAACCACATTAAAACAAAAGCATTAGACAATCTCCGAAACCACATTAAAACAAAAGCATTAGACCAAGCCTGCACCATCAACACCATACATAGTGTTGATTTACAACCATGAAGATGGTGGAGCTCTATTGGACATCGTCTAATGTATCGAGTCCACCACCCGTTCTCCAATAATGGTGAATGACAACAACCATCCACTCCCACCTATTTTACGCGATGTCCCTGTGCATATGAAATGCAATGCAAATGTGCCATTTCCTATTCATACCATGCCACATATGCCTACTCATGCATTAATTGGACATTTATATCATTGAACACATAAATTCCAATTTAAATCATACAATTCATGGCAACATACCTAACACACATACATTGACATCTACAAGTTATCACCAATCGGGTAATGACTTACTTTATCCTCTAGGTCTAATTGTGACACTATGTCAACAAATAGCCTACAACCAAGCCATGCAATGGCCTCAATCATCCACAAACTCATGAATTTCCCTAAGCCTCATGGATAATTATATCAACATGCATATAATTACCAAACAATATACACCAATTTCAATGTATTAGACCGCGCATATCATCACAATAAACCGTTGCACACTTGAGCGCTACAATCAATTTTTAGAAACATATGTGGGCACTAAATTCCATTAACATGCATATGAAAATATTCTAGACTCAAGGAGATTTCCATAGAGTCTATCTCTTCTCTCAAATTTGGAGTCCTATGACGAGTTATTGCAAGTTTCTAGCCATGAAGAAAACCGTTAACATTCGCAGTATGTAGCGACAAAAACACTCACTACTCATCATTTTCGGACATAATATGAGCTCAAATTGCATTACGCTATATATTTATGTATTCTAGACTTAAAGAGATTTCCATAGAGTCAAGGAACGTGCCAATCAGAGTTCAGACGAGAAAGTTATGGCCGTCCAAAGTTGGAGGCTTCACATAAAAGCGGTGACGACGCATAGGCCATTAAACAAAAATCGGTTGTTTTTTCCTTCCTTTAGTGCTTGACACCATCCAAAGCAACCCCTAGGGCCTGACGAAGACCAAAATGACTCCTAGATGGAAAATGCACCCAATTAGGAAGGTTCCCTACCACTTGGAGCGAAACCAAAGTTTTAAACGAAGGCCGGGCTTGAAACCCGGTCTCCCAAACTTTAAAGCTCATTATCTCCCCTATGAAAACTCCTGATTTTGGTGTCCACGTGTTGCACTCAACGAGTACTCCGACTTTAAGTCTTGGCTGACGAAGGCGATCACGACTCCATAGATCTTAGAGAAGTCGGAGGCTTCTCTCTACACACCTCTCTTTCTCTCGTACACTCAAAATCTAGAAATGGGAGATCGGCCCAAAGTGCGATTTTTCTCCTTTATACTTTGATCCCATTGAAACCGCGTCACGCTTGTTCCCCCTTCTTGTGTTCGTTTTGCCCAGAATAATTTATTTCCTTTCAGTTCAATTTATTTTTAAATAGACTTAGCTCGAAATCATTCTTGACTTTTGAGATTTTAATAGAGAAATCTCGTCCACAGATCCTTGGTGACTCACCACCCAGAAAATCATAAAAATTTCCGGTTGTCTTAGAACACGACGAAACTTTTCTAGATCACTAGATTTCGCGAGACAAATCCAACGGTGCAGTTCATTTCGTCATCCGAGATCTATAGAATTTTTTAGGCTTCCCTAAGCCATTCCAGGGCCCTTCTTATTCTTACCATTTCGAGGAAAATTAAAATTTTTACGTTTCTGTCTTCCCTCATAATAGGTTAAATGCAAATTCACACACACTAACACATACAAACACATGCATATGCTCAGATCGCGATACTCTTGCCCATGGGTACAAGGCGCTCTCCCTACCAAATAATCGATCTTGGCTCGATGCGGTGTAATCGCCTTGAACACGCCCTACGGGTCCTCGAAGTCTCATTTAGTGAGCCTTGTACCGACCTTGACCCATGCCTATCTGGGTAATCCGGTAGCTCTTACGGAATAACATCCTCATACTCATAAACCACACGAGGACTGACTCTTGTCTCGCCTAGTCTTCCCGGGGTAAGGCGCAACTGACCGTCAACTCCATGCCACTTAGGGAGTCATGGCTCGGGGTAAAGCAGTCTTATCTCCGGCATAATACAAACTGCCAGTCTTGTGTGTGTAGGCGGGTAGCTCTTTTACAATCCCTGTCAATGTGACTTGGTGTGCGTCCACCCAGATCCATCAGAGATGACATCAAACTCCGACATGTCCATGACCCTTACGTCCATAATGAGTAGAATCCCAGAGATCTCTAACTCACAATCCCGACATATCATGCTCGTTTATTTTCCGAACCCCTAAGGTTATGTCCTCTAACTCTAGTGTTCTTTGTTTTATATATACAACCTATCATGCATATAATCCACACAACATGTAACACATTATGTAACACAATCATCACACAGTGACCCACAAAAGACATAATGAATACTTTGATACTAAAAATTGCAATCTTTGTGTCGAGACATGGAGCCACTAGGCCTTCATAACCTACGCACCGTAGTATAACCATGTCCCTAAACCCATGCCACCCAAGCTTTGGTATTCGTATACCTAAGCTCACGATGCAAGATATAGCATTGATCTAGGGTCCATTGAGCGATGTCGACCACGGATGATTAAGGCGGTGTCGGTAACAGGCACCACACCATTGAGTCCGCTAGGGACCCAAGATTTAACAATAGGCCGGGACTCCTTTATGCGGGAGCTCTACCCAAAAATACAACCACGTGCAATTACATGCCGCTTATGGCTGTATTATCTAGCGACCTTACAGTTACATACGATTAAAAATGGCGCGCATGGCGAACATCCCATACTCGAACATATGAGCTGTATTTAAAACCATAGTCCATAAAGTTTAAATCACATCTTCTTATAAAAACATATATCAAAATTAAGCATTCTAATACAAATTTTTCAAAATATAAACCAAAGCCACAATCCGGCTTTCTTCTCAATATTGATTACCAGTGGCTGTTCCCGACACATTCCACATATACGAAAGGTCCCACGACCAGGCAGCAATGCCCGAGTAAGTGAATCTACATGAAATTCACTCCCACCCGATGCACATGCAATGGTTATCTGACAATAACTCTACAAAGATACCATCCTAGAATGGAAACCTTCATGTCATAAATGTGATGTGACTCAACATGTCCCATGTCTGGGAGGCCCTTCTGACTCCCTCTTGAACAGAGGTCAACGACTCCTCGCACATGCTTATGTCAGTGAGAAGCTCATCATTGGTATTTCAACCAATGGTCCTTTTATATAAAGCAGATTTTGTTTATAAATCAAAAACATTGGACAATCTCCGAAACCGCTTTAAAACAAAAGCATTGGAAAATCTCCGAAACCGCTTTAAAACAAAAGCACTAGGATATCTCCAAAACCTTTTTAAAACAAAAGAATTGGAAAGTTTCTGAAACCACTTTAAAACAAAAGCACTTGAGCAATCTTTGGCCTTTAAAACAACTGGTTGGACAATCTACGAAACCGCTTTATAAGAAAAGCATTGAGACCAAATCTCAGCGTTGTAAAACAAAGCATTGAACAATCTCAGCACTTTAAAGCAAAATATGGACAATCTTGAAAACTGCTTTAAACAAAGCGATGGAAAATCTTAGTGATAAACTGAAACAAAAGCATTGGACGATGTAAAACGCTAAAACAAAAGCCTTGGACGATCTCCGAAACTACTTTAAAACAAAAGCATTTGAACAATCTCAAAACGCTTTAAAAATATGGTAGCATTGGAAGAAAATCGCGACCAGCAACTCTTTGGTTAGAACGTCTGAATTAGCTGCCATCAACACCTTATACGGTGTTGATTTATAACCATGATACGGTGGGCTCTATTGGGCATCGTCCAATGTATCGAGTCCACACCGTTCACAGAAACTGGTGGGCGGCAACAACCACACTCGCCATTTGCGCGTGTCACCGTGCGTATGAAATGCAATGCAAATATGGCATTGCCTATTCATACCATGCCACATATGACTACTCATGCATATTAACCCATGAATCAGTTGGACATTTATATCACTAAACACATAAATTCAAATGTAAATCATACAATTCATGCCAATATACCTAACACACATACATTGACATCTACAATTCATCACCAATCAGGTAATGACTTACTTTATCCTCTAGGTCTAATTGTGATATCTTGTCCACAAATAGCCTACAACCAAGCCATGCAATGGCCTCAATCATACTCAAACTTATGGATTTCCCTATGCATCATGGATAATTATATCAACATGCATATAATTACCAAACAACATACACCAATTTCAATGTATTAGACCACGCATATCATCGCAACCAAGCAATTTACACACTTGGTGCTACAATCAAATTTTCAAAAACTATTTGGGCACTAAATGCCATTCATAGGAATATGGCCAGATTCTAGACTCAAGGATCTTTCCATAGAGACCAAGAACACCAAATTTGGAGTCCTAACGAAGGAGTTATGCAAGTTGCAAGCCATGAAGAAAATTAGCAACATTAAGCTGTAGCGTAGTATTTCGTCATTTCGGACATATGCTGAGCTCAAATTGAATTAATTTATATATATATATATATATATATGGATTCCAGACTCAAATATCTTTCCATAGAGTCTAAGAACATGCGAATCGGATTTAGGACGAGAATGTTATGGTCATCCAAAGTTTGAGGCTTCACATGAACAGTGACAAATGCGAGGAATCGGTTGAACCACAAAATCGGTTTTTTCCTTCCTTTTTGGTGCTCGAGAGCACCATCAAAACAGCCCCTAGGGCTCAACCAAGACCAAAATGAATCCTCTATGGAAAATAAACCCGAGTAGGAAGGTTCCTTACCTCTTGGAGTGAAGCCGGAGCTTTCCGAATACCTGTAAGCTTGAAACCCATGGGCTCCCAAACTTTCCACTCGTATCTCCAATTAAGACTCCTGAATTTGGTGCCCACACGTTGCCCTCGACGAGTACTCCGACTTTAAGTCTTGGCCCGACACGAGACAACCACCCGAGCTCCGTAGATCTTAGAGAGAAGTTAGAGCTTCTCTCTCTACACCCTCTCTTCTCTCTCTCTCTATACTCAAAAATATGGAAATGGGAGATCACCCCCTCAAATAATTTTTTTTTTCTCCTTTTATACTTTGGATACGTGGCTCACGTCGCGTGATGTGTCCCTCCCTAGAGTCCTTGACGACTATGGCGAAAATGTTAAATTCGATTGTCTTAAATTAGATGAAACTTTTCTGATTGCTTCTGTTTTGAGACGAATCAATGGCGTAGTCCTTTCATCATTCGATATCTGGGAATTTTCTAAGGCAACTTTCTGACCATTTCGACAATTTTACTATTATTGCCATTTTTTCAGAAAAATTAAATTTTTCTTGAGTTTTACATAATTCCACTTTGGTTTTGTAAAATGGTTATAAGTACATTCGGAACTAGTTTATGTTCCAAAAATTTTACAAAATAAAATATAAGCCAGTGAGCTTTTTCTTCATCCTTCGGCCCCACATGAGAGTCGATCATGGCGTACACGCACTGAAATGTTTTCATATAGGGTGAGCCACTCCTAGTAGGAAGTAATTCTGAAGTATACTCTCCCACCTAGAAGTACATGCAATGTTCACCTTTGAAAATTCACATTCAACATTTAATAAGAATAAACAATTTATATTTGGAATCTTATATCTTTATAAAACGGAGGAAGTAAATTTGAATTTTTCAAAGGAAAAGATGAAATTACCAGCATAGTGCAGTCCATGGCTTGAGTACCACAGAAATGCAAATGATGAAATGAACCACACAGTTGGATTCATCTCACAAAATCTAGTTACACAAACCAATTTAAGGCCGAATTTCAAAACGACCCGGAATTTTCGTTTTCGAGATGGCGTGTCAATGACTTTCTGAAAATGGGATTTTTGGGGAAAATTTAAAGTTGGAAAATGAATTTAAATAAAGCTCGTTTAAAATAATTTCATTTGAAGGCAAGGGACGAAATAAATTGGTTCGGGGTAGAAACAGACCCGGATAAGTCGTGGACAAGTGATGCGACCTAGGCCAAGTAATTAAAATAACAAAAAGGTGTTAAAAAATCAGTTTTTAGCAGAACATCTCATTATGTTCTGATTTTAGATGGGAGAGAAAAGAGAGAAAGTGGAGAGGAGGAGAGAAACTTAGCATCGCTCCACGATCCACGAGTTCCTAAGGGGTGGAGATTTAATCGGGCCCGAACCAAGGATTCATCTCGATCTCGACGAGGGATGCGCGTCGGTATAAAAAAAAGAAGGATTTCATCGAAGATCCGAAGAAGGAGATTTGGAAGAATCCGAATTTCGGAACATGAGGTATTCTACAGGATCATCGGTTCTACTACGCTCCAAGAGATAGGGATTCTTCCTACTTTGGTTTATTTTATGACTTGGGTTGTTTGGGAGTTTGGTTATTAATGCTCTAACAGGTTGTTTTGGCCTTTTTGTTGAGTGTTATTTGGTAACTTCATTGTAGTTTGGTTTTGGTTATGGTCTTTGGTAAGGACAAAGATGTGAAAAATAGTACCAGGGTGATTAAGGGAAGTGCGCAAGAATTTCCTGGGCCATTGTCTCTTGTTTTTACCATAACTTGGACTATAGACCTCCAAATTGGATGATTCTAGTTGGAGATGAAGCCTAAGAGCAAGACCTACATATATTTATAAAGACAAAGGTTTAGATCTAACTGCAAAAAACCACGAGAAGGAAATGAGTTTCTGGAGTGAAATCTTTAGATTCTAGTTGTTTGGACCATATATTAGGTCATACTGATCCAAATTATGTGAATCAAAATCCTACTAAAACTAGACACCCAGGAGAGTAACTTTCATAAAGAAAGTATGGTCACATATTTCTCTATTATTTCTAGAAATTAAGTCACCATTGAGAACACAATATTGTCATAGGTATTCGGGGCTTGATCAGAATGTTTTGTCATTTCCTTCTGTTTAAGGTCAAATGACACGATCTATGAGCTTTTGGAAACTTGTACAGAGTGAACATTTGTTAGAAGATCACTTTGTCTAAAAACCTCGTTTACTAAGTCAAAATTATAGTTGGAGATGGACTTGGGATGTGCTGTATTAGGGACTATTTGGGAGATATTTAAGAGCTTGTTTGGAATTGTTTTTGGACTGTTTCTATGGCTGGTTATGGCGGTTGGGGACATGTTTGTGGCGGTTTATGGCCATGCTTATAGGTACAGTTTTGTAACTTTGTTTGGCCAGCTAGGTTTGTGCCCTTAATTGGGACAATTTTGTGGCCTGTTATATGGCTATTTTGTGCCCTGTTTTATGGACTGATTTAGGACCCTTTTTGTGTCTATTTCATGGCTTGTTTGTGGTTTGTTTTATGGCCTAATTGGGGAGCATTTTGGGACTGTTTTGTGCCCTATTTTATGGCTGGTTTGTAGATTGTTTTGTGGCTTGAATTGGGATTGTTTTTGTGAAGCCCCAAAATCCGGGGGTTCGTTGATCACCCATCACCTCGTGGAAAACCTGTGGATTATCGAGAAACCCAATCCCACATTGTGTGTCCCATTTCAAAGTTCTTGTTTTAAAAAAAATTAGACGAGAATCTCCTTTGTATGGGGAGCTCTATCAGTTCTGGCTCTTCAATTATCTGATCCACCATGACCCATCCAAGGCCTAATATAACACAATGACCTAGCAGGTCCATTTATGAAGCAAAATTACAACTCTTTTACATAAAAATTACATGTGAGTTCAATTTACTTCTCATTAATACGTCTAGTATGTCAAAATGAATTTACTTCAAACATTTTACAAAAATGATTAAAAAGCACAAGCGTCTTTCTTCACTCTTTTAACTCCAGTTTGATATCGCCCACGGAAGTGCATTTCAACTATGAAATGTTATCCCATATGGGAGTGAGCCACTCCTAGTAAGTAGATTCTCTGAAGCTACTCACCATAAGTGCACATGCGATGTTCACCTTACTTAATCACATTCATATCACAATTCAAATTTAAATATGCAATCCTAGGGTTGAATTACATGTATGCCATGAATGAGATGAGACTCACTCATGCACCATGTCTGAGTCTTTACCGACTCCTCCACACATTGTGCCCATGTCGTGATAAAACGTCATTGATGGATTACATCGTGATCTTTTTAAAAGAAAGCGGTGTTTTATAAACCAAAACCTTTTGGATGTCGTTTCTCGAATGATCATTTTCATTTATAAAAAATCATTGCTCTTTAATCGATGTGTTACGAGAGTCTCCGCAGTCGGCTTCACTGCAATCTACACTTTTTTTGGACTTTTCACATTCTCAGGTATCTATTCCCTTCTTGCTATTACGAACCTGAGTTTTCCGTTTTTATGCCTTATGCGACTCTGTTGATTTTGTCCAGCGATGAAACACCGCCAAATCACCAATTGTGGTGTTAGATTCTAACCGTACACACCCATGAAATGCAATGTTCGTGCATGATGTAATGCAATGTTCATTGCATGTTAATATCTCTTATCCCACATGTAATGAATACCATATGAACCATATAAACCCTCTTATTACCTTGTATCCACCAGAAACCACAACAAACAGCATGTATCACATCAAGCAACAACACACATGTCAGCAAGGAAAAGTGTGGCATGCCAGTGCCCACAATACTTGACCAACAACCACATTAAACCGGGCTTAAGCGGCCAAACAATCCCTAATACGGGGTACATCCAGAGTCCATCTCCATACAATTTTGACCCTATAAGCAGGTTTTTAGACAGTGTTCTTACGGCTTGTTACCTATGTCTTAAGTGTCCAAATCGCATAGATCAGGTCATTTGGACCTTTTAATTATGAGATATAGTCAAAACATTTTGGACTGCTTTTGAATAGTTTCTAGTGGCAGTATTGTGTTCTCAATTGGACAAATTTTTGGGAACAATAGAGACATAATGTGATGATATTTTCTTCATGAAAGTTACTTTCTTAGCTATCTACCAGTTTGTTAGGATTTTGATTCATTATTTTTATTCGATGCTGGGCTTAATATATGAAATTAAACAACAGAAATTTACTCACATGGAGAATCGAGTATCTTTGCATAAAAAACTCATTTCAGGTTTTTAAAGCTAGATTTAAACCTTATTTTATTCTAGACAATTGTAGCTCTTGTTCTTAAGGTTCATCTCCAATTAGAATCATCCAATTTGGAGGTTCGTAGGCCAAGTTATGGCAAAAAACAAGGACAAGGGTCTAGGGAAATTTTGGCAGAATTTCCCCTTAACCACTCACATATCATATTTTTTTACATCTTTGGTGATTCTTACCAAAAGATGAAGCAAAACAACCCACAAATAAGCCATGAAAACATCTTTAAGCGGTTCATCTGACCAAACAAGCCCTTAGGACCTCTACACAACATTTCCCCTAAAATCATGCCCTTAAGATGGAAATAAACCAAAGTAGGAAGAATCCTACCTTTTTTGGAAGTATTAGAACCAAAGAAGGTCTCAGAACCTCTAATCCAAAAATTTGATTTCCCTAAATCTCCTCCCTCGGATCCCGGTGAAATCCTCTATTTTTTGGTACCCATGCGTAGCCCTCGTCGAGTAGATGAACTTTTTCCTCTTGGCTCGACAAATTCGCACAGTAAGAACCAGGATTGAAGAGAGAGTTTGAATGTTCTCTTTCTCTCTCTCTCTATAAAATGCCCAAAAAAAGAAAAAAAATAGGAAAAGAATGAGATCTTTTCCTTTTGTCT
Source organism: Tetrastigma voinierianum (assembly GCA_016808115.1). Taxonomy (NCBI): domain Eukaryota; kingdom Viridiplantae; phylum Streptophyta; class Magnoliopsida; order Vitales; family Vitaceae; genus Tetrastigma; species Tetrastigma voinierianum. The sequence continues at coordinate 145,687 of JAEQBH010006636.1, read as the reverse complement.
CTATGTCCCTCACTTATGTTTAGCCCGAGTCGCTCACTTAAATGACATCATCCATGACTTTGTGGGATCTGTTACGCCCAATGATTATTTCATCAGGTTTAGTTCAATTTATTTTAAACCAAGCTTTGTTGTTTATTTTCCACTTTTGAGATTTTTCTTATAGGGTCATTGGACACCCGTCACCCCGAAAAAAGTGAAAATTCCTATTGTCTCAAAATTCATCAAAATTTATTTGGGTAACTAGTTTCCACCCAGGATGAATCGACTAATAGTGGGAATATGTTTCATCATCCGAGATCTATAAAATTTCAAGGCATGTAGCTTATCTTGTAACAACATTTTTGCATTTGCCATTTTTTGAAAAAATTCCGATTTGCAAATTTTGTTGTTGTGCCTTGTTCTATAGCTTGTTTGTGGCTTGTCTTATGGCTTGTTTTGGGGCTGTTTTATGGCTAGTTTTGGGCCTTATATGGCTTGTTTAGTGGGCACTCTATATGCCATATTTTGCCTTAAAGATTAAGTGTGTATTTCTTTCAAATATATGATCGCATGTATGCTTGTTTGTTGTGGTTTGATGAAATGTTAATATATGTGTTCTAAATGTATTAACATTGTTGTGAAAAGTTTAAATTAGTATATCTGCGTATATAATAATTGTCCATGTCTGAAATAAATTGTATGATTAAAACCGTCCATATGGAATTCATCACATATGGGGCATGGCATTAACATGCAATGGTGCATCACATTGCATTATGCGCAGGAACATTGCATTTCATGGGTGTGGGTGCATGGTTACAATTATACGCCACAATGGTGATTTTTGAACATTTCGATACTTTGGGACAAAGTCCGGCAAAGTCTCATGGGGTTGCATCAGAAAGAAAAACTTAATGTCTGTATCGCAGAAAAGACTAGACACTCCCTTGGGGTGAAAAGACCCAAGCGGTTTCCTACACCCAGGCGTGAGTCGAAAAAGTTTAGGCGGCTTGTGGAAGCTGGAAGTGATGAGACTCCCGAAAATCCATTTGCCTAAAATACAATGGTTTGTATATAAAATGTTCATTAGAGAATAACATCAAAAAAAAAAAATTTGTTTATAAAAACGCCCAGCTTTTGTTTAAAGCATCGATAGATGTAATCCATCAATAGTGGTTTTCATCACACATGGGCATCGCGTTGTGTGGTGGAGCAATTAAAGACTTCCGGGGCATAGTGCATGAGTGGGTCTCTGCTTTGTTCATGGCATGTTAATGTGAAATTCCAACTTAGGATTTCATATTCATGTTTGGAATTGTGATGTGAATGTGGTTTGTTAAGGTGAACATTGCATGTGCACTTAGGTGGGGAGTAGCCTCTGTAGGATTACTATACTAGGCGTGGCTCACCCTATATGGGATAATATTTTAGGTGTGGGGTATGCACCGGCGGAAGACTCTCATCCGAGGCCGCAAGGATGAAGAAAGTCGACCGGCACACATTTATTTTGTACAATTTTGGAACAAACTAGTTCTGGAATGTATTTATAACTATTTTTGTAAAACTTTTGAAGTAAATTAATTTTGGGATGCACCTTATGTAAAAGAGTTGTAATTGAACTCAATGGACAGTTTTTAATATAGTCTTACATGTTTTTATATGAATGTGGATAAATGGGCTCGAGTGTTCAATTTTACTCATATATGGACCAGTCTTAGTCATTGTTTTATATGTTCGGAGGGGGTCATGTTATTGTATAATGTATAGGTTGGATTTGGATAGAGCTCCTTGGCCACAGGGGCTACGTCGGTCACTGATAAAATATGGATCTGGTAAATGGGACATAACGATGGTATCGAGGTTACATGATATCCACATGATTTATGGGTTGATGGATGATCAATGAACCCTCGGATTTTGGGGTGCCATAACTTGGTATCGAGCATGGTATCAGATTACCTATAGCTTGATAGGCATGCGATTGAACCATTTGATATTGTGCATTTCATGTTTTGTGCCCTAATATGATACATGATTGTGTGATATGTTTTGTGTGAATTATATATATGGAAAAATGTATATGGGAAAAAAAAAAAGAGTACCACTAGGGTTAGAAAACATAACCTTGGTGGTTCGGAAAAAAAAAATGAACGGGATGGTTCGAGTTGTTGAGGTTTATTAGTGGTTGGCACATGCGCTACTAGTTAGATAAGGAGAGAAATCTCAAAGTTTAAACTTGATCCCTATATATATATTTTTTAATACTATATAACAATCTATTGCTATTTGACATATGTAGATGGCTAGTCAAGGAAAAGAACGCCGAGGTGGTGGGCGAGCAACTGACAATTACCACCCGATCTTTGACCGATAAAGCCTGTAGAGGCTATTGAATGCTTTATAACTACTACCATTGCATGCAAGTGCTAGTAGCTGCCACTATTGCACAAGCTAGTGCAACTAGGAGGCAGAGATAGCCAAGTAACCTCCGAGAGGAGTTCAAAGCACATCATCCTCTAACCTTTAGGGAGGAGGACCCGATAGTAGTTGATCATTGGATTCGAGATAAAATTAGACCAAGATCTTAGGCTAGTTGGAGATCACCTTCGATGCCACTATGATAAAGCTAGCCACATTCCAACTAAAGGGAAAATCCCAAGTATGGTAGGATACCGAGCCCTTTGAGGTACTCGAGAGGGTAGGTACAGTTGCTTACTGGTTGGAGTTACTGCCAAACTTATCGGGTGTTCATGCGGTAGTCCATGTCTCCATGCTCTGAAAGTACACTCCGAGATCCACACTTGTGTCGTGGTGCGGCGCTTTTTGTTGATCATTGAATGGGAACCTTTGAGGAGGGACCGATACACATCATGGATCGATTAGGATAAGTTTTGTGAGGCAAGACCATGAGGCTATTAAAGGTATTATGACAGCACCGAGGAGTGGAGCTTAACATGGGAACCTTGAAGATTATCATTTCAATTAATTCTCTTGAGGAAGAAGGTATGCTTTTAGTCATATGATGATAATATTTACATTACACTTGTATATCAGGTTTATATATTGTATTTACATTGTTCAAGGGACATTCACTGCAGGGAAGGAAATGTAGCTCTGGATGTAAATTTTGGAATTTTTCACAAATTTACCGACGCTAATTAATACCGCAGCAATACAATTTGCTAAACACGAAATTTTCAAATATGTCGGATAATGAAACGGACCTCACCATTGGATTCGTTTCGAAAAATCTAGTTACCTAGACGAATTTTGTCAGATTCCAAGATAGTCGGATTTTTCATGTTTTTCGGAGAAAAGGGTGTTTGGTGAAACCCTAAAATGAGATGTTTAAGAAAATATTGAAAGATGGGAAATAATTTAAGTAAAGTTTATTTTAAATAATTTGAAGTCAAATCAGGATGGAATTAATCGCTTCAGGGCAAAAAGGTACCCGAACAGATCGTGGACACGAGGCTCGACGTGGGCCAAGCCTTTAAAAATAAAAGATAAGGTCAAAATGAGGGTGGGGGGGAGAGGGTGGGGTCAGGAGGAACAGAGAACATCTCGTTTTTGGTTTTTGTCGGGAGAGAAAGAGCTCAAGTCTCGTTCTTCTGACCGATCCATGAAGTTCCATAGGTCGGTCGTCGGGCCAAGAACTAGGGTTCTGTGCCTCGATGACGGCTACGCATGGGTACCAAGAGCGGGGGTTTTACTAAGATACAAAGGAGGATATTTTGGGGAAATCAATGTTTTTGGGTTTAAGAAGTGTTCTCTAGACCTCCTACCATTCTACTACGCTCCAAAAGGTAGGGGTTCTTCCTACATTGGTTTATTTCCAACCTTAGGGTTGTTTTAAGGGAGGATTGTTGTGTTGATTCCCTAAGGGGGTATTTGGACTGCATTAAACGGCTTTAATGGCCGTTTTGCCGCTCGTTCGTGGTCGGTTTGGTGAATTGATTTGTGGTTGTGTAAAGTATGTGTTAGTGATGTGCTCTAGCCCAGTGGCATATACATTGTCATTATATGTTTATACACATGAGCATTTATCATTTTATCTTGTATTTAAATTGTGGTTTAACTTGATAAAATCATATATATGAATATTGTTTGGCTCTGTTTGTAATCGTAAGAGTATGTGACTTGATAGTAAAACCTTAAGGCATAAGAACTTTATTCTAAATAGTCCATAGTGATCATTATTGTGGGAATAATAATGAAGTAAGATTATTATGCTTTCTGAGAAAAGACCACGTTTTGCTGGTCATGAACATGGGTACTCAGAACATAAATACATGAGTTCTTTGTTATTGGGTGACGCTTATGAAATACTACATGGATTATGTCATCGGTAATTCTCATTGCGATGCGGTATTTAAGTCCTATACCGACTGAATTCACCATGGACTCCTACATGATGAACTTCGTGTCTTGACGTAGCTCAATGACGTCTTTAATAGGATGGTAATACAGGCTATGGTTGGGCATGCAGTAAATCATGTGGAGGAATGTGAGTGATAGTGAAGGAATTTGTCCCTCTCTTAATTGAGTGAGATGTCTATTGGCCTCTTGATAAGTGAGGCGAGAAATACATGGCGGGTCTTTCGGTGGTCGATAGGATTATCAATATCATTTGTTCAGTCAGTCTATGAGAATCAAGCTTGATTAAGTTATAAAGATAGAAGCTTCATCCATGCTTTAGTAACTAATCGAGACATCGTTAATGACAAAGGACTAATATCATACTATGATAAGTTTTAGTCATCGAATTCATGATTTGAGTAGTTATAATGTCTTACTAGAGACCAATTATAACTTGTGGGCTTATAATATGATTTGAGGCCCACGCAGCATTAGTGAACCTATAAGGTCACACACATAAGAATGAGCTATAATGGGATGTTAGAGGCTCTCTCTTTGGCCATCATTAAGCCCGACTGACAAGCCCGAGCCCATTAATAGTTAATGGAATTTTGTTTAGTCGTTTTAATAAAAGGGTTGGGAGGGGCTTGATATAAATATGGGGTTTTATCATCTAAGGACGTGGTTCTTTTGAAGTGGGCGGTTTTTGGGGAAAGAATCTTTTAGGTTTTGGAAGACAATGTGTCTTTGGTTTTATTAAGGTGAGACTATCATAAGAGTACTGAGCTATCCATCCCATCCATTAGCAAGCCGTGTAGACACCTTTAGAGTATTTTACTGCTTGCATAATCTTAACTCGCTGCTGAATCATTTCAGAAAAGGCTTGACGAAAAGGGAGGCCCAGATTAGAGAGAGATGATTCTCTTGTGTTTCAACGATGTGTGTGATCAACAAATGCAAGTCGAAGGATTGGCTTCTGAGGTAGATATGGATTTCCTTGATTCATTGTTTAGTTTCATCAAACGCTTGGATCTAATGCGGGTTAAACGATTATTTTTTTATTTTTCGTTCCCGTCATGATCCTTTAGTTCTGACAATGGTAACGATACATTGTTTGGTGGCCGGTACATATGTGATATAACGTGATCTTTTTAGTGTATTTGTTTTTCCATATGTGATATGCCATGATTCATTAGTTCATCCGTTTTATAATCAGTATAATCTTTTTCTATATGAAGTCTATAACATCATATCAGAAATTGAAAAATGATTCGGTTTAGAAAAGCTCTTATAGGATTAGGACTGTTGATGATCATAATCAAATTCTGAGTTCGTAATTCTTGTGTTAATAAGATTAGAGACTGTTCTGATTCTTATTAATTAGTAAATTTATTACATATTAAGTATGGCTATTCTGAATACTTATTAATCAACCAGAACATTACATATTAGTTTATTATTCACAGTTCTTTGTGTCCAGTAGGACTATTACACATTAAAATGGAATATTTTATATTCTTATTGTCGATGGGGCAGATTACACATTAATGTTAGACATTAAGACTGTTACAGATTATTACACATAAAGTAGGATTGTTCCAAATTAATGATGGTATTAGATTCGAGTAATCGGCATTGATGGAATGACCAAAATTATAAGTGTGATCAATGATCGGGAGAAATTTCGAGCGTTAACTTTCTCCTTACTAGCCTTAAAATTTGTTTATGTGACTAGCTACAATTGAAAACCATATTCATATCTGATTATGTGCTAATTTGCATGAATTGCATGTCATGGCCCTTAGTTCAAATATCATTGGCGGGTATTAATTATAGGTTAAAATTTGTGGCTCTCTTGAAATATACATAAAGGAGCTACAGCTTGGGAATTAAATTTTAAATTCCATTTCCATTGATTGAATAATTTTTGGTCAAATCGATCTAGCTGTCTATTTTTTAAATCTTGTAAAAGTCATTAGATTATGGCCTTCGCTACCTTCAAAAGGTAACTATTGCTTCCTTGAAGAAATAGATACTAGCAACCATCCATTTTGGAATTCGGTTTCTTTCTCCTTTTAAGTTGTTTATTTCCCAGTGTAAAATTTTCTATAATAAAAATTGAATTTCATCTAGTTCGAAGGATTGATTTTCATACAAATTTTTAGAAAATGTCTTGATTATCACCGAACCATTTAACTCTCAATTTTCATCTTTTGGTTTGTATTTTTTTATTCTATATTCTTTTTCGATTGGGCTATGATGGCCAAGATCAATGATAGCGTGTTGAAAGTGTGAAGATATTAGTCAAGTAGTTCACGAGATTTGGGAATTAGGTTAATAACCAGTTACTTTGTTATTTCTTCATCTTGGAATTTTTAATTGGTCGTAGACCTATAGTTTTCAACTCTTGAAGATTTTCATGTCCATTTGGTGTTGTACGTTACTCTCTCTTATTCTTCTCTTTGATATGGTTGTTGGCCCTATTGATTTATTCAATACTTGAGGATTAAAGTTAAGTAGAAGAACATTAAGATAGCATAATTCAATACTTGAGGATTAAAGTTAAGTAGAAGAACATTAAGATAGCATAATCAATGTCGGTAAAATATTTTATAGGTACTTTTCGATGAAATGGAGAGAATTTAGTGTTCATGCGTTTTCATGTGTTTATTTGAATCTTGTCGAGTGTAATTTCATTTATTGTTTGCAATTGATCTACAATTCACATGGGAAAGAGTTGAAGGGAAGAGAAAATTTATAGTAAGTCTAGGTTAGGTAAGTCCATGAGAAATAAGAATGGAAAGGGATTCTTCATTGCCATTCCCCATTCCAATGTACCAAACACCCCCTTAATGCTTTTGTCCAAAACAAGAATTCAAAATTTTTTGAGACCAGCAATGACCATGTGAGTAGCCTTCCTCGCTATACACTTATAATTCTCCTTAGGCAATTTTCCTTCCTTCCAAGCGGGTTATAGAAGCACCTTAAGGAATTCCGTTACTTTATTCTTGAATTCATTGATGGCTGCGGAGCTACCAGAGATCCTTGTCTTCTGGTATAGACATACTGCAAAATTTCGATCATATTCTCCATTAAAACCGGCTACGATGTAAAACTCAATGCCGCACTCAGATTTCTTAACATCACATCTTCATTCCAATCCAAAGACATCTTGCACCACCAACCAAAAAAATAAAATAAAATTTGGAAGATGATTTGAGAGAGGAAGAAATATCGAACACTGGTTCTGTTTTTATTGTTCTTGAGAACATTTTTGAAAACACATACTAACAACCATTACATTTGCTATCTACAAGCAGTTGTGTCTAAAAAGGGAAAGGCGTCTAGTGTGTAATACGAAAACTGTTTTTCATTTGAATTTAATATTTTCTATGTTGTCACAAAACCAAGTGTTTTCATGTTTCATTGTTTTCTTGTTTTCAAAACAAAAAAAACGATTTTAAAAGCTGTAAAGGAGCAGAGGAGCGATGGCGAGACTCACTAAAAGCGAGGCGAGATCAATGTTATAATAATCTTGTTGAAGAAGCATATGAGCTCCATATTTAAGAAGGCTTTTGTCTTTGCAAGAAGGCTAGTTGGAGTTAAAATCAAGGGTGGATCTATGTGTTGTTATGGGGTATCATCGACCTGAAAAGAAGCCAAAAACAAAAATCTTATAGTCCATTTTTTGGCCCTTAGAAAAAATAATGCTGACACTAAAAAAAATATTTTTTTCTTGTATACTATTAGTCTATTATAATCGACACTCCCGAATATATGAAATCTTGGATTTGCCCTTGGTTATAAATTGCTGATTAAATAAAACACTCAAGTCCTATTCTCATAGGCGGTAATATGTGCGGTATAAGCCTCAAATTCTATTCATAGTGCTTTTCTCTAAACAAAAAGTATTAAATATTCCTACACAACCCTATTTCTCTTGCCGTGTAAATGCAATAATTGAAATAGAATATTATTGCTCCTGCCCATGCACCATATCAGGTAATAGGTCTTACGACCTTGTGCATCAAATATTGGATTAAATTGTTCTGTTATTTGAGGTGGGAAGAAGTAGGTAGAAAGTAAATAATAAGGTTGACTTAATTTATTGAAGAATGACATGCATATCAAGAATTCTCCTAGCAACGATGTATAAAAAAAATAACCTCTTATTATTTTACATTAGTATTCTACAATGGATATGTGACACCCAAACGAGGGTCGGGTTAATTACCGTCAACTAAGAGCATTATTGTCTCATATCATGAGACCCACATGAGTAAAATGACCCAATAGGGCCCATCATCCATACTCGTCCATATGGTTACAGACCATACATTTCTATAGATCGAGAGATTGTCACATCCACTTCTAATACAAACATATATTAAAACTAGTTCGTTTAATATATACACAAAACAAGAATCAAGGCCACGGTTCGGCCCGCATGTTATATTTCGGCCTCTAAGGAGCGCGAATGCACTGTCACCTGTCGGTGCGAAAGGGGGTCACGGCGGGGTGAGCTAACATGGTAAGGGATAAATCCCTATAAGGGGTTATTTCCGCTAGATTTACTATGCAAAATGATCATTCCACAGTCAAATAACAACAATCTATTACATACATGTTATCCTATCATGGAAAAATACATGCATGTATAAAACTGTTCTTTATGGAGCAGAAATTCCGTTCACGGAAAAAGGAACAGCAAAATCATAATTTAGATTACAAAATTGTAATTTCGATTGCAAAATTGTAATTTCTGTTAAAAATCCAAAATTTATTCTCTAGATCTCGGATTACGAAACGGATTGCAGTTAAGATATCTCTCATGAGAAATCTAGCCGACAAGGAAAGAATTCGTAGAATTTCGAGCGGTCGGAGTTGGCCGCGTTTTCTGAGGCATCGCGGAGTTCGGGTCGCAGTAAATTGATTTTCGATGCGACGAAAGTCACATATAACACGTACTCACATGCCATAAGTGGTATGAGTAGAGAAATGATGAAAATGGGCGGCCGAGATAGTGCCGGATATCAAATCTGGGAAATGAAGGGACTTAATGGGCATTTTGGGAATTGTTTAAGTCACTAAAGGACAAAAGAAGCATAGTGACTTGTCTTCTTCAAAAAGCAAAAGGAGAAAAATGTGTGAGGGGAGGGAGCACGGGAAGCAGATCTCATTTTCAAAGAGAGGAGTGTCTTCTTCTACTCTAGGTTTGAACGATCCGGTAGTCGGCCTTCGAGACAAGAAGGCGCTCTACGAGGGAGAGGCTTTGCGTGGGTACCGGTTGTACGATTTTGGCAAACTCAAGAGGTAGGGGTTTCTCTCCCTACTTGGGTTTATTCCCTCTTTAAATACTTTAATCATTTGAGTTGAATGAGGAAATTTGTGAGGAGCCGTTTGATCGAGTCCAAACTTGGGACCGAGGTCGTGAATTTATGGGACCCAATTTCACCGGTCGTGGCCTCACGGATTGTTTGGGTGTCTGAGGTGCTGATTCATGCCATGGATTGTATTGTCGTTTTAGCCTAGTAGAGAAATGGTAGTGAAATCTTAGTTCTAAAGTGACAGATGAATGGATATTGTCGTTTGAGCGAAGTAAAACCTAGGTTTTACTTGTTCCTAGAATAGTGACACGAACATATATTTGTGTGAATATGTGTTTGGTCGGTGATTAAAGTAAATTGCCAAGTGTATGATCAATGCCCAAAGGGAGCTAATTTTGATGTATGAATTGATTTATTACATGACATGATTGTGTGATTGCAGATGTGTGGATATGTGCATGTTTACATATTGCATGTGATTAGGCTGTGACCTTGGAATTGTATACATGTGCATTCCATATGCCTTTGGAGACTGTCTAGGACTACTAGGAGTTAGTGTGTGAGATGGGTGAAAATGGTTGAAGGGTAATTACAAAATATTAATTATAGGATGGTAAATGAAAAATATCATCGTCGGGCTGGCCCCAGTTGATATTCATTGGAGGGTAGTCCACGAACAAATAATATATCAATCGTCGGGCGACGGTGATATATTCGCCAGGGAGGATTTTGTGCAAACTAACAAAACCAATAATTCTCATCTGAGGAAGCAGGCGAGTGTGAGAGAGAATCGATGAGGACTCGAGGATGCGAGTTAGTCTTGTGAACATTAAAGTAGGATCATGCATTTGCTTGAATGTATGTTTATTTTTGGAGCATTGCACTTCACTTAGATGGAGAGTAGCCCATAGGATTTTCACTTTGATGTCATTATCTCACCACGTAAGTGAGATCTTCTTTACGAATGCGGGGGCGTCTGCGAGGAAGCGGATTGCGCCTAGAGGCGCTTGAAGAAAGCGGTGTGGCTTTAGCTTTGTTGATGTTTATGTATTAAATTCGAGTATTTTTAATATATGTTGTATAAAGTAAAACATTTTGAACTCTTAGAACTATTGGGTCTCGTTGGTATGCTCAGTGCTTTGCATGGATGTTGGAGTAGCATGGGCCCCGAGTAGTTTTATCTCTGTTATCATTTGATTATATTAGGCTTTGCGGGACGGGTTTCATCACGGGTGATATATTTAGTGGAAGCTTCAGTACAAAGGAGACTACGCCGATTTAGTGTGCGGTAACCGACATCCGCCCGTATTAAGCGGTTGACGGGTAGCCGCGGCGGACCCGGGATCGGGGCGTCACGGACACTCACTTTGTCTTGGGTCAACCTCGACCCACACGATACAAGTTCGATGGGAAATCGATCTTGGTCGGTTCCAGGCTATCTCTGGCAGTAGTCATGTGATATTTATTCTTTCGTTCGTTCTTTTGGGTAACATAACTTTTCGAGGTCTCTTTGCGGATCTCTTGCCCTCTGATATTTTGGGACTTTCAGGTGGATCTGTTGTCTAACCGGGTTTGGGCTTTACCCCAGGGTATCTATCTACCCCCTTGCACTGTGACCACATTTCATTTTTTCATTTTCGTTTCGCTGTTTGAACACCTCATTGGACTTAGTCCCATTCCCAAACCCTGCGATTAACACCAAGCGCGGTGCAAATGGTACCGTATGCTTTCTCATGTAATGTGGTCTGCACCAATGCAATACAATTTGTCTTGCACTCATTATGATAATGTATGAAGAAGACCTCTACATGGACATTCTACACCGTACACTATGTGTGTGCTCACGAACACTCTGTCCTAATGCATACAACATTTCATATATTCGGTTCAGCATCCCAACAAACATGCAGTCTGTTAATATTCCCACACATTCAAATCGGTACATCACATAAGCATACACTCTTATACTTTTATTATTGGGTTCATTCATGTCGACACATCCTTAGCATGTATTAACATAATTCCCCACCATTACTTGGAAGCAGAAGTAATGCAAACATTCTGCATGTTAGTCATGCATAGAAAATGAAAATTCTGCAAGTTTTTCATACATACAATAATATACCCTTCCAAGGTTTTCTTTGATCTAAAAACCAAGATTCTACATGTTAGTCATGCATGAAAGCCCAGGAAATTGACATGTTTTCATGCACCTTACAACGCAATACACCAAACTGAATTTCTTCAGTCTAAGAACCCAGAACATTCTTATCATTAGTCATGCATACAATAATACACCAAACTAGGTTTTCTTTGATCTAAAAACCCAAAACATTCTGCATGTTAGTCATGGAAAGCCTCCGAAAATTCTGCATGTTTTTCATGCATACAATAATACCCCAAACTAGAGTTTTTTGTCTAAAAACCAAAAGATTCTACATGTTAGTCATGCATAGAAAGCCAGAAGTTCACTGCATGTTTTTCATTCATACAATAATACACCAAACTGAATTTCGTCAGTCTAAAAACCCAGAACATTCTGCATGTTGCAAGTAATGCATACAATACCACATAAACTGAGTTTTCTTTGATCTGGCTTTTAAAACATTCATGTTAATTCATGCATGGAAGCCCAGAAAATTCTGCATGTTTTTCATGCATACAATATACCCCAAACTGAGTTTTCTTTGATCTAAAAACCCAAAAGATTCTACATGTTAGTCATGCATGAAAGCCCAGGAAATTCTGCATGTTTTTCATTCATACAATAATACACCAAACTGAATTTCTTCAGTCTAAAAACCCAGAACATTCTGCATGTTGTGTGATCGCTGCATACAATACACCAAGCAGGTTTTCACTTTGATCTAAACACCCAAAACATTCTGCATGTCGGTCATGCATAGGCTTGAAAATTCTGCATGTTTTTTCATGCATACAATAATACCCCAAACTGAGTTTTCTTTGATCTAAAAACCCAAAAGATTCTACCTATTAGTCATGCATGAAAGCCCAGGAAATGCTGCATGTTTTCATTCATACAATAATACACCAAACTGAATTTCTTCAGTCTAAAAACCCAAATTTGTTATGCATGTTAGTCATGCATACAATAATATAGGCAGGTTTTCAAGTCCTAAAGACCAAAAAAAAAAAAACAGCATACAACATCACAATTCAGTCTTAAAACCCAGAAAATTCAGCATGGACAACATCACAAATTCAGCATGTTATTCATTCAAACAATCACATAGCAAACTCAACCAAATGCCATTTCCATGGCCCCGAATAAGGAAATAACCAAAGAGGAAAGATCCCTCACCTCATGAAGTGTGTAGGACCAGTTCTTGATCCACCCAAATCTCAAAACAATGGGGGAAAAGCTGCCTCACCTTTTCTTCTTTTCTTTCTTTCTTTCTTCTTTCTCTCTTTTCTTTCTTCTCCTACTATTTTCTCTCCTGAATTGTTTGGAATCTCTCCTCCAACTCAAGAATTGGTTTGACTTAGGTGAGTACACCTTTACAAATTTCATTTGACATGGTCAACTCAAGACCAAGAAAAGTGTTCTCCAGCGCTACAATTCTTCCCCCTTTCCTTCTCATGCATGAAGGTGCTGTTTTTATTGGCCCCACAACTTCATGCAATCCTAAGGGCATGACACTTGGCCCACCCATGTGCCAAGTGTCTCCCATGAAAGTGCCACATGGCACCCCATGGTTGGCTCGTTCAGTCTCGAAATACGTGCAAAATCGATAGTCTTTCAGTGCGGCGCGAGTTCTTTACAACTAGATTTTGCGAGATGATTCTGGCGTGATCCGTTTTCATCGAGGTCTAGAAAGATCTAGGGTTTTGTGCGTACCGTTAAAGTGAAATTACCGTTAATATTTGAGAAAAAAGAAAAGAAAAAAAATACATTTTTCCCGGTTTCACGAGGATAGTACAAATTAAACTAAGCGACACACAAGGTACCTTATTTGGAACTTGAATTGCCCGGACATAAAACAATTGAATGGATAGCTATTGCTAACAAGAGGGGCAAAGAATTCACTATATATGTTTCTTTGATCCTAGTCACTCTTCCATAGATATTGATTGCTTTTTACTTTAAAATTCTTTCCTTCTCTTATAAGTTAATTAAACAATTTAGTTGAGATAAGTATATTCAGAGGGAATATGTGATAACAAATGTCTCAATTTTGTAAATATGAGAAGGATCATATTACTTCATTATTGACAACCATGGTACAAACTGTAAGACATTCATTACCGTAAAAACCAACTTCATATTCCACCTTTCAAATTATTTATGAATATATCAATCACCAAGTATCTTGAAATATCACTCAACAATTACTCACATGAAGTAAGGATAGAGCCTGAGAAAGAGCCTCCATTTTATTTCATGATTCTCACTACAAGCAGAACTTTTTCTTCTGTATCTTCTTTTTATAAATCCGCAAGAGAACATTTTGAAGTTTCTCAATCCATGATTCGAAAAAGAAGAATTTATGGACTTGCTTTGTTTTTGTACTGCCTGTAGTTGTATGAAGAAGATCAACATTGTCATCCCAAAATGGGTCCCCTATCCTTTACAATTGAAAAAGATATTGTTAATACCGAGGATACCATGCGTTAATAAATAAAATTTAAAAAAAAAGAAAGATGAAAAACATATTCTGAATGCCTTTAGATCATCCATATTTGTGCCATAAAGTAAATCACTTTAGACTGAAAGAATTAAAAATGACATATTTATTTTTTTGCCCGCCTCGTGGTTGCTCGCTTCCCCCGGCTCAGTCCGGTGGTCAGCTGAGTCATCAAGAAGCAAAAACCGCCGAAGGGTTCCACTACTAATGTGGAGAGATCGGGGATATATAAAGGACCTTCTTCTTTTGAAGCCTTGGTTTCAGAGGTGGGATAAATTGGGAATTTGAATCCTTTGCTGCAATTTTCTTTTGTTTTCATCCAGAAATCTTCACAATAGTATCCCAATCACTAATACAATTTCAAAGAAACCATGTTCAACAATGAAAAATAAAAAACAATTTTACCATCTTATAAAGAAAAAATAATTTATTTTTGTAAAAAATACCATTTAATTTTTTTTCTTTAATTTTTGAATGCTATTTAAAGAAATGAATATACAAATATAAAGTGTTTAAAAGTAAGTATAGGAAAATTATTTAAAAATGTTAAAAATAGTTCAAGTTAAACCATTTTATATTAAAAAAATGCCATACAATGATATTTATCATTTAATAAATATTTACTTAATAGGTGATGTCAATCTGTTTTTTTTTTTTTTTTTCCTTCCACCCTCCGCCCGGGTTGTCACCTCCAAGGTTTTCATATCCATGATGGGACTGATAAAAGGTGGTATTATAAGTCACGGACTCTAGAGTTCAACACAAAGCCATAATTAAACAAATTGATTGTTACATTACATTTTTTAATTAAAAACTGCATAACTTTTTTGTATTCACTTCAAGCAAATACAAACACAAATCAAAGAAAGTAACTTATCGGTAATGCGAGCAGACATGTGATGATATCCGGCTTGTTGCTACTTTTGTATGTTAAACAGTTTTATCCTATATTTATCTATTTTATTCTAAGAATGTAATAAGTTTTGATACCAATGGTTCTATATAACTTTTGATCATTAGCACATCATAGTCTTTCATATCACTATATGCCTTAAAACAAAGTTCTAAGGAACAAGGGTAAATAATTTAAATCTTAAGGTAACTGACAGTCTTATTCATTTAATGGTTTAACATTATCTTAGAAGGGAAATTAAGTTTAGATGTGATTATGAGTTATAGAGCTTAAGTTGGTTGCTATTTAGAAGAAAATTGAGCGCTTTACTTTTAATGCGGAGCGTTTCTTATAACACCAGAACCACATACAAACAAATCAGAATTTAAACCAAATATAGACCATGAGAATTTAAACCTAAAAGAAAATTAGGGAAACACTTGGATCCATAATAGTGAACTTGATTCCTAAAATTAATTTGTATTGTTTCACCTCTTTAATCTACTCCCTTGATGATGCAGATTTTCTCTTTTAATGGGTTTTGTTTGGCTGCCAGGTCATGTAGCTGGTGGATTTCTCCTTTTATATGTGCACTCTAATTGTACAAGTTCAAGGCCCTTGCGAACTTTTCCATGGCAGCACTAGCATAAACTTTAATTTAACGAGGACAGAGGGAAATTTCACCAGATAATTTCAAAACATAATCTGTTATAATCCATCTGCATGCGTAACAATAATTGAAATCATAAAAATAAAACACTATTATGAATCAAATATTAGACATAATTCTAACATTCTCCCACTTGATTCGTAATGCGACTTGAGTTTCAAAATATAATTTAATCGCGAACTTTAATATGAAAACAAACAAGTCACATACCATACATGAATCAAATCAACCGAATCATGGTGGTCACGGGTCTAGCAAAGCGCCCTGATTCCTTCCATGTATTACAAGTCAATTCAACTCAATTATTCTTTAATAATAAGGCAAAACACATAAGCCGCCTTCATAATGTGTATTTCAAGACCCATACTTGTAATCACAAAATAACAATGTGCATGCCAATAACGTGATTAACAGAAACTGCAAAACCCAAATAACAATCACAGAATTCTTAAAGTGTCATCCAGAATAATAATGTGCTAGCAAACATAAGTACATATATGTCTATAATTAGAGCGTTCTCTGTGAGGGACTTAGCTATATGCCCATTCTCTCAACATGGCGATAAATTTTGGGCAACGATCCACGCCTGGATTAACGGATCAGCGATCATATGATCGGTACTAATATGCACAATAGACACTCTTTGGTTTTGCACTTCTTCTTTGACGAATGAATATTTTAAATCCATATGCTTGGCACCTTTTGTATCTGTCATTCTTAGAAGAAAGCGATTGCGATATTATCCACGATAAATTCTCAGCGGTTTGGCATGCGCCAGTGTACCCCGAACTACGAGATAAAATTCGTAGCCGTAGTTGAATTAGTAGCCTCAAAGCACGCGCTACAAATTACGCCTCCATAGTGAAAGTAGCAATGTGGTTTGCGCCGCTGCTACCGGCGGTATAATAAATTTCAAAGGAACAAATAGCGAATGTGGATTTTACGGTATCCACACATCGGCATAATTACGAATCCCGAATAACCTATGACTTCTAGGTTATTCGATCTTCTATATATGAGCATATGTTCCTTAGTGCCTTGTAAGTGCGTAGGACTTTCTTGACTTTCTAGTGGTGTACTCCGAGTTACTTTGATAACGACCCGACATTAGACGGCCAAAGCGTGTGCGGTGGTGTACATGTTTAGTACATTAAACTTCCACCAACCAGCGAGGGCATGAGGAATATTTTCCATTTCTTTACGTTCTAAATCATTTGAGGACATTGAGATCTCTGCGCGAATTGTCCCTCTTTGAATTGGGCGGACTAGTACGTGCTTTTATCCATTCTGTATCTCTCTAAGACTTTATTGATGTAAGCTTTCTGAGACAATCCTAATACTCCTGGCGTCATTTACGGAATATTTCTATCCCTATCACATAAGGTGCCTCGCTACCGTATCAGCCGTCTCAAGATTCTTAGAGAGAAACTCTTTAACATCCTTATGACATGCCCTTATCATTAGCGGCGAAGAATATCGTCAACATACGTCTACAAAGGAGTACAAGCGCCACGGTGACCTTCATGTAGATACATGTGTCGCGGTGTTTTTCTACAAATCCCATAAGACAATATGGTATTGAACTTTAAATACCATTATCTGAGCTGTTTTAATCCATAAATTGACTTCTTTCAATTTACATACTAGACTTTCCTTTCTGTGGTCTCGAAGCCTTGCGGTGATCCATATAAACTTCCTCCTCTAAATCTCAATTCAAAATGACACTTTACTTTTTTCCATTTGGTGAAGCTCGAATCATAATGGCTACTTAATGCCACATAATAATTCTCGAAAGTCTTTCTTTGATACAGGGAAGAAACTTCTCTTTATAGTCGATGCCATCTTTACGAGTGTAACCTTTAGCGACAAGTCACGGCTTTATACCTTTGCACAGCATTGCCCATAGAGTCTCGCTTAGTCTTAAAGACCATTTGACCAACTCTTTTTAGAACCTTACGCGATTCTGTCATTACCCAAACATTGTTATCTGTCATAGATTTCAACTCTTCTTTCATGGCATTATACCACTTTTTAGAATTATTACTTTCCACAGCTTCTTTAAATGAGACTGGATTATTATCCATGCTCAAATCACTTTCATGCTCAAGTGCATACACAATGTAATAATCAGGAATAGCAGATCTTCTTACTCTAGTACTTAGATCGGCTTTTAATACCTGCTGATTGAGGTTGCGCGTTCATCGGCGAACGACTATCGCCTCTCTTCGTGACTCTGACATCATGATGTGGAGTATGAACTGATATGTTGTTGTTCCCCACCAATTACCATGTGTACGTACTTTCTGATAACAAGAACAATAACTGAGGAAGGAACATTAGATATGGCGTTTCGCTAATAACCGCCAATCCTCTATATTCACGACTTTCACTACTCCCACTGATGTTGCCATTCTCAATGAAGCTTGAGCATTACCGAGACTCAAATATTCATCTTGTGGTTAGGACGGTAAATCTGTAACCTTTAGACTTTTAAAGGATACTCATAAAGGAAACCACTAATGGTTCTTAGGTCCGATTTCCTTTCATATGATTATTAAATCTCGCCGGCTTAGCGACCCCCAAGCGTGAATGCCTCAAACTTGGCTTCCTCCGGAGTCCTGAGTTCATAAGGTGTCTTAGGAAGCCACGCCTAAAGTCTACATTAGAAGTAAATATCACAGCCAGTTCTTAATGCATATCCCTGATGAAATAAATCTGAAGCTATTATTCATCATACTCGACCATATCCATCAGTACGATTGCGCCTTTACGCCACACCATTACATTGTGATTGTTAATACGTGTTAATATCTTGTGCACGGCTCTTATAGATTCAAGGAACTTTGCAAATGGACTGGTAAGCATCCGACTTTCCGATTGTTTTCCATAATATTTCACCACCTACATCGATCTAAGTACATAACTTTTTCTGTTGCTTGCCTTTCAACCTCGGTAAACGAATATGCATGCAAAACATTATTGTTTTGTGAGACTTTTCATCGAATAAATAAGATAATAACCACATGAATGATCTATCAATAAAAGTAATGAAATACTTTTCTCCCGCCCGTGTGAACATCCAAAGGACCACAAATATGCAGCTTATGGTCATCAATCAATCCTATGCTTCTTGTGGTGATTTCTTTGATATGTGTTTGGTTTGCTTTCGCTAATGCAATCCACCTATCCATTCAATAAACGATAAATGAACAAGAATTTACACCTTCTTTGATCATGATTCTTTCTTATATATATATGTGCCTAGTCTTTTATGCCCTGGAAATAAGGCGAGATTCATCTGGACTACTCTAAGCCAACACCTGACATCACATTCAACATTAAACGAGGAATAAAAGCAAATTCAAAGTTTAGGTGAAGCAATATAAAGCATCGACAAGTACAGTACCTAAAAGGCACTTAGTCGATACAATGAAAAGCATTTATTTCCCATTCCTAAAATCAAATCCCCGAAAATATCCAGCTTTAGAAAGCAATAAGATTTTGGCACGATGCGGTACATAAAGACATTTCTCTAGATCCGGAGAAGATAGCACACGTATCTAAAATCGTCTATAAGTTCCAATGCCTTCAACTGAGCTTTCATCTGTTCCCGTGAAAGAAGCTTTTCACTTCCCTTTATGGGGTGGATCGTAAGAAATCACGTGAAATATGTGAAACAGGTAGTTGCATGATGTCTAACCACCAAGTATTAGAAATTGCTTCAATTAAGTCGACTCAAGCATCTGAAACATAATGTATACCTTTCTTCTCGAACAGCCACGCATACAGATTCCAGACATATTCTTGAAGTGTCAAACCTCACGAAATGACATTTCTTTACTTTGCGCATCACCCTTAACTTTCATGGGTTGCTTTCCTTTCTTCTTTTCCTTATTACTTGGGGTCTTGCTGCTGCTGGCAACATTAGCATTGCTATGAACAGTCAAGTGGGCTTGAGTAGGGTTCAATTTCAGTGCAGTCCTTTGCCTTCCCTCTTCTTGTAATAGCATGGCCTTAGTTTCTGAAGGTTACTTTTTCTTTTAAGTGTATTATAGCCTTGACGAACCTCTCAAACTCGTCTCCTGGAAGGGATTGGAGAATGAATTGTACCCGGGAAAGTTCATTCAATTCCATAATTCTGCTTAGCTTATTTGCACATTATAACCTGTGGTGAGGTGATCATGCATTGATTATTTAATGTCATATTTCTTGGTCGATAGATCGGTGTAGCAGTCGCCTCTGGAGACTTATCAATAACATCTGTGTGGTGAAGTTTTTAATCTCGACTAAAAATTCCCTCCATTAATTATTTCTTGGCATGGAAGGTTTCACATTATCATTTATCTTAATTTCAAGAAACTTAACAGCAGGTCGGCCACCATGTATCTATCATAAATCCTTTGCCTTTCGGTACTAGAATCAGTGAGTTCGACGACTTATTTTTTCATAACTAGATTTGTATCCAGTACAAGTTATGCCGGCATGATACTTAATATACTCGATCCACTCATCATAATTAAGCCCGTTGAACTTGATTCCAATAGCGATTAAATTCTTTAAGATGCCAAAAATTTGCAAACAATTAATATCTCACACTTAATACCTTGAGTTAAACCATGTAACAATTCAGAATAGAATTAAATAATAATAACACGCATTCAAATCTACCTTTGGTCCAAATTCAAAATGCAAACATCATCAACATATAACACGCTATAAATTCAACTTTCATTAATCGTTAATGATAAATCCAATCAATACATGAGACATCTACCAGTTACTCAATATATTAATTAGGATGTGATGTACAATCACTATTGCCATCAAATACAAGTAATGATCACCTTTGGGTGACTTTATAACTTTGTATTTAAATGATCACAAATATTTACCTAACCTTGTAAAATGTCATTTATAGCGCATCTGAAGATAATATTTGTATACACATGATTAAATATTTAACTAACATACAAGTGGGCCACTTTGGTGACTAACACTTTCTATAATATAAACATTTAATTCATGTGACAATAATTTAATTTAACTATTTAGTTTAATTAATTTTACTCTTATGAATGAGCAGAAAATTTCAGTTCAGAACACTGAAAAAACGAACAGTTATTTCACTGTAAACTGATTCGAAAGTGAAACTAGGTTAACCCCACATAGTAGACTCAAAACCCTTTCTAAAAAACATATTACGGGTTCCGCAACTCATTCGAGTAAAGTTATGGCCGCTTTTAATACGACCCATCTGCAGTTACGGAAACCAATTTTTATGATTGAAAAACCTGACTAAATAAAAATCACCCAATCATGACTCCATCATGAATCACAAGATTCAATATATGCATTCGGATTCCACAAATGTAATCTAAAGATTATTATTTGGACTCAAATAAAAACATAATTGAATATTATATTATGCTTTTAAACATTAAACACACAATCAATTAAACTTAATTTTAAAATTCCCAAATTTTTATAAACCCTAATTTGGTGAATTAATTATTTGTATGAGGCTCTCTAATACTCAATTGAAAGAAAATTGGCGCTTTACTTTAATGCTAAGCGATTTATAACCTGTAACTACATACAAACAAATCAATTCAACCAAAATATGAATATGAGAATTTAAACCAAAAAAGAAAATTAGGGAAACTTACTTGGATCCATAATAGTGAACTTGATTCCACAAAATTAATTTGTATTGTTTCACCTCTTTAATCTTGTAGCTTTAATCAATCAATCTACTCCTTGATGATATAAGAGATTTTCTTTTACTGGTTTTGTTTATGATTGCACGCGAATTTGAAAAACCCATTGCTTTTCCTTTGTATAAAAATTCTAATTGTACAAGTTCTAAAAGGCCCTTGAACTTTTCCCCTTAATAACTTTTAAACTTTTAAACTTTTAATTTAACAGACAAGAGGGAGGAATTTCACCCGATACTCTCTAAAACATAATACAGCACTAATCATCACCATGCATAACAATAATTGAAATCATAAAAAAAAAAAAAAAAAAAAACTATAAGTACATGAATCAAATATTAGACATAAGTTGCCGTTGTCCAACGATCCAAATATCCTAAGATCACATTACGACAAACCCTTATTCTCTATAATTTTATACCAAAGTTGATTTATGGAGTTTCAAATTGAATCTGTTGAATTAAAATTCAACAATCACTTTTTCACTTATTTTCTTAACTTATCTCCCTTCATAGCCAATTGGATTCACGTATTGTGTTTCACTTTAGGATTTAACTAAGAGTAATTCATTCATCCTAGAATTGACAAATCATATAAGTCAATTCATAAGAACAATACCAATAATATATATCTTAAAACTCTAATAGCTTTTTCTAGTTTTTCATGGATAAAGATTGTATATACTAGGCTTAAGTAATTTCTTATTATAGAAAATCAACCATTTCCCACTTTAGTAAATTGCTTTGCCAGGTTCTCTCTTAACTTATTCTAATTTAAGTGGTTGTACTCATATGATAGCTAAAGATTCCTAGTCTAGTGTTTGAATTATCTTATCATGAAGCGTTATCATAATTTAGCTTGTCTTACCTCTTTTAAGATAACCACTACAAATAAGTCAAGCAACAATATTAAGATGTTTCAAACGTATCTAATTACTAGAATTATATTTCCAACTTAAAGAATAAAAATGATCATGCTTTAGCCTTATGCAACCAACAATATAGTTGGAAATTACTACTAGATTTTACCAATTATTGAACTTTTTTGTTGTAAAGCAATTCTAACGGTGTTATAAGAGTTTATGCCAAACTCAACCAATGCTTAATGATAAATTTTGGTTTGGTGTAAAGTTAACCCATACGTGATAGGTGTGGTTTGACCTTAAATGTGTACAAGTACAAACTCGCATTCAAAGGTGAAAAGTTGCTTCATATAAAGCGAGTTGTATTTAAATGAGTGAAGAGGCACGGAGCATATATTTAATATACAATCGTAGGAGATTGTCTAACACATGGTATCCTAACTTAGGAGGACTAATACAAGGTGATTTTTCAAATTTGAGCTTTCTCAAGGGTTTTGATAAAGAAACATTCAGATCACTTCTGGTTCACTTTAACATTTTTATTATTATTTTTTTGGAAAAACTATCAATTAGAGCTAATGTCTAGAGACTAACTTATTTCTAAGTATTAAACTAGATTTTCCTAACTTATAAGATGCAATATTTTATTATTTTCCTAGTTAATAAGCTAAGATCATAAAATAACCATGTTAAAGAAAACTTTCATAAACTTCAATTGATCACTCACTCAATGACAATATTTCTTTTTGTTTACTTGATGCATATGCCAACTAACATCATGATCATCTTCATGCCTTTTCTGGATCCTCATTCAGGTTGCATAAATTGGATGATCAATTTTAGGGATACTTGGTTGTCCACACTTGAAGAGCTTTGAAGTATGTATCTACTAGCCTCTTAATTTTGCTTTGATGCCTCTTATTATGAAAATTTTTTACTCTACAAGAGTCTGATATCTAACTCATACATGCTAAGCATATATGAGCTCAAGTACACTCTTAACTATTACTATTTTTGGTGGACATTTGTTTTCTATTTGTTTCTATTCAACACAAGAATACACATCATAAAATGTGTAAATGAAAATCATTTTATACAATGCATATGTACCTTTTTCCGACTTCGCTAATGCCATTAAACTCTAGACTGAATAGGAAACTAAAAACATATTAATAAATGATAAATGTTTCAGTTTATGTAAATGATATAATATAAGCATGACCCCTTTATTAAGATACTAACATTCATAATATGTATGAGTGTTATTTTTATTTATTTTAATAATGTACAAAAATCTCCAATTTGATACAAATATATTAAATATCCATTCATTAAAAACGTTATATTTATCAGTTTCTTTCGAATGCAAGGTAAAATTTAAGATGTCCAAACTGGCATGCATTTATTTGTTTAAGAGGCATCTTTCATTCTTGGCTTTTATATTTTTATCTTATCTTATTATCAACCTAGAATTCTATTTGACAATTTTTATCTCACTTCCAACTAAATTACACTCATAAATCTTAAATCAATGGATTTATTTTTTTTAAGGACCTATGCATATTTTGGGATTTAACAATCTAAATAATTAATTTTTGAAAATACATTGGCATTTAATGATATTCAATTACATAAGTAGTTTTCACTTAACTGAAATTAAAACAAAAATTCAATTTCATATCTAAATTTTTGGATTTATTTAGGGATTTTTTATTAAATATAATAAAGAAAATCATGTGAATTTAACATGTGATCTTAAATACATTTCAAATCAAATAAATTTTGAGTAGTTTTAGTCTATGGTAAAACATATCATAAGACCTATGAATATTTCTCAATCATTTAACGTTTTCTTACATAGATTAATTATTTAGAAACAAGCTAGTAGAAAGAAATAAGTAGGTTGAAAACATTTGTTTTAAAAATCAACAATAAATAAGTACTCAGTACGTATTCAATCTATTTACTTGTTAAGTCTTCTCTTAGATTTGTAGATACTTCATACATTCTAATCTCAACTCTAAGACTTCTAACCCTAATTTTTCATATTCTGACTAATTTAACAAGATGAGATGATTGTGAAATCTTTGAAAAAGACAAATATTGCATACCTCACTATTTGAGAAGTTTCTGTAATGAAGTCAGTTAAGAGGCTCCCACCGATCTTGATCACTGTAAACCCTTAATCTCCATTTTGAAAAGAGGGAGGGAGGGGAGAGGATGAGGGAGGGGAGGGGAGAGAGGTGGGTATCGAGAGAGAAGATAGGAATAAGAGAAAATGAATGTGGGGGCTGCATGAATAAGTAACAAAATAGACTCTTAGATTTTGAAATGAACGATTATGATGTAATTGGAAAAATGAACTGGCCCCGATTATATAAAAAATCTAATATTAGGAAAGGTAAGATGCAATTGGCCATGGCTAAAGCTCACATGTGGAGCCTTTTTTATTATAAATAAAAAATGCAGAAAAAGAAAATAATCCTTTATAAGATCTCATCCATTTCCTCAGCTTTTATTTTGACATTGCTTATTTGGTATGAAATCAATTCTTATCTTACTTCCATTTTAGAATTTAACAAAATTTTGTTAATTGTTTTAAGATAAAATAAATAAAATTTTAAAAATACATTTAAATTAAAAATAGAAATAAAAGTAAAAAATATTAAAAATAACCCTTTAAAGTTATGCTTCTCGTAAAAATTTATAACTTATTTCAATACTTTATATTATTATAGCTTAGTATATTAAAATAATCAGAATTTTTTATCAAAAAATGTGACGCCCCGACCCAAGGGTCCGTTGACAACCCGTCAACTTGCAGAAATACATGTAGCCATTAAGTGTCTCAATGCCACAAAACGAGTGTCTCTCTACCCGAGACTCAAACATGAGTAAAAATGGTCACGTCGAGCCCATACATCCATACTCATCAAAATATAATCAACTATATTACAATAGTTTCATACATGTTTTACAAAAATATATAATCAAAGCCACATGCTCAGCTTTCTTTCAAAAGTGGCCTCTAAAGGAGCACCGCCTTCCCGAACACTCCCGTACCAGCGGGGATCCCACGACGCAGAGCAAATGCCTAGTAGTTGAATTTTCATACTTAAGTTACTCCCCACCTAAGTGCTCATGCAATGGCAAACACACACATTTAAGTGAATTCATGACTCCTACTCGAATGTCTACACGCTATGGATGAGAATGTGACTCACCCTTTCCCACTTCTCGAGCCCTCACTGACTCCCTCATGCATGCTTAAGCCAAGTGTGAGAAACACTGTTTTCAAAACAAAAGGTTTTTGTTCCTGAAAACGTAATACCAATTTTCCGATAAAATTATATTGGACAACCCTCCAAGGTGAATTGCTGGATAACTCTCCGA
Source organism: Tetrastigma voinierianum (assembly GCA_016808115.1). Lineage (NCBI taxonomy): Eukaryota > Viridiplantae > Streptophyta > Magnoliopsida > Vitales > Vitaceae > Tetrastigma > Tetrastigma voinierianum. The sequence continues at coordinate 119,845 of JAEQBH010006636.1, read as the reverse complement.
ACTAGTCATGGGTCATCCTCCAAGATGAACTGTTGGACAACTCTCCAAGGCAATTCTTTGGAAAATCTTCCCATGAAATTCATTTGACAACCATGTTGTTCATGTCATGCACTCATACCTATCAAGGCTCTAGTCATTTCAGCTGGTATATGAAATGCAATATGCCATTTATACAATACATGCTAATATATCAAGCATGAATATATTAACAAAATTTACACACCACAACATGTTATTCAAACATAGCAATAACATATCAACACACAAGCAACACATACAATCCACTCGGCCGCTGATCGGCCCAAACCACTTAGTGGATTTCGCCACTGTACTTCAAGTTGGGCACCTAATGAACGACCACTGTGCCCCCGAACATCCCTTAACCATTAAAATGGCTTTTAGCCAGCGAATAAAAAACAAGTAAGAGAAAACTCCTGTTCCTATTTGTCAAACTCCACACTTCCTGCACTCCATGCGTAGCTCTCAGAGTGGGGGATCAACTTTTCTCGGTCCTTCTGATTTAACAAATTAATCGATGGGAAATATAGAGAGAAAGTAGACTCTCTCTAAATTCCACTCCCTTTCTCTCTCTTTCTCTCTTTTTCCCTCCCAAAGCAGTTGGGAGAAGATATGGGTCAAGTGGGATGTCCTCTCACTTGCCACATGTCCAATTCTCATTGGTCTTAGGATTACACCATATCCACTTATCCATCTACCATGGATTTTCACCCAATCACATGTTGCCACATGTCTCTCATGGGTCCCATTTGAGCTCATGTTTGACTCATTCCTCGCAGACATGACATGTGGCACCTCCTTGCCACCCCACAATGTCCCAAGTGTCCCGCACCACTCCCAAGGCCCTCAAAACGTGAAATTCGACTATCTCGACCAACAAAATCTCTACATGGTAGCTAGATTTTGGCGACGATTCCAACTGAAGTCCCCGTTTGTCATCCGAGATCTAGAAATATTCCGGATTTTGACCGAAATTACCATTTATCATTTTTCAGAAAATTAGAATTTTCTGGGGTTTTACAAAAAAAGTGATTTTATTATTTCTTCTAATCACTTTATTTCATAGTATTAATTCAACAAAAAATCTACTATGACTCCACTAACTACTTTGAAAAAATTAAGTTAAGAAAATATTTAAAATAAAAAATAACTGTAGAATTGATCTCATTTACCTTTTTCATATAACTTAAATAATTGTAGTTGTATCTTTATCTTAACCTTTAACCTTGTCTCTTTTTTCAAATGAAAAAATGATTATGTAATTTTATCGAATCATTGGAAATCAACCAAGATATCTTTAATTATTTAAAAGTTGATTACCTTCTATGCCTCTCAACTAAATTGCCTTCAATATCAAATAAATCATTGTATATAGTTGACTAACTTAAAATTCAAAAAAATTTGCTTGAAAAGAGAATGAGATATATTTTGGGGTTTGAGATCAAAGGTAGAGAAACTTATGGTGAAAGATGGAGACAGACAGAGTTCCCAATCCTAAGAGTTCCTAGATGAAATTTTATATTAAGAGTTACAATAATAAGTAATATATACCATTAATTTTAAAACACTAACTATTCAACTCTTTCTTATTGTCAATTTGTGACGCCACAAACCCTGGTCCTAAGATAACCAAATAACCCACTTAATTTTATGGATTTCGTGACCTAATACCACACCTGCTGTGTTCCATTTATAGATCCATTATTGAAAATCGGCGTAGTCTCCTTTGTTCTGGGAGCTTCTACCCAACATACAACCTCCGTATAACAATATAATCATATCCAAGGTCTCAACATAAGTGGTAATGACTACACAAGGTCCATCCGTCTCATATCCCCAATATACATCCTTTATCTCGACTCCATTCATTCACATTTAAATCTCCAAAATATAAAAATAAACACTTAATTACAAATTCGTAAGGAGTTCGATCACGTACTCCTCTTACCATAATTACATACCCGACTATTTGGACGTGATTCCAAAAAAAAAAAAAAAAGAATTTAATTACAATTCTTTTATACAAAATACTTTTTACAAAGGTAATATCAAGGCCACACATCGGCCTTCTTCATAATCACCTCATCGGAGCACCGTCTCCCTATATACTCCCTGTACCTGAAAGGGGGTCTCACAACAAGGTGAGCAATCCCACAACCATTTGTCTGCGGATGAAACACATTGCTCATCGTAAACTGTGTCCCCATAGCCTTTTAGAAACTCTTCCAAAAGTGTGCTGTAAACCTAGGACCCTTGTCCGATACGATAAAGACTAGCACTCTATGTAACCGGACAATCTCTCTAATGTACAACTTGTAGAATTCCTCTGAAGGTGAAGGCTATCCCGCACTACTAGAAAATGTGTCGACTTGGTGAGCCAGTCCACAACCACCCACATAGCATCATGCCTCTACGGTGTCCGTGGCAAGTGGGTCAGAAAATCCATCGCGACGTGCTTCCACTTCCACTTAACTAAGCCTCCATCGGTCGAGTAGCCCAAATCGGGCTTCTAATGCTCACAAATTTTTAATTGGCCGGGACACGCGAGAAACCATTGAACAAACTAACGTGTCGCCCCATCCCTCTCCAAGAATATTAGCGACGAAGATCACGATACATCTTTGTGCCACTTGGATGCATAACGAAACAAGAGCAGTGGAACTCCTTGAGGATCTCCTCTCGGGACGTCGAACCGTGAACAACATAGTAACCATCCTCATAATCAAGACTACCATCTGTGTGGATGGCCCAACCTTCGTCACCGATGGACGATATATGTGCGTCTTGCCCCTTGGACTCAATCACTTTGCTCAGTAAGGATGGCGTAGCCACCAAACTCCCTAATCATTAAACTGAGCTATGATACCAAGATGTGACAACCCAAATCTGGGGGTTCCATTGACAACCAATCAACCCACGGAATTCCTATGGACGGTGACCCTGAGACCACATCATAAAGTTCATTTATGTGGATCCATATTTTCATTGTAATCGTGCAGTAGTCTCCTTGCCTGGGCGGAGCTCCACCCAACATAAGCAACCTATGGTGCACAAGATAATCATAACTCATCCAAGGTCTAAAATGTAAGGTAATATCACTCACACAAGATCCATCTGTCCATATCCCCAATATACATCCCTTTACAGGGACCCATTCATTCACATTTAATTCTAAAATATGAGAATAAAACATGAATTACAAACAGAAGATTCCGATCATGACCTCCTTACTATACTACATACCCAACTACGTATTAATGGGCCCCAAAAGAATTTAGTTACAATTCTTTTATAAAAAATATTTTTTACAAAGGAAATATCAAGGCCACACATCAACCTCCTTCATAATCACGGCCTCGTCGGAGCGTCGTCTCCCTGTACACCCCCTGTACCTGAAAGGGGGTCCCATGATGGGGTGAGCAATGCCTAGAAGAAAATTTCTCCTACAAGGACTACTCCCCGCCTAAATGCACATGCAATGGCATACATACATCAAACCAAATTCCATTCAGAAAATGCAATCCTATATGGAATATTTCATGTCATGCATGAGATGAGACTCCTCGCGCCCATAAATCTAAAGTTCCGACCGACTCTCACATTTAAATGCCAGGAAAACTGGCCATTAGTGTTTCACCCAATGACTTAACCCATTGGACAACTCTTCAAGATTCATTTGAATTTTATCAAATCCCATGTGTTTAGTTGGGTTGAGAATTTTCGGGGTCTCACCGCAGGCTTCGCACGCCTTCCGACACTTTCGCGAACTTTCATCTTACATATGTCCGACTGGTAATAAAATTCGGGTCTTTTCACCTTGGCTGTGGGATTCGCCCCATTCGCTTCACCTAAACACGCGTGATTTATTATTATTATTGTTTTTTACACAACTCAGTCTCCTACTGGATATTGTCCCGCTTGAGTTCACCACATTCACTAAGAATGGTGAATAATCAAGACAGCGTACCACACACTGACTTAACGCGATGTTATTCGGCATATGAAATGCATTTATAAGCCACTTCATGCTATGTCATGCTATACGCACAATATTTATAAATTCCATATAATCATATTTCCTTCCTACATATAATTTCCATTCATCATAATCGCTTAATACATTCATCATAATTTCTCGTTAATACATCATGCAAGCACATATTGTCATTGATTTTAAGCACACAACAACATTTTTTTTTCCAACAATACACATAAAATGGCTCAAATTTAATCTATATAAAACAGTGGCACCTCTCGTCTCTTCACGGTCATGAACCATTTTTTGTTCCATTTGTCACCGAATTACTATCATACCAAAACACAAAACAAAACCCAAAGACATTAGTCCTGGGATCAAACTAAACTCAATACGCGAGGATCAGCCTTTAACAAGTCAAAAATTTCATTATTCGCCCCAAAATCTTGGGACTAAATCACAAGACCAGTTTTGGTCTCAAAGAACGCCAATGCGATTAAATGGCTTTTAGGCTAAAAATAATCCAAGTAAGAAAATTGCCTACTCTCGCAGGTCACGAAAGTCCAAGATAATTTTGGTACCCACGCTGCAGTTTCCTGAAGGCGTGAATCGACTTTACCTCTTGCTTCGACGAAAACCCACGTTTCGACTTTCGTAGAACTTAGAGATAAAGTAGAGCTTCTCTCTCTAAAATTCTTCTCCTCACTCCTCACAGCGCACATCGGGCCTGCTACCAAAATCAGGGGCCTTTTAATTCCTTCACTATCATCCACTCTTTCCTTTGTTTGATACATGGCTCACATCATACCATGTGTCCATCTCATTCGAGTCCGTTTCAGCCTGGCAAAATTTATTTCTTTCGCCTAATTTATTTTAAATGAACTAGATCGTCATTTCCGACTCCGAGATTTTTGTGTAAAAATCTCGCCAGTCCACAGAATCCTTGGTGATTTATCACCCATAAAGTAAATAAAAAATATTTATTGTCTCGAATTCGAAATTTTCTAGATCATTTGGATTTTAAGACGAATCCATGACTGTCTGTTTTTGTCATCACGGATCTAGAGAATTTTCTAGGCTTCCCTGAACCATTATGGCAATTATTATTATTATTTTTTTTCCATTTTTTCTTGAAAAATACTAATTTTCCAGGGTTTGACAACATAATTAAAGCTGATTTTCATACAAATCTTTTGAAATAAAATCTGTTCATTATGCTTAACCATTCAATTCTCAATTATTTCATATTTTGGGTTTGTGTGGCAACCCATATCCTTCTTTACAATGATGAGCTATAGATGGCCAAGATCAAGCTACATTGATTTTGTCAACAAGTCAGTTAAAAGTGTGAAGATATTAGTCAAGTTGTTCACCAATGATTTGAGAATTAAGTAACCTAAAACCATTGTCCACTTTCTTCCCCATTTCTTCATACTGGTATAATTTTCTCTCTCCTATTCTATAGACCTATGGTTTTCTCTTCAAAGTTTCATGTCCATTTTGGTGTTGACGTTACTCTCTCTTATTCTTCTCTTTGACATGCTTGTTAGCCCTATTGGTTTATTCAATATTTGAGGTTTAAAGTTAAGTAGATGAACATTAAGATAACATATGTATTGTCTTGTTATGTTATTAGTAAAATATTTTATAGAGAGTTTTTTGAAGAAATGGAAATTTTTGTGCTCATGCCTTTGCTTGTTACTTTATTTGAATCTTGTCAAGAAGTGTTATTGCATTCATTGTTGCAATTGATCCACAATTCGCATGGGAAAATAGTTGAAGAGGGAGGAATTTTATAGTAAGTGTAGGTTAGGTAAGTCCATGAGAAATAAGAATGGAAAGGGATTCTTAATTCTCATTCCCCATTCCAATGTACCAAACACCCCCTTAATACTTTTGTCCACAAAAAAAATAATTAAAAAATTTTGAGACTATTAATAACCATGTGAGTCGCCTTCCTCGCTATACACTTAACATTCTCTTTAGACAATTTTCCTTCCTTCCAAGCGGGTTATAGAAGCACTTTAAGGAATTCCACCACCTTATTTTTGAATTCATATCCTTGTTGTCTTCTGGTATAGATATAATACAGATGTTTGTCATATCCTCCATTTAAACAAGTTTCCTGAAGAAAAAAAACTCAGTGCCTTTCTCAAGACTCCTTAACATCACATCCTCATTCCTATAAAAAGACATCACTACACCACAAAAAAAAAAAAAAACGAGTTGAAGATGATTTGAAAGGAAGAAGTAGGGCACTTTTGGTTCCTTTTTTTAAAAAATGTTACTGAGAATATTTTTTGAAAACACATATAACACCTTTCTTGAGAATAGTTTTCAATAATTGTAACGGAACATGCCCAAAGGCTGTTTGTGAAGCCCCTACCCCGGGGTCCCCTTGACAACCCGTCAACCCGTGGAAACCTTTGGATATCGAGTGCTCTTATATCACACTCACATGTCTCATATATCGAGACCCATTTCTGTATTTTTTTTCTTACAAATAACTCATTTCTTATAAAAATTCACAAGAGTTTGATGCACAACTCTTTTACACTTTTATATACCAAAATATATGATAGTCTGTAATCATGGTCTTTACGATCCTTTGATACTAAAAATACATATTTTGGTTATGCTAGAATGTAATACAAGACCAAAAAAAAAAAAGACAAAAAAACAAAAAACAAAGTAAATTAATACGGCTCTCATCCCATATGCAGTGCACCTTTGCCTTTGGACATGTGCACGAAGGGTCCCACGACGAGGTGAGCAAAGCCCGATAGAGAATGACTCCTACAAGGGTTACTCCCCACCTAAAATGCACATGCAATACTAAGCATTACATACACAATCAATCACATTTCATACAATTTATGCAACATTATATGGGAAATATCAGTATCATACGCGAGATCGACCCTCGTGCTCTGAACTGAGTCGATGAGCTCCCCACACTGCTTGATTGCGAGTGTGAAAACGATCATCGGTATTAACCCGATGACTTATACCATTGGGCTGACCATCAATTTTAATTTATCAAATCATGATTTTCTTTTCTTTTTGTAGACCGCAGTTTTTGGGTTTACACACTTGCCGCACGCCGCCGCGCCTTTCTCATTTATGACTTATCGCGAGATTCGCCTTAACCGCCAATAACATTTGGTCTTTCACCTTGAGGATCTACTAACTTGCTCTGCCCCCAGAAACATATAATTTATCATTTTTGATCATAGCCATACCAGTGAATCTCTACCTTAGACTTTGTCCCATTTTTCCAAGCTCACTGACTCGTTCCACAACCAGATGAGCAAGCAATGCCGTACCCACACCGAGCTTATTGTATGTGACCGTGCATATGAAATGCGTGATGCCCAATGCATTTTCCTTCATGTTATATATATATGGAGTGCTACATGAAACATTTAGCACCATGAATAATTATAATTTTTTACATATAAGCTACATCCATGCAATCATGTTAATCGTCAGTGCATGCATCGACATAAGTATCTTTGCTGCATGTTATTCATAAAAGCCATAACCCACAATCAGGTCACAATCTTGGACCCATCTAACAGGGTACCTCACGGTCCCTTCACAAACCTGAACCAATTTGGTTCCACACATCCATACAATCATTATCTCATAAGACAAACAACCAAACCCAAAGACATCGGTCTCGGGTTTAGACCCAAACCTGACGATGCAGGACTATGTGAAAGCCCGATCCATAAACCTCTACCGTCTAGTCCCAAATTTTGGAACTAAATTACATGGCCTCTCTTAACCAACCCATACCATTATAAAGCCTTTAGGCTAAAAGTAAACCGAGTAGGAAAATTTCCTACCCAATACAATAGCCTACAACATGCCATGCAATGGTCATGTCATATCTCGACAATTCACCTTGACGTAACCATGCAACCTGCACGCTTGCTAAAAAAACATAGATTTTAGTAAGGTTATGGTCACCCATTGTCCTCCACAGGACCATGGATGAAATCATGACTCAATGGGATTTCCACAGAGTCTAAGAAAACTCAAAACGAAGTTCAGACGAAGAAGTTATGACCGTCCAAAGTTGGAGGTCACACATGAGTAGCATACCTTGGCCCTGACCTACTGACCTACGGCGACACGCCCTTTTTGCGACTCTAGTACCCACTACCCTCCAAAGGAACATGGATGGAATCTTGACTCAATGGGCTTTCCATAGAGTCCAAGAACACCCAAAACGAAGTTTGGACCAAGATGTTATGACCTTTTGAAGTTGGAGGTCTCACATTAGTAGCTAGCCCTACCCGGCCAGCCTACCCGGCCAGCCTACCCGACCTGCCCTGACCGACCTGCCCTTGTTGGCCAACTTCAGTACCCACTACCCTCTATAGGCACATGGATGGAATCTTGACTCAATGGGCTTTCCATAGTGTCCAAGAACACTCAAAACGGAGTTTGGACGAAGAAGTTATGACCTTTCGAAGTTGGAGGTCACATAGGGGTAGTCAAACCCAGCCGAGCTAACGAGACCTAGCCAAGGCGACCCGGCTGACACAGTCGGCGGCTGACTTGGCCAAGCTGACACGACTTGTGGGCGCACGACTGGCGGGCTGACTTGGCGAGTTGACCTCTGGGTGGGCGACCTGGGGTTGACCTCTGGTCGATTAGACTATTCGGGGAGTAAAGGACCATGGCTTGATCTGGAGAGGTGGTGAGAATTCAAGCCTAACATCAAGTTCCTTGATGTGTGGCTACAATTTATGAAGGACTCACTACCAAATGTCGCTATTTCCCACCAAAAACCGGATTACAAAAATTAAGTTGTGTAGTACCATAATATGATAGCTTCCTGTAGTTTGAAAATACAACCAAACATTCCCCTTTGAAGTGAAACCCGACACCGTTATTCATTTTAACTATATAACACATAAAATGGCACATAAGGAAAATTACTTAGTCAAATCGGTCCCTAGGTAAATAGAAAATAGTCTGGAATCTCCACGATTACCTTTATCCCGAAGTCTTAGGAGGTTCACCACAGGCCACTCCACGACTCTCACAGACCCGTACCATTTTGAATGACCCTTAGACAAGGATTAAACCAAGTAAGAGAAAAACCCCTACGTCTAGGAGTTTTTCGAAACTCCCCAACTTCGGCCTCTATGCGAAGCCCTTGTTATGAGGATGGACTCTTCCTCTTGCTTTGCCTGAAACCGCTGATCCGATCATCTAGAAATCTAGAGAGAAGGTAGAGCCTCTCTCTCTACTTTCTTTCTCTCTCTCTTTTATGTTCTTTCTTTTTCCTTCTCTTCTCCCCACCAATTTGGTCAAGATGAGTCAAGAGAACTTGTCCTCTCACTTGCCACATGTCACATTCTAAGTGGCCGCCTTTGATTACACCTTATCCCTATCCATCTACCATAGATTCCCACCCAATCACATGTTGCCACATGTCTCTCATGGGTCCCACTTGAGGTCATGTATGACTAGCTCTCCACTTGATACGTGTCTCATCTTGAGCCACTCGAAACGTGCCAAGTGTCCCGCATCACCTTCCGTGCCTCGAAAATCGTGAAATTTCGACTATCTCGAAATCTAACGAAATTCAACGTAGTAGCTAGATTTCGCGAGACGATTTCAACGGTGAAATCCGTTTCATCGTTTGAGATCTAAAAAAACTCTGGATTTCGACTGAAATTACTATTTACCCTTCCTCAGAGGATTTGGATTTTTCAGGGTTTCACACTATCACTCACTTAGAATAGGCAGATCCGATGTTTTATTAATCTCGTCAAGGAAGCATATGAAGGTTCATATGCAAGAAGGCTTTGTCTTGCAAAAGAATTTGAAGTTCAAAGGTTAAATTCTTGGTAAAACAAAGCCAAGGCAATGTGCTTGGAAAATGATTCTCGTGTATGATAAAGGAAATGGGGAATTAAGTATGGCACAATATATGCCTCCAAATTCCTATTCCTCTTTGACGTCCCAAAATCCAGGGGTTCGTTGATCACCCATCAACCTATGGAAAACCTGTGGATCGATATCATGTAACTCGATACCACATCGTTATGTCCCATTTACTGAGATCCATAATTTAATAAAATTGGACAGAGTCTCCTTTGTACAGAATATATACAAACCTGACTTTCCGTACAATATACAATAATATGACTCATCAGGGGCCTAATATAACAATGACCTCAGGGTCCATTTATCAACATTCATATGAACATGAAAGGCTATATTTAAAAACCATCTATATGAGTTCAATTTGACTCACTTTTACATAAAAATACATGTCGTAATTAATTTGTGACGCCCCAAATTCCCGAGGCCCGTTGATAACTTGTCGGCCCCAGGGGAGATTCGTGGATGTTGGGTAACGGGCACCACACCATTGGAGTCCACATTTTTAGGGGACCCCAAGATTCTTGAAAATCGGGCAAAGTCTCCTTTGTACGGGAGCTCTACAAAAATACAACGTGTAATTACATGAGTAACATGGCTGATGTTATCTGGCGACCTCCTTTATTTAAGTGATATGCTCTAGCCCAGTGGCTTATACATTGTCATTATATGTTTATATACATGAGGCATTTATCATTTTATCTTGTTATTTAAATTGTGGTTTAACTTGATAAAATCAGATCCTTGAATAGTTGGTTCCTCTTTATGTCATCAAGTATGTGACTTGATAGTAAAACCTTAAGGCATAATAACACTATTCTAAATAGTCCATAGTCGATCATTATTGTGGGAATAATAATGAAGAAAGACTATTGTGTTTTCTGAGAAAAGACCACATTTTGCTAGTCATGAATATAAGATGTTACTCATAACATAAATACATGTTAAGTTTATGTTATTGGACTGACCCGCTATGAGAAATACTACATGGATTATGTCATCAGTAATTCTCATTGTAGTAGTGGTATTTAAGTCCTTCGATCTAAATTCACCATCACTACTACAAAAATTAAAATTTATGACACTCATTTTATGACGTTTTAAAAATAATGTCATTGTTTACATGTGATTAAATGTACAATGACATTTAATTTGAAGCGTCATTGTCTTCGTAATATTTTATTGTTAATTTTTATGGCCAGTTAATATAGGTGTCATAGTTGAAAGTGTCTTATTTTAAATAATATAAAAATCTTGACATTTTTAAAGTGTCATAGTCTATTATATATAATATTTTTTTATTAAAATAATACTCTCAAACCCTATCCTCTTATCCTTAGCCTCGATAAAGCCTTTTATGCAGGTATTTGGGAGAAGAAGCCTTTAGATAACATTCCAGTAGAAGCAGGAAAGGCGTGTTGAGGATGGTCGAGAGCGTCAGCCGGTGGTGAGTTTTGGATCGAGAAGCGTCAGGCTGTTCGGATCGAGATGACGTTGTTAGGCGACAACGTGAGAGGATGGGGGCGTTGAAGGTGTTTGATGGGTGATGGAAGTAAGCTTGAGTGTGGCACTTATAAACGCATACGCAAGAAAAGGGTTTCCCTATTCGGCGTGGGAAGTGAAGACTCTGCTTATACATGTATTAATCTCGAAGGAGGCTACCGTTGTAAGACCCGAGAAATTCCAATTTCTGGAATAAGGGCAAAATCGTAATTTCAATTACGAAAGTGAAATCTCGGTTAAAAATCTATAATTAATTCTCTAGATCTCGGATGATGAAATGGATTGTACCGTTGGAATCGTCTCGCAAAATCTAGCTAGCACGTAAAATTTCGTAATTTTCCGAGACAGTCGGAGTTGGCACGTTTTACGAGGCATCGCGTTTCAGAGTCTTGTAAAAGGATTTCGATGTATTGAGAAAGTCACATAGCATCTTGCTCATGTACCATAAGTGGTATGAGTAAGAGAAATAATGAAAATGGGCCTTGAGGTGAGTGCGAATATCAAATCACAGTGAAAGAAGGGAATTAATTAAATTAAATGATTGGATGACCGGAATAAACTTTTTCAAACCGTGTTTTTTGTCTTTAACTAATAACAAAAGAAAGCTTTGTGATTGAGGCGGGATCCTTTTGATAGCTGGAGAAGACCAATGGAATTTTAGTAATGAGAAGGTCATAATATATAAGATCAAGCGATGGATAAGATTGGATTCGATAGAACAAGGGAAGCGTTCTATGGGACGATATAAGTGGACCACAGTTACAATAGGTTCCTCAGCTCAAGAGATAGGATGCTCTCACCATGGGTTTTGCTCATTTAATTTTACCTAATGTTTTGGTTGAGATGAGATGTGAGGGACCATTGATGAATCTAAACTTGGGACAGAAACATAAAGTACTGGAAGAAAAAGTGGAACGACGGTGGCTGCACTCCACGAAGACACTATCAAGGGGCTGTTTGAGTGCATTTTATCTGAAATTGTGTATTAGATGCTTTTTGGTATGCATTGGGCAGGAATGGCCGTGGATTGCTGGTTCTAAGGTGAATCGTTGATTTGTGATTTTCGGAATATTAGCAGAAGTTTCACTATTCCCGAAATAGTGTTCCTAAGAATATATTTTTCGTGAAATTATGTGTTTGGTTAAGTAATTGAATCGAATTACTTGTGTTGAACATTAGCCCAAGAGAAAGCTAGTGCCAGTGTGTAGTAGTAATTACAACATGTTTGTGTGATTTAATTTTTATGTGAGTATATTCATGTTTATATATTTGCATGTGATTAGACTGAATTGGAACTGGCATACATGCATTCCATATGCACTGGAACATCCTAGGAATATAGGAGTTAGTGCATGAGATGAGTCTAGAGAAACAAGGTTCGGAGGGTAGTCTAAAATGTCAATTATCGGAGGGTAGTCCAAACTAAATAATATATCAACCGTCGGAGCGGCCCAGTTGATATTTATTCATCGGAGGGTAGTCCACAAACAAATAATATATATCAATCGTCGGAGCGGCCCAATTGATATATATTCATGCACCCGGAGGTTGTCCACCTAATAACACAATAGAATTCTCATCTGAGCTTAGGCAGAGTGTGAGAGAGAGTCGGTGAGAGACTCGAGATCTAGTTGGTCATGGGCATTCCAGTGGGATCATGCATTTGCTTGAATGTGTGTTTACTTTGGAACATTGCCAGCACTTAAGGGTGGTGAAGTAGCCCGCCCAGGTGGTGAAGTAACCGCCAAGGTGAATCTCTCTTGAGCTTTGGCTCACCCCGATCGTGGGATCCCCTTTGGCTGCAGTACGGGAGCGTGCGAGAGGGGCTGACTCGTCCTAGAGATTTATTGTATGAAGAAAGCTAGGGATGTGGCTTTTTGGGTGGTTGTACATGTATTAGAACTACGTTTAAATATATGTATTGTTTAAGAGAAAAATAATGCTCTTGTAGCTATTGGTATATAGTTTGTTTCATAATTAGAGTGTCACATTGAGTCACATTTATGATTAGTGGCGTATTGGATATATTGCATATATTGAATTTGTTTGGGGCAATTAAATGCGAGGTTTGTAAATGGGTGAGAGCTCCCCATACAAGGGAGACTGCGCGGGTGCTGCTAAGTGGCGTCGGGTAACCCGACCTCCACTTGTATTCCGCGGGTTGACGGGTAGTCAACGGACCCCCGGTTTTTGGGGCGTCACAACCGTCCTACGCACTTCTCCATCTCTAATGAGGCATGTAATTAGATTTTTAGACTTAACTCCATTTTGCTTGAAGCTCTATTGTGGTGTGTGACAAGGTATTTGGGATTGATTTTCGTGTGGATGGAGGAAGATGAAGTTTGGGATTAATTTCTCAATTACCCAGTTAATCCTTTGTTTGATTTCTGCAATTTTTTTCAGCTTGTATTTCGATGACTTATGAAATTAGAGAACTTGATCTTTAGAGCGGTTACATCAGGACATGGATAGCGATCTTTGAAGAAGACAACATCTGCAGAGGAGTTGTTGATCGATTGCTTCTCGAGTGAGGATGACTTTTGTCGAAATGGTGGGTTCTACAAGAAATATATATAGATAGATTGAAAGAAAGAACTTTTCTTTGGGCATAGACAAACCATTGTTACAATAAATTTATCTATGTTTTCTTTTCCTTTGGGACAAAAAATGGGAAAAGAGAAAAAAATTCCTTCAATTTTAGTTTTTCATATGAAAAAATTGTTAGTGGGGCAATTTCTTGAGAGGAGAAAAATTTTAGGCTTCCATTTGCTGATTTTGTTTGGAAAATTTGAAAAGCTTGTGCATTTGTTTTGGGATTTATGTGTTCATTCTATTTTGGCAGGATTTGAGTATAGAGGTTGAAGCTTTGCACCTTTTTATTGTGGGCTTCAAGCACCCTATTTTCAAAGGGAATCAGAGAAATGAGAGAAGTCTTTTTAAAGGAAAAAAAAGACACTTAGGTATTTCTCATGGCTGTTTTTTTTAATTATTACAATAATTGAAGAATTCCCATTTTGTGAATTGGTTTTCAAAATTTTGGTGAAGTTGTCTCATTCGAAAATGGTGGGTGAAGTTGTTTCAGAATTTTTAGATATAAGTAAAGCTAGGATTTTTACATGTTTTATAATTTTCTTAATTACAAATACAAGATAAGGTTGTATTTATAAGTACTGTGTGGTCTTAGTTGAAAATGCAAAGTTAAGTTGTTTCAGATTTTTTAACTACAAGTCTTGCTAGGATATAAAATATATGGAGTTATTTTCAAATGATATATGATATAATTTATCAAAATACCAACAAGACTATGACAAAGTGCTCACCAAGATTTTCTATGGATATGGGATCTAATTTTACTTTCACAACCTTTCTATCTAAGTTGTGAAGTTATATTACTTCATGTAAATTTCCTTCTGGAAGCTGTTGCAGAGACTGGTTTGGCCTTTGTACATTTTTTATTTTTTTATTCAACTTTTGATTGTAGTATGATATCTTATTTTTGTAATTAGGTTGTAGCTTTGAGGGAGGATGGATGCCCAACAAATGGAGCAGTATGCATTAGCCTCATAGTTAGGCACCTTTGTGATTATAATAAGATGTTTTTCTTAAGTTTGTAAGTCAATTCTTTTGCCTTTATGTTCGTTTAGATACAGATATATTTTGTTTGTGATATGATTGTGCAGAATAATTGAGATGCCTGATGTTGTTCATGTTTATGGTGTTGGTACAATTGTTAGAGTTTTATAATAATAGGCATGAATTGATTGTAACCAAAAATCTAAGCAGGTATGCAATACTTGAGCTTTTCTGACATTTAGCCTAAAAAAGTAAAATTTCCTCAAATACAAAAGTTTGAAAAATATTCTAAATCAAATACCACTTTTTACCCTGTGGAAAGTTTCTTCTCAAGAGACACTTTCTAAAATTTTGAAAATCTTAAAATTTTAAGTGAAATTTTCTTTTAAAGAAACACTTTCTAAAGTTTCATAAATTATGAATTTAAACTGAAAGTGTTTCTTGAAGAGACACTATCTAAAGTTTTATAAATTTGAAATTAGATTAAAAGTGCCTTTGTAAGAGACACTTTCATAATTTTGGAATTTTTGAATTCAGACTGAAAGTGTCTTCTAAAGAGATACCTTTACCTTTTTAAATCTTCATTTATGTGAAGCTTCTATTTGGAAAAAAACTAAATTAAGTTGTGATTATTTTTCAAAGCCATCCATTTCTTAAGATTTTATTTTATTTTTGTATTATTTTCTTGGCTCTACAATACTTTGCATTGGTTTTTTTTTTTTTTTGGTATATTTTACTATGTTTTTATAAGTGTTATGAGTTTATCAACTCATAAAGTATGATGCCAGATTCTAGAATAAAGTACTCTTAGAGACATTATTAAATTATTTTCTTAATGTACATGTTTTCCCTATCTTGTGTTTGATTTTAATATTTATTATTATGGTACTACTATACACTATTTCATACTTATGTCTACTTCTTTTTTACTTTTATATATATATATATATATATATATATATATATATATATATATATATATATATATATATATATATATATATATATATATATATATATATATATATTGTTTTTTATGTTGATGTCTTCCAATTATATGGAATAATGAGAATAAATTAGTCCTTTGAACTAGATCCTGGAAAAGAAAGTATGCTCTCAAGGTTATATTTTGTGTGGTCATTGATGTGGGATCGACTTCCCATAATAGATCTTTTGAGAAAATGGTGATTTAGCATGTGTGCGTGAACTCTTATATGTTATAGCATTAGTAGACTTTTTTTTTTTGCACTTTTTAATAGTATTTTCATTTATTGATCAAAAAAAAAGAAGATACAACCTTAGTAGACCTTTGGACTAGAGTGATGGCATTACGAGTACTAAAGATTAGGGTAGTGGTTTTGTAGGGATATTAGACAATCTGCTAGAATGTTATATATATATATATATATATATATATATATATATATATATATATATATATAATATGAATAATGTGCAGTATTTTGCATCATTATTCACTTGTACACATTAAAAATAATAGAAAATCCTATTAATTTTTATTTCATATATTTGTTTTTCAACGAATAACAGCCAGAGAGTGATTTATAGCTTCATACTCTTTAGTATGACCTTCTCAATGGAAGCATATCCCTCCCAACCATGTAAGTATTTATTTCTTGCCTAGTGACATTCTTATGTAGCATACCTTATCCAATCAGATTTCTTAAGTTTGTTTGGAATCTAGATATAGTAGTAGAAAACAAGTTGATGTTGAATGATAAAATGTTGAAATTCTTTTTCTTCAATAAGTTGTGTAAATTTAATTGGTGGATACCGAAAGCATAATTTGAAAATTCACTTAGTGGTTGGAATTTTGTGGACCTATTCTACACATTATGGTAATTGTCTACACGTTGAGTGATATAGAAATAGTATAAAAGAAAACGTGAAGACAAGGGGAAAAAATATGGATAAAAGTCTATATTTAATTTTTTTTTCGACAATAATCTTTTTTTTTTTTTACTTTAAAAATGTACAAATTCATAAAAAAAAAATTATTTTTTTATTTTTCTTTTTATCTTTGGAATCAATTAAATAGAAGGAGATAAAGACATGACTTATTGTTTAAATCTCATCACATCTTTTGTTGAATTTGTATGTTATTTGGTAATGATCATCAATGATTGAAAAATTGTAATTGGATCATCATGGGAAATAAAATAAATAAGTTAATAACCTATTGTTTTATTATTTCTTGTTTGTTTTTAAGATGCAAGCCATCAGGAGCAAATGTAAATTAAAATAAAATTATGGATTCAATTAAAAGCTTTAGACTTTTTTTTTTTTTTAATTTATTGATACTCAAATGACAGTGATAATATATTAGAAGGTGACTAGAGAAATTGGACACAACTAAATCTCTTGAACTTAATACTATTGGTTTTTCTTGCTTGTTTATTTCTTTCTTCAGTAATGTCACTTTAACTTTTTCACCCCATGTTTATTTTTCTCATTATATTTTTTCATTTTCTAATGGTATAGTGTTCATTTCCTTTTAAATTTTGAAAGTCATGGACCAATTATACTTATGGTTTAATTTGGACATATAATTTGAAACTTTTTCTATTCTCCCAATTTTCACAGGTTTCAAGTAAGTAGTTTGCCAAAAGGCAAATCATTATTAAAGGTGATTCAGAAAATATGAAGATTGTATCAATATTTGTTCTTTTTTGAAAGAATTAGAAATTGGGATATGACTTGTATGTATATATATGTGGATTTACATTATTGGTTGGAACAGGATTATTATGTACAAACATTTGAAGATATTTTTAGCAGTATAATTCAATTTGATTGTAATTTCTTTTAAAATTTTAGTTCATTATATAAGAATTCATTATTTTAATAATATGATACAAATATTTTTTTTAATACAAAATAGTAAAAGTAAAGTCAATCAAAGATGACACTTCAGAGCATATCATTGATAAAATGTATTAATAATGACCCTCCTTTTAAGCATCATTGTTATGGGTCATTTCACTTTAAAATGTTCAAGGATGATGTTTTTTATGAGTGTCATTGTCAACGTTATCCAAAGATGATGCTCATTAGAAGCGTCATTGTTGACCAATAAATACAATGTCAATCTATGCCATGACACTTTAGAGAAGTGTCATTGTATCTCTTTAATGACACGTTAACCATGTCATTGATTAACTTTTTCCTTGTAGTGCATGGATTCCTACATGAGGAACTTCATGTCTTGACGTAACAATAGCGTCTTTAACGAGGATGAATGTCGAGGCTATGTCTGGTTGGGCATGCGATTAATCATGTTGAGGAATGTAATTGATAGTGAAAGGAATTTGTCAAGCTCTTAATTGAGTAGAGATGTCTATTAGCCTCTTGATAAGTGAGACGTGAGAAATGCATAGTCGTGCTCAAATGAGATTGATAGGAATTATCAATATCATTTGTTTAGGCCAATCACTCGAGAATCAAGAAACGATTGTTGTATAAAGATGACTTCATATCCATGCTTGCGGCTTAATCGAGACATCATGTGACAAAGGACTAATATCATACTATGGTAAGGTTTTTCGAGTCATCAAATCTACTTGATTTGGGTAGTTGCACAATCTTTCAGAGACCAATTATAACTTATGAGTTTAGAATATGATTCTGGGGCTCCATCGCCAACATCGAAAGGAACTCATGTGGTCATTACAAGAATGAGCTATAATGATGTTAGAAAGGCTCTTTAGCCTCATGACTAAGCTCAAGCCCATTCCAAACCCAAGCCCATTAATAGTCAATGGAATTTTGGTTTAAATTGCTTTGAATAAAAGTGGGTTTGGGAGGCTTGATATAAATACTGTGGCTTATCATCTAAAAGAAGCGTGGTTCTTTCATTGGACAGCTTTTTGAGACATAACTTTTTTAGAGTTTTGGATGACACTAAGGTGCCCTTTTGGTTTTGTGGGACAAAGACCTATCATAAGGTGCTAGCACATCCATCCATCCATTAGCCGCCTGTGGATACCTTTAGAGGAACAAATACTACATCGCCTTGGCTCGTTGTCGCGGATCCTTTCCGGTGAAGGAGTTCAGGTTTCAGTGTGTGTGATCAAGCAATTCTACACTAGTCGAAAAGGATTCAGTCTACAAGAGGTAAGATCAGATTTCCTTGATTCATTGTTTAGTTTCATCAAGCCGCTTGGATCTTGATGCAATTCAGCGTTATTTTTTTATTTATTTCCATTACGTGTTCTTATCGCTAGATTCCAAGACTCACCGGGTCCAAATAGGAGTAAAAATGGCCACGTAGGTCCTATTTATCCATACTCAAAACATATAAGCACATGACTATAAAACCATAGTCATAAGAGTTTAAATTACATAACTCTTATACAAAACATATATCAAAATTAATCATTCTAATACAAATTCTTACAAAATATAAATCAGCCACAATCCCATTTCTCAGACATTCAGCCAAGTGAGTAGCTGCCTCCTTGCATTCCCCAGACCTGAAAGGATGTCCCATGGATTAGCGAGCAATGCCTAGAAGAGGAAATCCTACAAGGGCTACTTCCCACCCAGCGTATTATGCAATGGTCATGCAACAATAAACACTCCCCTCCAGGAGATGCCATCCTAGAATGGAAACCTACATGTAATAAATGAGATGCGACTCAACATGTCCCACGTACCGAGCCTTACCAACTCCCTCTTGAACCTGAGTCCCAACCCAACTCCCTTACACATGCTTATGCCTTGAGTGAGAAACTCACCATTGGTATTTCAACCAATGGTCCTTTATCTAAAACAAAAGCTTTTTGTTTTATAAATAAAAAACATTGGACAATCTCCGAAACCACTTTACTTTAAAAAGCATTAGACACCCTCTCGAAAAACGCTAAAACAAAAAAAAAAAGCATCGATTACCGAAACCGCTTTAAAACAAAAGTCTTGGATAATTTTGAAACCCTCTTTTAAACAAAAGCATTGACACCTCCGAAACCGCTTTAAAACAAAAAAAAAAAAAAAAAAAAAAACCTCGACACCCTCGAAACCGCTTTAAAACAAAAGCATTAGACAATCTCCGAAACCGCTTTAAAACAAAAACCTTGGACAATCTCCGAAACCGCTTTAAAACAAAAGCATTGGACAATCTCCGAAACCACATTAAAACAAAAGCATCGACACCTCCCAAACCACTCGACCTTTGTGAGACGTCCCTGCACTAAGCTCGCACCCATCATCAATTCATACATAGTGTTGATTTACAACCATGAAGATGGTGGAGCTCTATTGGACATCGTCTAATGTATCGAGTCCACCACCTGTTCACCAATAATGGTGAATGACAACAACCATCCACTCCCACCTATTTTACGCGATGTCCCCGTGCATATGAAATACAATGCAAATGTGCCATTTCCTATTCATACCATGCCACACATATGTTTCATCATGGCATTAATTGACATTTATATCATTGAACACATAAATTCCAATTTAAATCATAGTTATACAATCTTATGCCAACATACCTAACACACATACATTGACATCTACAAGTTATCACCAATCTGGTAATGACTCATTTATCCCTTGTGTCTAATCAGATACTATGTCAACAAATAGCCTACAACTAAGCTATATGCAATGGCCCCAATCATCCAAAAACTCATGAATTTCCTGCTCTCCCATGGATAATTACATCACAGCATAATTACTAAACAACATATTAATTACCCCTAATGTATTAGGGATCACAGATATCATCACAATCCAAGCAATTTGCACACTTAGCGCCATAATCAAATTTTGAAACATATGTATGTCTAAATCATTCATACATATGGAAATATTCTAGACTCATGAGATTTCATAGAGTCTTAATAATAATTTTCAAATTTGAGTCCTAATCTAACGAGTTATGCAAGTTTCGGGGTTATGGAAGAAAACTAAAGAAGATCTGTATTATAATGAGCGTTTATTGCAAGGGGCCATATTCATATCATTTATGATACAATATGGAGCTCAAATTGCATTACGCTATATATTTATGGATTCTAGACTTAAAGAGATTTCATGGAAATGTGGAACGCGTCAACCTGAGTTCACTCAGAAAGCTATGGCTTCGCCCAAAGTTGGAGGCTTTTACATAAACAAAGGAGATACGCAGACCGGGGACAGAAAACAAAAATCAGCTTTGTTTTTTTCCTTCCTGCGTGCTTCGAGAGCACCATCCAAACAGCCCCTAGGGCTCAACCAAGACCAAAATGACTCCTAGATGGAAAATAAACCTGAGTAGGAAGGTTCCCTACCACTTGGAGCGAAGACAAAGTTTTTCGAAGACCCGGAAGCTTGAAACCCACGGTCTCCCAAACTTTCCTCCGCCTCGCATTCCCAAGAAAACTCCTCGATTTTGTAATCCACGTGTTGCACCCAACGAGTACTTGACTTAAGCCTCGCCTCATCAGATTTCACACCCGAGTCTATAGATCTAGGAGAAAGTCGAGCTTCTCTTCTCTACAATCTCTATTCTCTCTTCTACACTCAAAAATCTAGAATGGGAGATCCGCCCCAAAATTAGATTTTTTTCCTTTTATATTGGATACGTGGCTCTACGTCACGCTAATGCTTTCCTTCTTACTCGCTGCTATTTGAAACACTTATTTCCTTTCGGCTTCAATCTTTATTTAAATGAACTTGGCCTGTCATTTCTTTGACTTTGAGATTTTGTAGAAATCTCGCCCCTCGAGTCATCAGACTCACCATCCGTAAATCATAAAATTTCCACCGTCTTAGAACACATGAAACTTTTCAGATCACTAGGACATGCAGTAGACAAATCCAACGGCGCAGTTCATTTTGTCATCCGAGATCTATAGAATTTTCTAGGCTTCCCTAAGCCATTCCAGGAATTTTACTATTCTTACCATTTTTCAGAAAAATTAAATTTTTTTTTCATGAGTTTTACATTCTTCCCTCCTTAATAGAATTTCGTCTGAAATTCACACACACTAGCACACACAATCACATGCATATGCTACAGAATCTAACGATACTCTTGCCCATAGGTGTAAGAGTAGAAACATACCTTAAATAATCGAAACGTCTGGCGGCTCGATGCGAGGTGTAATAAATGCGAGACACGCCACAGGTCTCAGTATCAGCTATGGGCCAGTGAGCCTTGACCCATGCGCTATCGGAGTAATCGTAGCTCTTGCAGGAAAAACATCCTCATACTCATAAACCACCTGAGGCAGACTCAACTCCTGTCTCGCCTAGTCTTCCAGGGTAAGGCTTACCAACCAACCCATCAACCGCTCATGCCACTTAGAGTCATACACGGCTCGGGGTAAAGCCTTGATCTTATCTTCACTGAGAACATAATCTGAACTTACCGTTGTGTGTAGGCGATAACTCTTCTCTGATCTGTCATTGTGACTTGGTGTCTTGAGTCCTGAGTCACGTCAGGATGACATCGAGACTCCAGAGCATGTCAGCTGACCCTTGATTATAATGAGTAGGATCCCAGAGATCTCTAACTCACAATCCTGACATATCATGCTCATTTTTTTTCCGCACCCCTAAGGTTAACTCTAGTGTTCTTTGTTTTATATATACAACCTATCATGCATATAATCCACACAACATGTAACACATTATGTAACACAATCATCACATAGTGATTCATAAAAGACATAATGAATACTTTGATACCAAGCATGATGCGTATCGGACATGGAACCTAGGCATTCACTTTAAGCTCTGTAGTATAACCACGTAATCACAAACCCTTGCCTGATCCACAGGTAGTATACCTAAGCTACAATACGAATATAACGCTGAATCTCGGGGTCCGTTGAGAACACATCGGCCACGGATGATTCGTGGATGTCGGGTAACGACCACCACACCATTAGATCCCATTTCGGGACGAAGATTTAATCGACCATAGACTCCTTTATACGGGGAGCTCTGAAATACAACGGGTGCATTACATGCGTGACATGGCCTAATATCTGTTGACCTTCTTGGGTCCACATATGATTAAAAATGGCCATGCATGGCCCATTTATCCATACTCAAACATATGAGCACATGACTATAAAACCATAGTCCATAAGAGTTTAAATTACATCACTCTTATAAAAACATATATCAAAATTAAGCATTCTAATACAAATTTTTCAAAATATAAACCAAAGCCACAATCCGGCTTTCTTCCGATATTGGTCTACAGTAGCGTTGTTTTGACACATTGCTGTATCACGAAAGGGTCACGGCCAGGCGGCAATGCGTGAGAGTGAATCTACGTAGAGTGCTCGGCGAAGTGCACATGCAATGGTTATGCAATGATAAACACTCCCTACAGATGCCATCTAGAATGGAAACCTTCATGTCATATGTGATGTGACTCCATGTCCCATGTCTGGGAGCCCTTCTTGACTCCTCATGAACACGAGTCCCGGCAGACTCCCTTACACATGCTTATGCAGAGAGTGGCTTCGCCCATTGGTATTTCAACCAATGGTCCTTTATACAAAACAAAATATTTTTGTTTTATAAATCAAAAACATTGGACAATCTCCGAAACCACTTTAAAACAAAAGCATTGGAAAATCTCCGAAACCGCTTTAAAACAAAAGCACTAGGATATCTCCAAAACCTCTTTAAAAGCGAATTGGACAGTTTGAAACACTTTATGGCAAACCCGATCTACGAAGCTTTAAAAACAACGAGCTGGACAATCTTTGAAGCGGCATAAAGAAAAGCATTGGACAATCTCCAAAACTGCTGTAAAACAAAAACATTGGACAATCTCCGAAACCGCTTTAAAACAAAAGCCATGGAGAATCTTCGAAACTACTTTAAAACAAAAGCATTGGAAAATCTTCGTAATCGCTTCAAAACAAAAGCATTGGACAATCTCCGAAACCCCTTTAAAACAAAAGCCTTGGACAATCTCCGAAACTACTTTAAAACAAAAGCATTGGACAATCTCCAAAACCTCTTTAAAATAAAAGCATTGGAAAATCTCTGAAACCGCTTGACTCTTTAGGACATTGTCCCTAGATCAAGCTCGCACCATCAACACCATATACAGTGTTGTTTTATAACCATGAATACGGTGGAGCTCTATTGGACATCGTTCAATGTATCGGGTCCACCACCCGTTCACCAAGAATGGTGAATGACAACAACCATGCACTCCCACCCATTTTACGCGATGTCCTCATGCATATGAAATGCAATGCAAATATGGCATTGCCTATTCATACCATGCCACATATGACTACTCATGCATATTAACCCATGAATCAATTGGACATTTATAGCACTAAACACATATATATGGATTCTAGACTCAAATATCTTTCCATAGAGTCCAAGAACATGCGAATCAGAGTTAGGACGAGAATGTTATGGTCATCCAAAGTGTGAGGCTTCACATGAACAGTGACAAATGCAGAATCAGTTCAGAACCAAAAAAAATCAGTTTTTTTTTTCCTTCCTTTTTGGTGCTCGAGAGCACCATCAAAACAGCCCCTAGGGCTCAACCAAGACCAAAATGAATCCTCTATGGAAAATAAACCCGAGTAGGAAGGTTCCTTACCTCTTGGAGTGAAGCCGGAGCTTTTCGAATACCCGGAAGCTTGAAACCCATGGCCTCCCAAAATTTCCACTCGTATCTCAGGCAGAACTCCTGGGTGGTGCCCATTGCCCTCGCCCAGTACTCAGGCTTTAGGAGTCTTGGCAGAGCGCGGGGCGACCACCCAGAACTCAGAAGTAGATCTTAGAGAGAAGTTAGAGCTTCTCTCTGCACCTCTCTTACTCTCTCTATATGCTCAAAAGAAATATGGAATGGAGATCAAGCTCAAACCAATTTTTTTCTCCTTTTATACTTTGGATACGTGGCTCACGTCGCGTGATGTCTAGAGTCACTGACGACTCACCACCCAGAAAATCGTAAAAATTTCTGATTGTCTTAGAATTCGATGAAACTTTTCTGGGTCGCTAGATTTTGTGAGGCGAATCCAATAGTGTAGTCCGTTTCATCATCCGATATCTAGAGAATTTTCTAGGCTTTCCTGAGCCATTCCAGCAATTTTACTATTCTTGCCATTTTTCAGAAAAATTAAATTTTTTTTCTTGAGTTTTACATAATTTACTTCAAAAGTTTTACAAAAATGGTTATAAGTACATTCCAGAACTAGTTTGTTCCAAATATTTTACAAAATAAAATATAAAAGCCAACAACCGGCTTTCTTCATCCTTGCGGCCCCACATGAAATTAGATCCGTTAAGCATACACGCTTGAAATGTTTTCTCATATAGGGTGAGCCCACGCTGGTAGAGTAATTCTAAAGAGGCTACTCCCCGGCAAAGTACCATCTGATGTTCACCTTTGAATTCACATTCCTGACATTCGATAAAGAATAAGCAATTCAGTTGGAATCTTACATGCCGTGCTATAAAACTACAGGGTAAATTTGAATTTTTAGAAAAAGGAAAAAGAGATGAGAATTGCCACTATGGTACAAGTCACAAGCCTAAAATTTTCTAAATCTCAAATGATGAAATGAACCTCACAGTTGGATTCATCTCACAAAATCTAGTTACCTAGACGAATTTCTCCGAATTTCGAGATAGCCAGAATTTTCACGTTTTTCGAGATGACGAGTGTCCAGTGACACCAAAAATGGGATTTTTGGGAAAATTTCAAAAGTTGGAAAATAATTTAAATAAAGCTCATTTAAAATAATTTTAATTTGAACCGGGATGAAATAAATTGGTTCGGGGTAGAAACATACCCGGATAAGTCGTGGACAAGTGGTGAGACCTAAGCCAAGTAATTAAAATAACAAAAGGTGTTAAAAATCGGTTTAGCGGGAACATCTCATTATGTTCTGATTTTAGCTGGGAGAGAAAAGAGAGAAAGTGGAGAGGAGGAGAGAAACCCAACCTCCTTTCCACGATCCAAGGAGTTCCCTAGGTCAGAATTCATCGGGCCAAGAACCAAAGTTCATCGTCTCGACGAGGGCTACGCGTGGGTATAAAAAAAATGAAGGATTTCATCGAAGATCCGAAGAAGGAGATTTGGGGAAATCAAGGCCTAAACATGGTATTCTGAGACCTCCTTCGGTTACGCTACGCTCGAAGGTAGGGGTTGCTCTACTTTGATTTATTTCAGCTTGGAGTTGTTTTAAGGGAGTTTGATTTGTGTTAATGCTCTAGCAATTTGTTTGGCCCTTTTTGTTGGAGTGTTGTTGGCTTGTTGTAGTTTGGTTTTGGTTGTGGTCTTTGGTAAGGACGAAGATGTAAATGATATGTGGGTGGTTAAGGAGTGCGCAAAAATTTCCACTAGACCCGTGTCCTTGTTTTTTACCATAACTTGGACTATAGACCTCCAAATTGGATGATTCTAGTTGGAGATGAAGCCTAAGAGCAAGACCTACATATATTTATAGAGACAAAGGTTTAAATCTAGCTCTAAAAACCCTGAAAATGAGTTTTACAGTAAGATACTGATTCTAGTTGTTTGGACCATATATTGGGTCATACTGATCCAAATGATGTGAATCAAAATCCTACTAAAACTAGACACCCAGGAGAGTAACTTTCATAATGAAAGTATGGTCACATATTTCTCTATTATTTCTAGAAATTCGTCCAATTGAGAACACAATATTGTCCTTGGAAACTGTTCAGGAGCAGTCCGGAATGTTTTTGTCATTTCTTCTAATTTAAAGGTCCAAATGACCTGATCTGTGAGCTTTTGGAAACTTAAGACATAGGTGAACATTTTGTTAGAAGATCACTTTGTCTAAAAACCTCATTTACTGAGTCAAAATTATAGTTGGAAATGGACTTGGGATGTGCCTGTATTAGGGACTATTTGGGAGATATTTAAGAGCCTGTTTGGAATTGTTTTTGGACTGTTTCTATGGCTGGTTTATGGCCAGTTTAAGGCAATGTATGTGACTGGTTTATGGCCATGCTTATGGCTGGTTTTGTGGCCTGTTTGTGGCTAGGTTTTGTGCCCATAGTGGGGCCAATTTGTAACATTATATAGTATTTTATTGCCACTGTTTATGGATGATTTAGGACCCTTTTGTTTCTATTTCATGGCTTGTTTGGTTTGTTTTATGGCTGGTGAGGAAGCATTGGATGTTTTTGTGCCACTGTTGTATTGGTTGGAATTGTTTGTGGCTTGAATTGGGATTGTTTTGTAAACCCCAATCGAAGTCCCGTTGTCTGTCACCAATGAAACACATGGATTATCGAGGCTTGATCACACATCATGTGTCCCATTTACTTGGATCCTTAATTTAACAAAAATTGGACAGAGTCTCCTTTGTATGGGGAGCTCTATCCAATTCCCAACCTGTACATTATACAATCACATGACCCATCCGGGGCCTAATATAACACAATGACTACAACGGGTCCATTTATGAGTAAAATTACAACTCTTTTACATAAAATTACATGTGAGTTCAATTTCCCTCATTAATACATTAGTACATGTCAAAATGAATTTACTTCAAACATTTTACAAAAATGATTAAAAAGCCACAAACCGTCTTTCTTCACTCTTGTAACTCCAGATGAGTATCGCCAGCACGTATTTCCAACTTACACAATGTTATCCCTATAAGTTGAGCCCACTCCTGGTAAAATGTAAATTCCCCTACAGAAGCTCTCCCACCTAAGTGCACATGCAATGTTCACCTTAACAATCACATTCATATCACAATTCCAAATATAAATATGCAATCCTAGGTTGGAATCTGTGCATGCCATGAAATGAGATGAGACTGCAGCTCCATTACACCATGTCAGAGTCTTCTGAGCTCCCTCAGCACAAATCTGATGCCCGTAAGTGATAAAACCGTCATTGATGGATTACATCCAATGATCCTTTTTAAAAGAAAAGTCATGTTTTATAAACCAAAACCTTTTGGATGTCGTTTCTCGAATGATCATTTCATTTATAAAATCATTGTGTCTTGTCAGGTAGCGGATTCACGGAATCTCGCGTCGGCTTCACACCGTCTACGCTTTTTTGGACTTTCACATTAGTGCTCACAGCCACTTCTTGCTATTACCTTACAAGTTTTCCATTTTGTGCAACTGTCACGACTCATTGGACTTTGTCCAGCGATGAAACCCGCCCCACGAATCACGATTGTGGTGTTAGATTCTTCATGCACCGCGCCCGTGAAATGCGTGTTCCCGGTGCATGATGTAATGCAATGTTCCATTGCATGTAATGTCATATCCCACATGTAATGAATGCCATATGAACCATATAAACCATATTTACCTTGTATCCACCAAACCACAACAAACAAGCATGCTATCACACATCAAGCAACAACACACTTAATCCTTAGGGCAAAATGTGGCATATAGAGCGCTGATAACAATGACAACCACTATTCATAGGGCTTAAGCGCGAAACGGTCCACTAATAGGCACATCAGAGTCCATCTCAACTAAAATTTTGACCCTATAAACGAGGTTTTGGAGCAAAGTGTTTCGAAAAAATGTTCCCCATGTCTTGTGTCCAAATCGCGTAGATCAGTCATTGGACCTTTTAATTATGAGATATAGTCAAACATTTTGGAAATTTGCTTTCCAAATAGTTTCTAGTAGCGATGTGTGTTCTCAATTGGAATAAATTTTTGGGAACAATAGGGAGCATAATGTGGTAGTATTTTCTTCATGAAAGTTACTTTCTTGGCTATCTAGTTCAGTAGGATTTTGAAATTCACATCATTTTGATCAGTGACCCGATATATGGTCAAACAACATGAAGCTACTTTATGAGGAGAAAGTCTGATATCTGCTGTAAAATCATTTCCAGGGTTTCTAGAGCTAGATTTAATCCTTATTTTATTCTAGACAATTGTAGCTCTTGTTCTTAAGGTTCATCTCCAATTAGAATCATCCAATTTGGAGGTTCGTAGGCCAAGTTATGGCAAAAAACAAGACGGGTCTAGGAAATTTGTGAAATTTCCCTTAACATCATATAATTTTTTTGCATCTTTGGTCCTTACCAAGGCCAAAATAAACCAACCTGAAATAAGCCATAAAAACATCTTTAAACAGTTCCTAAATCAGCCAAATAGGCCCTTAGGACCTCTACACAACATTCCCCCCAAAATCATCCCCTTAAGATGGAAAAAACCAAAGTAGGAAGAATCCCTACCTTTTGGAGAGTAGTAGAACCAAAGAAGGTCTCAAGAACACCTCCTAATCCCGAAAAATTTGATTTCCCTAAATCTCCTCGCTCGGATCTTCTGTGAAATCCCTCCTTTTTGGTACCCATGCGTAGCCCTCGTCGAGTAGATGAACTTTCACTCTTAGCTCGACAAATTCTGACTGGTAGAATTCCGAGGATCGAAGAGAGAAGTTTGAATGTTCTCTTTCTCTCCTCTCTCTCTCACGTACCCAAAAAAAGAAAAAAATAGGAAAAGAATGAGATCTTTTCCTTTGTCTCACAAGTCCCTCACTTATGTTTAAGTGAGTGGATCACTTCGCACAACATGTCCATGACCTGTCCAGGTCCGTTTTTGCCCCGAAACGATTTATTTCATCCCGGTTTAAGTTCAATTTATTTTAAATGAACTTTATTTAATTTATTTTCCACTTTCGAGATTTTTCTTATAGGGTCATTGGACACCCGTCGCCTCGAAAAACGTGAAAATTCCTATTG
This sequence comes from Tetrastigma voinierianum, assembly GCA_016808115.1. Lineage (NCBI taxonomy): Eukaryota > Viridiplantae > Streptophyta > Magnoliopsida > Vitales > Vitaceae > Tetrastigma > Tetrastigma voinierianum. Next base: position 90,161 of record JAEQBH010006636.1, on the reverse strand, counting down.
TCTCAAAATTCAACAAAATTTGTTTGGGTAACTAGATTTCACGAGATGAATCCAATGGTGAGATATGTTTCATCATCCGAGGTCTATAAAATTTCAAGTATGTAGCTTGTACTGTAACAGCAATTTACCGTTTTGCCATTTTTTGAAAAAATTAAAATTTACCCGAGTTTTACAATTGTTGTGCCCTGTTTTATAGCTTGTTTGTGGCTTGTCTTATGGCTTGTTTTGGGGCTGTTTTATGGCTTGTTTTGGGCCTTATATGGCTTGTTTAGTGGGCACTCTATATGCCATATTTTGCCTTAAAGATTAAGTGTGTAACAACTTGATATGTGATAGCATGCTTGTTTGTTGTGGTTTGGTGAAATGTTAATATATGTGTTCTAAATGTATTAACATTGTTGTGAATGTTTAAATTGGAAATTATATGCATGTAATATAATTGTCCATGATACAAGGTAAATTGTATGATTAAATTGTCCATATGGCATTCATCACATATGGGGCATGGCATTAACATGCAATGGTGCATCACATTGCATTATGCACAGGAACATTGCATTTCATGGGTATGGGTGCATGGTTACAATTATACGCCACAATGGTGATTTTATGGGTAGGCTCGATACTTTTGGACAAAGTCCAACAAAGTCGCACGGTTGCATGAAAAGAAAAAACTTGTGTCAAGTAATAGCAAGAAGGGCTAGACACTCCCTTGGGGTGAAAGACCCAAACTGGTTTCCTACACCCCGACCGTGAAAGTCGAAAAAGTTTAGACGGCTTGTGGAGCCGATGATGAGACTCCAAAATCCGCTGCCCACAAAATACACAATGGTTTTGTATATAAAATGTTCATTCGAGGAATAACATCAAAAAAAAATTTGTTTATAAAAACATGACTTTTGTTTTAAAAAGCATCATTAGATGTAATCCATCAATGATGGTTTTCATCACACATGGGCATCGCATTGTGTGGTGGGAGCCGATAAAGACTCGGGCATAGTGCATGAGTGGGTCTCATCTCATTTCATGGCATGGCATGTAGAATTCCAACTTAGGATTTCATATTCATGTTTGGAATTGTGATGTGAATGTGGTTTGTTAAGGTGAACATTGCATGTGCACTTAGGTGGGAGTAGCCTGCAGCCAGGATTACTCACTAGGCGTGACTCACCTATGGGATAATATTTTAGGTGTGGGGTATGCAGACGGAAGACTCTGTCCAGGGCCGCGAGGATGAAGTAAAACTGGCTTTTACATTTTATTTTGTACAATTTTTGGAACAAACTAGTTCTGGAATGTATTTTTAACTATTTTTGTAAAACTTTTGAAGTAAATTAATTTTGGGATGCACCTTATGTAAAAGAGTTGTAATTGAACTCAATGGACAGTTTTTAATATAGTCTTACATGTTTTTATATGAATGTGGATAAATGGGCTCGAGTGGTCAATTTTTACTCATATATGGACCCGGTGCGGTCATTGTTTTATACTAGACCTCGGAGGGGTCATGTTATTGTATATTGTATAGGTTGGATTTGGATAGAGCTCCTTGTACAAAGGAGACTCTGTCCAATTTTTTGTTAAAATATGGATCCTGGTTAATGGGACATAACGATGTGGTATCGAGTTACATGATATCCACATGCTTTCCATAGGCTGATGGGTGATCAATGAACCCTCGGATTTTTGGGTGTCACAACTTGGTATCAGAGCATAGGTATGCGATTACCTATGGCTTGATGGGCATGGGTCTAGACCATTGCATTCATTGTGCATTTCTTGTGTTGTGCCCTAATATGATACATGATTGTGTGCTATGTTTTGTGTGAATTATATATATGGAAAAAAAGAACCTTGGGTTAACATAACCTTATTGTTCGGGAAAAAAAAAAAATATGAAGCAGGATAGTTCGAGTTATTTGAGGTTTATTAGTGGTGGCACATTAAGCTACTAGTTAGATGGAGAGAAATCTCAAAGTTTAAACTTGAATCCTGTATATATATTTTTAATACTATGTAACAATCTATTCTTTATTTACGACATATGTAGATGGCTAGTCGAGAAAGAACAGAGGTGGTGGGCGGAGCAACAACGATTACCACAGTCTTTGACGATAAGCCTTCATAAATTTATTAGTCGCTGCTGGCCACTACCATTGCACATGCGAGTGCTATTAATGCCACTATTGCACAAGCTAGTGCAACTGGGAGGCAAGGACAGCCAAGTAACCTCCAGAGGTTCAAAGCACATCATCCTCTAACCTTTAGGGGAGGAGGGGACCCGATGGTAGTTGATCATTGGTTCAGATAAGTCGACAAGATCTTGGAGGCTGTGGATCACCGATGCCCTTGTAGTAAAGCTAGCCACATTCGACTAAAGGGAAAATCCCAGTATGGTAGGATCACAGAGGCCCTTTGAAGTACTCGAGAGGGTAGGTACAATTGCTTACTGGTTGGAGTTACTGCCAAACTTATCGGGTGTTCATTCGGTAGTCCATGTCTCCATGCTCTGAAAGTACACTCCAGATCCTACTTGTGTCGTGAATTGGGGCGAGCTTTTTGTTGATGTGAATGGAACCTTTGAGGAGGGACCGATACACATCATGGATAGTTGGGATAAGTTTTTGTGAGGCAAGACCGTGAGGCTATTAAAGGTATTATGGCAGCACCGAGGAGTGGAGAAGGCAACATGGGAACGCGAAGACACTATACGTACCAATTATTCTTTCTTATTTGAGGAAAGAAGGTATGTTTTTAGTCATATGATATTAAATGACTGTTACATATGCATGTGATGTATGTGTTTGTGTTTGTGAATTTCAAGGACGAAATTCTCTTAAGGGGGGAAGAATGTAAAACTAGGATAAATTTGAATTTTTCCTAAAAATTGCAAATAAATTGTCGCAACAATACAGGTAGCAAACCTGAAATTTTCTAAATATCAGATAATGAAACGGACCTCGCCATTGGATTCGTTTCGAAAAATCTAGTTACCTAGACGAATTTTGTCAAATTCCAAGATAGTCGGATTTTTCATGTTTTTCGGAGAAAAGGGTGTTTGGTGAAACCTAAAAATGAGATGTTTAAGAAAATATTGAAAGATGGGAAATAATTTAAGTAAAGTTTATTTTAAATAATTTGAAGTCAAATCAGGATGGAATTAATGCAAACCCCGGTAGGTGCGGGCGGATCTCGTGGACACGAGGAATCGGCGTGGAGCGACCTTTAAAAATAAGATAAGGTCGAAATGAGAGGGGAGGAGCAGAACATCTCTCATTTTACGGTTTTTGTCGGGAGAGAAAGGAAACTCAGTCGTTCTTTCGGCAGTCCATGAAGTGCTCGGTCGAAGTCGTCGAGACGTGAACTAAAGTTCATCACCTCGACGACGGCTACTCATAGGTACCAAAAACGAGGGATTTCACCTAAGATACAAAGGAGGATATTTTGGGGAAATCAATGTTTTTGGGTTTAAGAAGTGTTCTCCAGACCTCCTACCATTCTACTACGCTCCAAAAGGTAGGGGTTCTTCCTACATTGGTTTATTTCCAACCTTAGCGTTGTTTAAGGGAGGATTGTTTGTGTTGATTCCCTAAGGGGTATTTGAATTTTGCATTAAGCATTTTAATGGCCATTTGCGGCTCGTTAAAGTAATTGGTTTGTTGAATTGATTTGTAGTTGTGTAAAGTATATGTTTAGTGATAATGCTCTGCGGTGGCATATACATTGTCATTATATGTTTACATATGCATTAAGCATTTATCGACATCTTGTATTGTTTTAAATTTGTGGTTTAACCCGATAAATCGAGATAGCAGAATAGTTGGCTCTGTTTTATGTCATCAAGTATGTGACTTGATAGTAAAACCTTAAGGCGCGAGAACACTATTCTAAATAGTCCATAGTCGATCATTATTGTGAGTCATAATAAGTAAGATTATTATGTTTTAGAAAATACCACATTTCTTCAGTCATGAACATAAGATGTTACTCGGAACATAAATACATGTTAAGTTCATGTTATTTGGGTGACCGTATAAGAGAAATACTACTGGATTATATGTGGTAAATTCTCGTTCTGATGCGATAGCTAGATCCTTCGAGCTGAATTCACCATGGATTCCACCATGATGAACCGTGTCTTGGCGTAGCTCAATGGCGTCTTTAATAGGATGGTATCTGAGGCTATGGTTGGCATGCGATGAAATCATGTGGAGGAATGTGAGTGATAGTGAAGAATTTGTCAAGCTCTTAATTGGGTGAGATGTCTATTTGGTGGCCTCTTGATAGCGAGTGAGGCGAGAAATGCATGGCGGGTGCTGATAGAGATTGATAGAAGACATCAATATCATTTGTTGAGTGGATCTACTTGAGAATCAAAAACAATTAAGTTGTATAAAGTGACTTCATACATGCTGTCTTAATCGAGACATCATGTAATAAGGATATCATCATACTATGGTAAGTTTTTTAGTCATCGAATTCACTTGATTTGGGTAGTTATAATGTCTTACTAGGGGCCAATTATAACTTGTGGGCTTATAATATAATTTGGGCTGGCTTTATGACATTGAGTGAACCTGTAAGTCACACATAAAATGAGCTATAATGGGATGTTAGAAAGGCTCTCTCTTTAGCCCATCATTAAGCCTAAGCTCAAGCTACGACGAAACCCATTAATAGTTAATGGAATTTTGTTTTAAGTGCGTTTTAATAAAAGGGTTTGGGAGGCTTGATATAAATGCTGGGGTTTATCATCTAAAAAAGGGCGTGGTTCTTTTGAAGTGGGGCGATTTTGAGAAAAGTGCTTTTTAGAGTTTTGGAAGACTAAGGTGTCTTTGGTTTTGTGGGACAAGACATCATAAGGTGCTAGAACATCCATCCCATCCATTAGCCATTGGTGTGGATACCTTTTGAGGCGTTTTCTTTGCATCGCCTTGGCTGGGTGCTAATTGGATCCATTTGAAGGAGTTCTCTTTGTGTTTCAACGTGTGTGTGATCAAGCAAATCTACACTAGTCGAAAAGGATTCGGACTACAAGAGGGTAAAAAAAGATCACCAGTTTCCTTGATTCATTGTTTGGATTCCATTAGTTTCCTTGAGTTCATTGTTTAGTTTCATCAATAGCTTGGATCTAAATACGGTTCATCGTTATTTTTTTGTTTTGACTGTTTCCCGATTCTTTGGATTCAACGGTGGTATCGAGCTACTTATTGTTTAGTGAAATTGATTTTTATATGTGATATACTGGTCTTTTAGTGTATTTGTTTTCCATATGTGATATGCCGTGATTCATTAGTTCATCAGTTTTTTAATCGGTATAATCTTTTTCTATATGGAAGTCTGCAACATCATGTCGAAATTGAAAAATGATTCGATTTAGAAAGCCCTTATAGGATTAGGATGTGATGATCATGTCCAAATTACGAGTTCGTAATTCTTGTGTTCTAATCGATTAGGGTATTCTGATTCTTATTAATTAGTAGGATGTTACATATTAAAGTATGGGCATTCTGAATGCTTATTAATCAATAGGACTGTTACATATTAAGTATGGTTGTTACATATTCTTATTAATCAGTAGGACTATTACACATTAAGAATGGAATGTTACAGATTATTCTTAATCAGTAGGACCGTTACACATTAATGTTAGACATTAAGATTGGACTGTTAAGATTATTACACATAAAGTAGGATTGTTCCAAATTAATGATGGACTGTTAGATTAAGAGTAATCGACATTGGTGAATGACCAAAAATTATAAGTGTGATTAATGATCGGAAGAAATTTCGACGAGTAACTCACTCACGCTAGCCTTAAGGTGAACATGTGACTAACGCTACAATTGGTATTTCGCCATCCCAAAATTGTAAAGCATTAATTTGCATGGTGCATGTCATGGCCCTTAGTTCAATGTGATTGGCAGGTATTAATTATAGGTTCAAAATTTATTGGCTCTCTTGAAATATCTGTAAAGGGCTACGGAAGCTTGGGAATTAAATTTTTTAAATTCCATTTCCATTGATTGAATAATTTTTTGGTCAAATCGATCTAGCTGTCATATATTTTTAAATCTTGTAAAAGTCATTAGATTATGGCCTTCGCTACCTTCAAAAGGTAACTATTGCTTCCTTGAAGAAATAGATACTAGCAACCATCCATTTTGGAATTCGGTTTCTTTCTCCTTTTAAGTTGTTTATTTCCCGAAATTAAGATTTTCCTATAATAAAATTAATTTCATCTAATTCAAGTTGATTTTCATACAAATTTTTGAAAAAATGTGCCTGATTATGCAAACCATTCAACTCTCAAAATTTTCATCTTTTGGGTTTTTGTGTAACCATATTCTTTTTTCGATGAGCTATAGATGGCGAGATCAAGCGGTAGTGTTGAAAGTGTGAAGATATTAGTCAAGTAGTTCACCCAGGGATTTAGGAATTAGGTTAGGTAAAAACGTTTTCCACTTTGTTATTTCTTCATGCTGGAATTTTTAATTGGTTGTAGACCTGGTTTTTTAACTCTTCGAAAGATTTTCATGTCCATTTTGGTGTTGACGTTACTCTCTCTTATTCTTCTCTTTGATATGCTTGTTGGCCCTATTGATTTATTCAATACTTGAGGATTAAAGTTAAGTAGAAGAACATTAAGATAGCATAATTCAATACTTGAGGATTAAAGTTAAGTAGAAGAACATTAAGATAGCATAATGTCATCAGTAAAATATTTTATAGAGAACTTTTCGATGAAATGGAAATTTGAGTGTTCATGCATTTTCATGTTAGTTTATTTGAATCTTGTCAAGGAGTGTAATTTCATTTATTGTTGCAATTGATCTACAATTCACATGGGAAAAGAGTTGAAGGAAGAGAAAGAATTTATAGTAAGTCTAGGTTAGGTAAGTCCATGAGAAATAAGAATGGAAAGGGATTCTTCATTGCCATTCCTCATTCCAATGTACCAAACACCCATAATGTAACATTAAAACAAGAAATTCAAAATTTTTTGAGACCAGCAATGACCATGTGAGTAGCCTTCCTCGCTATACACTTATAATTCTCCTTAGGCATTTTTCCTTCCTTCCAAGCGGGTTATAGAAGAACCTTAAGGAATTCCGTTACTTTATTCTTGAATTCATCAATGGCTGCGTAGCTACCAGAGATCGTTGTCTTCTGGTATAGACATACTGCGAAATTTCGATCATATTCTCCATTAAAACCGGCTTCCTGATATAAAACTCAATGCCTTGCTCAAGATTTCTTAACATCACATCTTCATTCCCATCAAAAGACATCACTGCACCACCAACCAAAAAAAATAAAATAAAATGTGGAAGATGATTTGAGAGGAAGAAATAAGACACTTTTGGTTCCTGATTTTTAAAACTGTTCTTGAGAACATTTTTTGAAAACACATATAACACCATTCTGGTGCAATCTACAAACGGTTATTGTCTAAAAAAAGGGAAGACGTCCAGTGTTATGTCTGAAAACTTTTGTATTTTAAAATTTATTTTCTATATTGTCACAAAACCAAAGTGTTTTTCGTGTTTTCATTGTTTTTCTTGTTTCTCAAAACAGAAAAACAGTTTTAAAAAACTGTAAGGGAACAGGCAGAAGGGCGAGACTCACTGAAAACAGGCAGATCCAATGTTATAATAATCCTGTCGAAGAAGCATATGAAGCTCCATATTTAAGAAGGCTTTTTAGTCTTTGCAAGAAGGCTAGTTTAGGGTTAAAATCAAGGGTGGATCTATGTGTTGTTATGGGGTATCATCTGAGACAAAAAATAAAAACAACAAAAAAATATTTGTAAGTCCATTTTTTGGCCCTTTAAAAAAAAATTAATGCTGACACCAAAAAATTTTTTTTTTTTCTTGTATACTATTAGTCTTTTATAATCCTGACACTCCAAATATGAAATCTTGGATTTGCCCTTAGTTACAATTGTGGTTAAATAAAACACTCAGAAACACCCCTATTCTCACCATTTATTAATATGACACAGTATCACGACTCAAATTTCTATTCCTCAGTGCTTTTCTTTGAACAAAAGGTATTAAATATTCACACAGCTAATTTCTCTTGCCATTAATAAATGCAATAATTGAAATAGAATATTATTGCTCACCCATGAACCATATCGAGTAATAGGTCTTGACCTTGTGCATCCGATATTGGATTAAATTGTTCCTGTTGTACAAGATGGGAAAGTAGTTAGAAAGTAAATAATAGGTTGACTTAATTTATTGAAGAATGATCATAACAATATCTAGGAATTCTCCTAGCAAGGATAACAAAAAAAATAACCTCAGATTATTTTACATTGGCTGACTAGCCTGTGGATAGTACAGGTCGCGACAGCACACAAGGTACACCTTATTTGGAACTTGGAGTACCAGACAAAACAATTGAATGGGATAGCTATTACTAACAAAAGGGCAAAGAATTCATATGTTTTTCTTTAATCTAGTCACTCTTCCAGAAATATGATACTTTTTTGCCTAAAATTCTTTTGCTTCTCTTATAAGTTAATTTAACAATTTAGTTAAGAGATAAGTATATTAGAGGGGCATATGTGATAACAAAATGTTTAATTTTGCCTTAAATATGAGAAGGATCATATTACTTCATTATTGACAACCATGGTCCAAACTGTAACACATTCATTGCCGTAAAAACCAACTTCATATTCCACCTTTCAAATTATTAAGAATATCAATCACCAAGTATCTTAAAATATCACTCAACAATTACTCACATGAAGTAAGGATAGAGCCTGAGAAAGGGCCTCCATTTTATTTCATGATTCTTACTACAAGCAGAACTTTTTCTTCTGTATCTTCTTTTTATAAATCCTCAAGAGAACATTTGGAAGTTTCTCTGTCCATGATTCGCAAAAAGAAGAATTTATGGACTTGCTTTGTTTTTGTACTGCCTGTAGTTGTATTAAGAAGATCAACATTGTCATCCCAAAAAATGGGTCCTTATGTACTTTAATTTAAAAAGATATTGTTGATACAAGGATACCATGCAGTAATAAATAAAATTAAAAAAAAAAGAAAGATAGAAAAACATATTCTGAATACCTTTAGATCATCCATATTTTGTGCCTTAAAGTAAATCACTTTAGACTGAAAGAATTAAAATTACATCAACCACAATGTTTTATCTAAATAATTGCTAAAGCTTTAGCTCAATCAGTAGTCAAAACCCAGTCATCAAAAGCAAAAACCATGAAAAATTCCCTCTACTAATATGAAATCAGGAATATATAAAGAACCTTCTTCTTTTGAAACACTTGGTTTCAGAATTTGGAAATAAATTTAATTTCAAAATCCACTTCTTTCTTAATTTTCTTTTGTTTTCATCCAGAAATCTTCACAATAGTATCCCAATCACTAATAAATTGTCAAAGAAACCATGTTCAACAATGAAAAATAAAAAACAATTTTACCATCTTATAAAGAAAAATTAATTTATTTTTGTAAAAAATACCATTTAATTTTTGAATGCATTTATGTAAGACTTGAGAAAATTCCAATTTTTCAGAAAAATGGCAAAATCGTAATTTCGGTCAAAACCCGAAATTTTTCTAGATCTCTGATGACGAAATGGACTTCACCGTTGGAATCGTGAGAAATCTAGTATAGTAGATTCAGTCAAATTCAAAAGATAGTCGGTATTTGCAGTTTTTGAAGTCTGCAGAAGTATCGAATGAGTAAAGACATTTGATGTGAAAGTCGCATATAACATGTCTTATGTAGTAGCGTATTTGCATGAGTAGAGAGGATGGAAATGGATAGAGATAGTGCAGAGTGTCAAAATCCAAGACTTGAGGACATGGATGGCATTTTGAAATTCTTAAGCCAATGAGACAATAGACAAAATGGCCAATAGAGTCATCTTCTTCCTTCAAAAGGAGATAAATTGGATTTGGAGACGGAGGAGATACGTGGCTTAGGTTTTCATTTTTAGAAGAGGAGGAGCAGCTTCTCTAAGATCTGGACGTCGGACCATCCGATTCCTTCGGGCCCGAAGGAAAGTCGTTACACACGGCGGGGGCAGCACGTAGACACTTAGGTTTACCGGGAGTTTCGACAAACTCCTTGAGGTAGTGATTTTATCCTACTTGAGTTACTCAACAATTACTCACATGAAGTAAGGATAGAGCCTCCATTTTATTTCATGATTCAGCTCTGGCAGAACTTTTCTTACGTATCTTCTTTTTATAAATCCTCGAAACATGCGGGAAGTTTCTCTCTCCGTGATTCACAAAAGAAGAATTTATGGACTTGCTTTGTTTTTGTCTTTTTGTAGTTGTATGAAGAGATCAACATTGTCATCTAATGGGTCCTATGTCTTTAATTTAAAAAGATATTGTGTTGTCTGAGGATACCATTCGGTAATAAATAAAATTAAAAGAAAAGATAGAAAAACATATTACAGATCTTTTAGATCATCCATATTTTGTGCCTTAAAATGATAAATCACTTTAAACGAAAAATTAAAAATGACAGTAACACAATGTTTATCTAAATAATTGCTAAAGCTTCCCCGTCTCAATCAGTAGTCAAAGCGATTATCAAAGCAAAAACCATGAAAATTTCCTTTACTAATATCAAATCAGGAATATATAAAGAACCTTCTTCTTTTGAAACACTTGGTTTAGGAATTTGGAAATAAATTTAATTTCAAAATCCACTTCTTTCTTAATTTTCTTTGTTTCATCAGAAATCTTCCACAATAGTATCCCGATCACTATCTGATTTCCAAAGAAACCATGTTCAACGATGAAAAATAAAAAACAATTTTACCATCTTATAAAGAAAAAAAAATTTATTTTGTAAAAAAATACCATTTAGTTTTTTTCTTTAATTTTGAAGAACTATTTAAAGAAATGAATATACAAATATAAAGTGTTTAAAAATGAAGTATAGGAAACTTATTTTAAAAATGTTAAAAATAGTTCAAGTTGAACAAACTTTTATATTAAAAAAAAGGCCATGTAATGATATTTATCAATTCCAAAATAAATACTTAATACGTAGGTGTGTCTCTCTATTTCCTTTACCCTCCACTTGGGTTGTCACACTCCAAGAGTTTTCATATCCCATGAATGGGACTTGATAAGGCAGAAAGAGATGCACCTTGATGCGGACTCTAGAAGTTGACCTGACCATAATTAAGCAAGTTGATTGTTACATTACATATAATTAAGAAACCCAGACAACTTTTATGTTCACTAAGCAAATACAAACACAAATCAAAGTAACATGGGTAATGCTTGAGCCCCAGGCACATAGTAGTATCCAGTTTATTGCTACTTTGCATATGTTAACTAATTTTTTATCCTATATTTATGCATTATTCTTAGGAATTGATATAATAAGTTATTACCGGTACCAATGGTTAATGTAACTTTTGATCATTAGTTTGTCAAAGTCTTCCATATCACTATATGCCTTAAAAAAAGTTCCTGAGAACGAGGGTAAATAATTTAAATCTTAAAGGTAACTGTAAGGGCCCACCCCTAGCCCACTCCAGCGAGGGTGGTCAGCTCCACCCAGGCTATAGGGCATGTCCCTTTGCCCTTTTCTTTACGCTCGTGAGAGAGGCTCAGACCCCAGACCCGAAGGGCGTATTGAAATGGGAGCACTCTCGCTCTGGGGTCTTCTTGGCTCCGGTTGGTAGTGAGTCTTCCCACGTGGCGTGCTGTGGCCTATGAGCGAGGAAAAGACGTGCGTATAACACAATGGGTTGAACCACCCCTCGTCGGAAATCAAACGAGACCTCTAAGCGCCCTTTTTTTGTAAGGGCCCCACCCCTGGCCCTCACGACGAGGGTGGTCCACTCGGTATAGGGGCGTAATCGCTGCGCTACTTTTCGGCTAGTGAGAGGCTCGGGCAGGCGGGACGTATTGGGGAATGGGGAGCACTCTCGCATACCAGTGGGCTCTTGTGAGTTCCCAGGAAAATCCAGATTCCTTGAAGGAGGATAAAATGGTAATTTCGGTTAAAAATCGAATTTTCTAGATCTCGGAATGACGAAGCGGACTGACCTTGTTGGAGATCATTTGAAATCTAACTACCACGTCTAATTTGGTCGAATTAAAGGCCGGTCGAATTTCACGTTTCGAGGCACGTAGAGAGTCATGGGGACACTTGGCGCTATGGTGTGGGCGCCACCTATCAAGATATGGGAGAGTCGAGCTTGAGCTTAAGTTTGGTCATAGGTGACACATGGCATGATGCCATTAGGAAATCCCAGTTAGATGGATAAGGATAAGGTGTAATCCATGGTCGATAGAAATGGACACTTGGCATAGAGAGGACTTTCCTCTTGACGAGTCTTACGAATCCGGTTTGGGGAGAGGGAAGGAGAGGGAGAGACAATAGAAAGGGAGAGTGAGAAGGGGTTTTAGAGAGAGAGGCTCCTTCTCTCTAAAATTCCTGGCTGTCAGGCCCAGATTGGCTTCGGCGGGCAAGGAGCAAAGTTGCTCCCAGCAGCGAGACTTCTGTGATAGTGCCAGGTTTTGGGGAGTTTCAACAACTTCAAAAAAGGTAGGGGTTTTTCTCCTACTTGCTTTACTTTTCATTTAAGGGTTATGTAATGGATGGGGATTTGTTGAGACCTGGATGGCTGTGGTTTCGGTTCCAAAAGATTTGGACCGACTGAAGAAATCTCTAGAGTGGTTTTGGACCAGGTCCACGAGATTTGTTTGTGTGATTTCTTGGTTGTGTGGTGCTTGTGTGCCATGAAAATAACATGTTGGTGTGAAGTGGGTTTGTTCTAAGGCCAGGCAATAGGATTGTGCCTTAGCCATGTGAGCTAAGTTTATGTTATTATTATAGCCCGAATAACATGATGTATGGGATTAGTTATGTTAATATATGCATGTAGTGATATATTAGCATGTGTTGTATGTTTGGTGTGCCATTGCGTTCTTGACCCAGGTGGGGAGTAACCCAAGTAAGGGAAATTCCACTCACCCCGGAGCACTCACTCCGTCGTGGGACCCCCTTTTCAGTGCGAAGGCGCGTGGGGATGGGGCGCATCAGGGTTTAGGCGAAGAAAAGGCAGAATGGCCCTCTCTTGTATTTTGTAAATTAAGGCACGAATCGATTTTGGTATAAATTAATTAAACCCACAATTGTAAATAAATCACTTTGTATAAATATACATTTTATCGGTGTAGTGTGTAAGGCCCAGTGGTCATTTTACACGTGTACGTGCCTCACGGCGTGAGACATGTAGACTGTGGGTTGACGGTGGTGACGGACCCCGAGGATTGAGGTGTCACATAACCAAGCGATATTTAATGGTTTAGCAATCTATCTTAGAAGGAAATTAGGTTTAGATGTGATTTTGAGTTATAGGCTTAAGTTGGTTGCTATTAACCAACGATCCGATATCTAAGATCGGCATTACTTAATAAGCCCTTCCGTACTCTATAATTTTTATCACGTAAGTTGGATTATGGAAAGTTTCAAATACGAGATACATTGAATTAAATTCTTAAATCACTTTTCTTCATTTAATTTTTCTTAACTTATCTCCTTCATAATAATTGATTCACATATTGTGTTTCACTTTAGGATTTAACTAGAGTAATTCATTCATCTAAATTCGACAAATCCATATAAGTCGATTCATAAGAACAATACCAATAATATATATCTTAAAAGTTCTAATAGCTTTTTCTCTAGTTTTTCATGGATAAAGATTGTATATACTTAGGCTTAAGTAATTTCTTATTATAGAAAATCAACAACTTCCCACTTTAGTAAATTGCTTTGCTAGGTTCTCTAACTTATTCTAATTTAAGGGTTGTACTCATATGATAGCTAAAGATTCCTAGTCTAGTGTTTGAATTATCTTATCATGAAGCGTAATCATAATTTAGCTTGTCTTACCTCTTTTAAGATAATTACTACTACAAATAAGTCAAGCAACAATATTAAGATGTTTCAATGTATCTTAATTACTAGAATTGCTATATTTCCAAATTAAAGAATAAAAATGATCATGCTTAGCCTTATGCATACTAACATAGTTGGAAATGACTACTTTAGATTTTGCCAATTATTGAACTTTTTTGTTGTAAAGCAATTCTAATGGTATTATGGTTGAAAGTTTTCTACAAACTCAACCAATGCTTAATGATAAATTTTGGTTTGGTGTAAAGTTAACCCATACTTGATAGGTGTGGTTTGACCGAATGTAAGGCAAACTCAGATTCAAAGGTGAAAAGTTAGGTTCATATAAAGTGAGTCAGATTTAAATGAGTGAAGGTGGCACGGGAGAATATATTTAATATACAACTGTAGGAGATTGGTTCAACACATGGTATCCTAACTTAGGAGGACTAATACAAGGTGATTTTTCAAATTTGAGTTTTCTCAAGGGTTTTGATAACGAAACATTCAGATCACTTCTCGTTCACTTTAACATATTTTTTTTTTTTTTTGGAAAAACTATTAATAAGAGCTAATGTCTAGAGACTAACTTATTTCTAAGTATTAAACTAGATTTTCCTAACTTATAAGATGCATGTTTTTATTATTTTCTAGTTAATGCTTTCAAGATCATAAATAACCGTGTTAAAGAAAACTTTCCTAAACTTCACCTGATCACTCACTGCGACAATATTTCTTTTGTTTACTTGATGATATGCCAACTAACATCATGATTCATTTTCAAGTGCTTTTTATGGATCCTTATTCAAAGCTGCATAAATTGGATATCAATTTTGGGATACTTATTGTCCACACTTGAAGAGCTTTGAAGTATGTATCTACTAGCCTCTTTAATTTTGTGTTTGAGTGCCTCTATTATGAAAATTTTTTACTTAAAGAAGAGTCAAATGACATCTAACTCATACATGCTAAGCATATACGAGCTCTCGAGTACACTCTTAACTATTACTATCTTTGGTGGACATTTGTTTTCAATTCTTGTAGTTGATATTGCCTTGCCGGTATTCTAGGCAACTCTGTAAATCTTTGAATGTTGAACACAATTTTATACAACTTTAGGGAGGAATTATTATACAAAACAACATGTTATTTACAACCAATTATTTCTATTATCTGTGTTTTCATCTTTTCTGTTTCTATTCAACACAAGAATACACATCATAAAAAGTGTAAATGAAAATCATTTTATACAATGCATATGTACCTTTTTCCGACTTCACTCATGCCATTAAACCTTCTATCTGAGAATAGGGAAACTAAAACATATTAATAAATGACAATGTTTCGCTATGCAATGATATAATATAAGCATGACCCCTTTATTAAGATACTAACATTCATAATATGTAAGGAGTGTTATTTTTATTTATTTTAATAATGTACAAAAATCTCCAATTTGATACAAATATATTAAATATCCATTCATTAAAACGTATATTTATCACTTTCTTTTTTCAATGCAGGAGTAAAATTCTAAGATATCCAAAAACTAAAAGGCATTATTTGTTTAAGAGGCATCTCTTTCCATTCATTTACTTGTGTTTTTATCTTATCTTATTATCAACCTAGAATTCTATTTGACAATTTTTATCTCACTTCCAACTAAATTACACTCATCAATCTTAAATCAATGGATTTACTTTTTTTAAGGACCTATGCATATTTTTGGATTTAAGAATCTAAATAATTTTTTGACAATACATTGGCATTTAATGATATTCAATTACATAAGTAGTTTTCAATTTAACTAAATTAAACAAAAATTCAATTTCATATCTTAAAAATTTGAATATTTAGGGATTTTATTAAATATATTAAAGATAATCGTGTGAGTTTAACATATGATCTTATATACATTTCAAATCAAATAAATTTTGAGTAGTTTTAGTCTATGGCAAAACATATAATAAGACCTATGAATATTTATCAATCATTTAACATTTTCTTATATAGATTAATTATTTAGAAACAAGCTAGTAGAAAGAAATAAGTAGGTTGAAAACATTTGTTTTAAAAATCAACAATAAATAAGTACTGCATTCAATCTATTTACTTGTTGTTCCTCTTAGATTTTGTAGATGAGCCTATACTTTCTTAATTTCAACTCAAACAAGATTAGAAATTTAGAAAGCATAAATTATTGCATACCTCACTATTTGAGAAATATCTAGAATGAAGCTGTTGAAGAGGCTCCCACCGATCTTGATCATCAAACCCTTAATCTCCATTTTGAAAAGAGTGGAGGGAGGGGAGATAGGGATGAGTGGGAGGGGGAGGGGAGAGAGGTGTGGGTATTGAGAGAGTAGAAGATAGGAATAAGAGAAATGAATGTGGGGGCGGGCATAGTGAAGTAACAAAAATAGATTCTCTTAGGGTTTTTGAAATGAATGATTATGATGTAATTGGAAAATGAACGGTCCTAATTATATAAAATCTAATATTAAGAAAGGTAGGATGCACTGGCATACTGAAAGTCATGTGGAGCCTTTTTTATTATAACAAAAAAATTGTGAAAAAAGAAAAAATAGCTCTTATAGTAAGCTCATTCATTTCAGTTTTTATTTTGACATTGTTATTTGGTATAAAATCAATTCTTATCTTACTTCCATTTTAGAATTTAACAAATATTTTGTTAATTGTTTTAAGATAAAAATAAAATAAAAATTTTAAAATACATTTAAATTAAAAATAGAAATAAAAGTAAAAATATTAAAAAATAACCCTTTTAAAGGTATGCTTCTCCTAATAAAATTTATAACTTATTTCTCAATGTTTTATATTATTATAGCTTATGTATGATAAAAATAATCATAATTTTTTATCGAAAAATGTGACGCCCTAACCCGAGGGTCCGTTGACAACCCGTCAACTCACGGAAACACATGCAGCCATTGAGTGTCTCAATGCCACAAAACGAGTGTCTCTCTACCCAAGACTCAAACAAGAGTAAAAATGGCCACGTCGGGCCCATACATCCATACTCATCAAAATATAATCAACTATATTACAATAGTTTCATACATGTTTTACAAAAATATATAATCAAAGCCACATGTCGGCTTTCTTCTCGTGCGGCTTCTTCCCTAGTGAGCCAGCCGGTCTTCTGAACATTCCCCGCACCAAAGGGGGATCACACGACGAGGTGTGCAATGCCTGCGAGTCAACTTTTCCTACTAAAAGCTTATCACCAAGTATGCCTATGCAATGGCAAACACACACATTCAAGTGAATTCATGATTCGTACTCGAATGTCTACATGATATGGATGTTCCCACTTCTCGAGCCCTCACTAACTCCCTCACGCATGCCTAAGCCAAGTGTGGAAACACTCGCTTTCAAAACAAAAAGGTTTGCTCCTCAAAACGAATACCAATTTTCTTCCGATAAAATTATATTGACAGCCCCCGGGTGAATTAATTGATAACTCTCCGAACTAGTCATGGTCATCTCCCAGATGAACTCATTGACAACTCTCCAAGGCAATTCTTCGAAATCTTCCCATGAAATTCATTTGACAACTATGTTTCATGCCATGCACTCATACCTACTATTCTAGTCAGCTCTAATGCATATGAAATGCAATATGTCATTCCATGAGGTAATATATGTTAATATATCAAGCATGCATATATTAACAAAATTTAAGACACAACATGTTATTCAAGCATAGCAATAACATAATAACACACAAGAAAACACATACAAATTCACTCACGCTTAGACTGTCTAAAACCACTATGGGGATTTCGCCACTCACCAAGTTTTGAATTAAATAAACGGCCACTGTGCCCCCGATCATCTTAACTATTAAAATGGCTCTTAGCCAAGGGAATAAACAAGTAGGAGAAAACCTCTACCCCGGGTTTGTTTAAACCCCCACTCCTGGGTGACTCACGTAGCTCTCGCAGCGGGGACCAACTTTCCTTTGTCCTACGTACTCGACGGTCCAATCGCTGGGAAACTCCAGAGGAAGGTAGACCTCTCTCTCAAATTCCTCTTCCTTTCTCTCTCTCTTTCTTCTTTTTTTCCTCCCAGCAAATGAGAAGATACGGGTCAAGTGGATGTCCATCACTTACAGATGTCCACCTAATTGTCTAGAGTCGGCATCGAGGTCCACTTTCATCCATCTACCATGGATTTTCACTCCAATCACATGTTGCCACATGTCTCTCACTTGGTCGTATTTGAGCTCATGTTTGACCTATTCCCGCATAGTGACATGTGGTAATTCCTCAGCCACTACAATATGCCAAGTGTCCCATACCACTCATGGTGCCTCGAAAAACGTGAAATTTCGACTGTCTTGGAATTCAACAAAATTCGACATGGTAGCTAGATTTGGCGTGACAATTCCAACGATGAAGTCCGTTTCGTCATCCGAGATCTAGAAAAATTCCTGATTTTGACCGAAATTACCATTTTATCATTTTTAGAAAATTAGAATTTTCTGAGGTCTTAAAAAAAAAGTGATTTTATTATTTCTTCTAATCACTTTATTTAATAGTATTAAATTCAACAAAAATTCTACTATGACTCCACTAACTACTTTGAAAAAATAAAATTATGTTAAGAAAATATTTAAAATAAAAAAAAATAACTGTGAAATTGATCTCTTACTTTACCTTTTCATATAACTTAAATAATTGTAGTTGTATCTTTATCTTAACCTTTAACCTTGTCTCTTTTTTTTTTTTTCAAATGAAAAAATGATTATGTAATTTTATCGAATCATTGGAAATCAACCAAGATATCTTTAATTATTTAAAAGTTGATTACCTTCTATGCCTCTCAACTAAATTGCCTTCAATATCGAATAAATCATTGTATATAGTCACTAACTTGCACCAAAAAATGGTTTGAGAGTTTAGAAAGTGAAATTTATAGTGAAAGATGAAACAAATAGAGAGTTCAGTCTAAGAGTTCTAGATGAAATTTTATGTTAAAAGTTCTATAATAATAAGTAATAGGGTGGCTTTGATGGTACAAAAACACTAACTATTAAACTCTTTCTTATTGCTTCAATTGTATTTGGCAAAGTCCCGTTAATATTAATGTTGTAGAATTCTTCTATGGATTGGGTGACTGATATCCTACTTGTTGTGTTCCATTTATAGGGATCCATATTTCTAAAAATAGAGCCAAAGTCTCACTTTGTTGGGAGCTCTATTAACATACAACACGAATAACAATATATAATCATAACCTATCAGGTCTCGACATAAGTAGTAATGACTACGAGGGTCCGTCTATCCATATCCCCAATATACATCCCTTTAATAAAGATTACATTCTGATTCACATTTTAATCTAAAATAAAATAAAGCACTTAAATGAGTCCGTAGAGGAAGTCCGGTCACGACCCTCTTACCATAATTACATACCCGACTATTTGGACAATAGTTTCAAAAGAATTTAATTACATTCCTTTTATACAAAATAATTTTTAAAAATGTAATATCAAGGCCACACATCGGCCTTTTTCATAATCACGGCCTCATTGGAGCACCGTCTCCCTATATACTCCTTGTACTGAAAGAGTTCTACAACAAGGTAGACAATCACAAACTTCATCTGTCACATGGATGAAACACAATTCTTATAAAGTAGCGAGTGTCCCCATTGCCTTTGAAGCTCTTCAAATATGCCGTAAACACAGGACCCTTATGCGATACGATAAAGGCGAACCTTACATGTAGGACAATCTCTCTAATGTACAAATTGGTAGAATTCCTCTGTGTGAAGGTCATCCGTGCTTCAGAAAATGTGCAGACGCAATTAGTGGAGTCCACAATCACCATAACATCATGCCTCCGTGGTGTCCATTTGGCAAGAGTGGTGAAAAATCCATTGACGTGCTTCCACTTCGCTCCAGCTACCTCGATGAGCTGGGTAGGCTGCGGCCGATGCTTAGCCTTTACCCTGCTAACATAGCGAGACACGCCGAACAAAATCTCCAACGTGTCGCTTCCATCCAGCTCCGAATAATGCTGGTGGCCGAAGATCACGATACATATTATGCCCTTAGATGTAACAAATCGAGAAGCGATGGGCTCTAACAGGATCTCCTCTCTCGGATCGGTCAGTAGTGAACCCTTGACTAGTCCCTATACCAAGGGCTACATGCATTATTGGATGGCTTAACCTTAAATCCTTGGTGGATGATATATGTGCGTCCACCCTTGGGACTCAATCACTTTAGCAATGGGATGGGCGCCGCAGGCTCCTGTCGTTAACTTGAGCTCGATACCAAGTGGCGCCCCCAATCCGGGGGTCCGTGTGACCAGTGGCAGCGAATTCTATGGATTTCGGGTGACCCGGTACCATGCTGTTGTGTCCTATTTATCGGGATTCATATTTTCACAAAAATGGGCAAAGTCTCCTTTGTTCATGAATATCTTAACCTCTGACTATGATATAATCATAACCCACGTCAATTCTAAACAGAGTAATATTGACCATACAAGATCCATCTGTCCATATCCCCAATATACATCCCTTTACCGGGACCCATTCATTCACATTTAATTCTAAAATATGAGAATAAAACACTTAATTACAATTCGTAAGATTCCGATCACGACCCTCTTACCATAATTACATACTCGACTATTTAGACAATAGTCCCAAAAGAATTTAGTTACAATTCTTTTATAAAAAATACTTTTTTACAAAGGAAATATCAAGGCCACACATTAGACTCCTTCATAATCACGGTCTCATCGAAGCGTCATCTCCCTGTACACCCCCTGTACCTGAAAGGTGGTCCCACGATAGGGTGAGCAATGCATAGAAGAAAAATTCTCCTACAAGAACTACTCCCCGCCTAAATTCACTTGCAATGGCATACATACATCAAACCCAATTCCATTAAGAAAATGCAATCATAGATGGAATATTTCATGTCATGCGTGAGATGAGACTCCTCATGCCAATAACTCGAGTTCTGACCAACTCCCTCACACATGCAAATGCCAAGTGTGAAAACTAGTCATTAGTGTTTCACCCAATGACTTAACCCATTGGACAACTCTTTGATATTCATTTGAATTTTATCAAATCCGTGTGTTGGATTGGATTGAATTTAGGTCTCACCACGAGGCCGCATGCCTTCAGGCACTTACTTTAAAGCGAACTTTCATCTCTGGATACATATGTCTGACCAAGAATAAAATTTGGGTCTTTCACCCTAGGGGGGATCTGCCCCATCTTGCTTCACCCAAACACACGTGATTTATTATTATTGTTGTTTTTACATAATAGTCACGGATTTTGGACATTGTCCCATTTCCGAGCTCACCACACATTCACCAAGAATGGTGAATAACCAACACCATGCACACACACTCGACTTAACGCGATGTTACCCTGCATATGAAATGCATTTATGTCATTTCATACTATGTGTTTGGCGACCAAAAGACATATACAAATTTATGACACTATTACCAAAGGACTGACCCAATACAATCCCGACGGCGGCATGAAACTGTTTGGCCCTTTCTTGGTGACATGGATCAAAACACTTCTACAAATTTATAGCGTTATCACCCAAGGATTATTATCTAATCCCCATCAATTTTGCCAACAACTTGTACATTGTGTTCCTTGCTGTTGTATTCATTAGAACATTTCGTAAGAGTAAATCATTTTTTTTTAGTGGTTTTGATCCATTATGCTATGAAGTGCGGTCGAACAAGTAAATTGGATTAAGTCGGATATGATCCACGAGATCTCAAAAATTCGAGCCAACTGCGACTGCTCAATCTCTATACTATTTGTTGGACTCGTGAACTGATTTGAATGGGTTTTTAAAGCCTTAAAATAATGAAAACAAAAAGAAATTGAATTAATAACAAATGAATTGAATGCTGAAATAATAAAATTACAAATTTAGACTAAACAGTTATCTTTTAAAGGGAGCATTAGAAAAATCACGGCTATTGTATGAAACATCAATTCCTGCGGTGCATGTATTGCTCAATGAACCACCAGTTTAAAACTAGTCCAAGGAATATGATAGTGCGGTTGGATTCTCTCCAAACCCAGCCGATTCATTATCTAATCTTCAGCTGTTTCTCTCGAAGGCAGTGTTAGATAACACTTTTAATACGGGTTGCCTTGTGCAGGTATTTTTCTTTCTCAATACTTCATACCCACAACATGGGCAAACATAGCTCTAAGATTAAGAATCATTGCATGGGTTTACACTATACTGATTTCTCTTCCTCAAAATTAGAATAGCTCATTCTTTCCTTGATTAGATCTTTGCTAATACGGGATTGAATTCACTATTCGAATCGAGGCGAACTCTCTGAAAGCTTAAATTGATAAAAAGCCCTGACCATTCTCATCTCTCCAAGTGAGAAGAGGACTTATCGATTTAATTTCCGCGGAGCCTGCCCAGATCAACGATATCGGGTCAACATACCTTCGGAAATTGTTCATCACTCGGGAATGCCTTCTACGTATCACTCGGAGGGGGCCTCACGAAATCGGAGGCTTGAGACGATCTGTTAATGGGTATGAGACCAGATATTGGGATTGATCTTGAGAGGAAAATACACAAGACCGACAAGTAGATTTCATGAGATTCAGCATTAATGAATAAAATTCTGCAGGAAAGATAATTTCTTGACAGTAGCGTCAATTCAATGGAAGAGTACAGTTTCCTAAATCCTTTGGATTACACCATACGATAGCTTCTGCGATCGAAAGCAGCGTAAATAGGCAAGCTAGTAGTTCGAATTCCAATTTCATTAAAATTCAAACAACGAACCTGATAATTTGAAGAAGAAAATAAGTGCATTCGGCTAAAATTTTAACGACTAACGTTCGGATCAATTTGGAAATAAAACGAGCCTATCTAAAAATAAAAACAAACAAAGAAGGTAAAATCACGAGGGCCTTGACCCTTCGGATCTCTCTTTGAGTCGCGAGCTCAGTTCCTTGATGGCATTTGGCATTATTTATGGGGTTACGAAGTTGGGCTAATTTCGATGCACCTCTTTTGGACTTCGGTCTTAGGCAGTGGGTTGTTGATCTTGCTGACATCGATTCTTTGTCGCGACCTTCGTTGTCTTCAGTTATGTCGTGACTTTGTTTAGTCGTGACTTGTGTCGTCAGTATCTCTTTGGGGCGTGTCGCGGCATTAAATGATATCACGACGCCCGTTATAATAATCGATGTCACGTGACTGAATGGCGGTCAGCGACCTTAGTTATTCTAATTGATGTCGGGACCATAATGATGTCGCGACACCTTTGCAACCGGTGGCACGACGCTTCTTGTTAGCCGCGACCTTAACTCTTTGTATTTGATGTCGCGACTCTTTGTATGATGTCGCGACAGCCTGCCTGTCGCGGCGGATGTATGACCTGCGAATGTTGTAAGTGACCTGCATTTCCTTGCTTATTTAGTGGCGGTAACTGGCGTGATATCGGCGACCTGAGTCTTCTCAATTGATGTCGCGACAGCTAGGTGTTGTCGCGACCTTCTTTTCAATGCAACTGACGTCGAGACCATTGAATGATGTGCGACCTTTCTTTTACCGATTGCAACTGGCATCCAGCGACCATTGAATGATATCGCGACCTTTACTTTTCTTTCAAGGCGATGTCGCGGCTAGCCGATTACGTGTTGATGTGCGACCTGCATCCAGATGTCGCGACATAAATGTTCAGTCAATTGTTTATCTTGTAGCCGCGACGCCGATGTCCGCGACCTCCTTGTCCCTTTATGCGGGTTTAGTGTCCGACCTCAAAGGGATGTGGCGTGCAATTCTTCTTCATCAATTCTATTGTTGCGACTTGAAGGTTTATCGGCGCCCGGCTCTTTTTGCCTTCATTTATATACATTCCCGGTACGGGGTTTTATGATCGCGACGCCCGATATAATTTTCATTCTTTATCAAGGCTTCACGACATCAGATTCTTTGATCCTTGTGCGCCTTTCCTGCTTCAAACTCCTTCAGCCAGTTATATCATTAATACTCATCCACCTTTTGCTCCTTTTACTGCAAAAATTCATCTTCTCTTGTTCCTGGCATAACGGTTGATTGAGTAACCATATTTCTAAACATAAATGCGGTCTTTTTATATAAAATCAATCAGAAAAATGGACTGAAAATGGATGACTTTTTAGCTCATCAAACTCCCCAAACTTAAAATTTTGCTTGTACGAGCAAGAAAAGAAAAGATTTGTTTTTGTCCTCGAACAAAAAGGACATTTTACGATGCATTTTGCGATGTTTACTTCAAATTTAATTGAAAACTAAATTGTATTCTTTTACGTAGCCATTGACTGAGTCCAGGATCAAGGTTAGTTTTACTCTATCTGGCATACAAAACAAATTGTTTTGGTGTTTTACAAACGTATAGTTAATTGATTACTGTTGAAATGTAAGTTGGTTTCCTTTCTCATTTCCTTAGTGAGTCGATTAACCCATAGAAAGATGTTACGGTTTGATCTTTTCTGATTTTCCAAATTCCATATGCTTATTTGTTCATATTGATATTCACTAATGTAGAATGATTCCAGCCCTTGAATCGTCAGGGTCTTTTGGGCGCAAATAACAGGCTTGGGTAATGGTAGGATGGATCAGGATTTTTTTAGGTTAAGATTACCAATACTCTTTTTCCTTTCTTACTCACATCTTATGGCTTCTCTTATGGACTCTTTTATTAGTTTACCTCACCCTGAGACATTATGTTTGGGATACACTATGATTAACCCTATTAAGTACATTGTAACTCCATTCTCATTTATGAGTCAAACGGGAGGTGGCTTAACTCTGTCACCATTAGAATAGTGCAATGTTTTTGTCTTTTAGGCTTTTCTAACACTCTTAGCGAACTTTGGGTTAGTAGCTCATACCGGATAGCATTAGGGTACTAGGTGTTGAAACACCCGGGGCAAGTGTTGAAGAGTCGAGGCCACGAAGACAAGGCCTCCTATTCCCTTAAGCTTTCTTTTGTGTTGTATTTTCTATTGTAGATCTTTTCTCTTCATTCCCCTTTTAATATTTTCTCCTTGAGTTCCTCAAAAATATAGCACTCCCCAGAAACTTTATTTCTTCCTCTCTGGCCAGATTCTTGGGTTAATCAGGGTTCTTTACTGGAGGATTGATTCTTTAGGATGGGTTGGGGTTTCCATTGGCTTATTTTGAAAATAAGGCTTGTTTGGCTTTCAATTTCTGGAACTAAGGTATATGCATTAGCATATAAATAGGGATGGCTAGAATGGCTCAAACTTTCCAAGGATAGCTGCATCATTTCTTGTTAGTTGTATCCTGCAGTTTGTAGCAGTGGCTAATCTAACAAGTTCTTAGAATTTGGGTTGATTAACTGTGACTAACCCTGAGGATGTTCTTTACTCATATCAGTTGATGAGGATTTAAATGATGTTATATCCAACAAGTTCCTTGACTCACTGTTCATACCACAAACTCAAAACATGTTTTGTTCTTTCAATTGTAAGCAACGCATCCTTATCTACGGACTCATCGATGATTCAAACTAATTTTAATTTTGTGCTTCAATTAAATGCATGTCATTTGGCCCTTATTACTGCCCTTTTATTTGTGTTGTTTATACAATCACAATTACTTGACTAGTTCGGATTATATGATATATCAATCAAATTTTCCTTCTTGAACTAGATCCTACTATTAATTTCCCAATAATGCAAGAAAAAATCAACACACAATATAATTACCAGCAATAACAAACAATTCATTTATAAACAACAATTCAATAAGCATTTCATTCATCCTTCACAGAATTTGTTTAGGGAGAAAAGTACTCCCCTTTTTCCTGTCGTTCTCATACAACGAGTTCTTTGGAGATGTCACAGGTGTCCTTCTCTCCTTCCCTTGCATTTCTGCATAAACTTTCGCAACATTTCGAAAGGATTCAATTAAACAAAAATTAACTTCTCGAGTACTAACTAATCATTATAAGAACTAAAGAAAACAAAATCAAGGTGAATTATAAAAAAAATAAAAGTTTAAAATCAAAAACTAAAATCTCTATGGGTTGCCTCCCATCAGCTGCTCGGTTTTGAGTCCTTAGCTGGACTTATGTTTTGATTTTTTCTCTCTCTTAATGAACCAGCTGGAGCTCTTCCTTTCTTTCCTCCCTGCTTTGATAATGCTTCAGTCTTTGTCCATTGACTTTAAATTCTTCCCGACATCGGTCTTTTATTCTTTGCTCGAATGTGGTGCTTGACACTGCGTGTATGGTCCACTCCATTTGATTTTAACTTCCACTGGAAATAACTTCAATCTGGAGTTAAAAGAGAAGAACACCGTTCTCTATACGAACTCTTTTCTCAGAATCCTCTGATCATGCCATTTCTTTGTTTTGTCC
Source organism: Tetrastigma voinierianum (assembly GCA_016808115.1). Taxonomy (NCBI): domain Eukaryota; kingdom Viridiplantae; phylum Streptophyta; class Magnoliopsida; order Vitales; family Vitaceae; genus Tetrastigma; species Tetrastigma voinierianum. The sequence goes on along the minus strand of JAEQBH010006636.1, from coordinate 63,820 downwards.
TTGTATATTCTAGCATTGTCGTAGGCTTTATTTCTCAGTTCTTCCAGTTCATTCAGTTGGAGCAGTCTCTCTTCCTTTGTAGTTTTAAAATCAAAGTTCAGCTTCTTGATAGCCCACATAGCTTTGTATTCAGTTCTAGAGAGGTAGATGACATGGTTTCCAAAGACAACTCTGTATGGGGACATTCGATGGGAGTTTTGAATCACACGATCCTGGCAAAGCCCAAAGTGCATCATCAAGTTTGGAAGACCAATCCTTCACCTTGAACTTACAAACTTTTCGAGTTCTTTAATCTCACAATTTAAATCTACGCACATCCATTGGTAAGGGATGATAGCTAGACTCCTCATATGCTTGATCATACTTGCTCATAGGTTTGCAAATATTTTGTTTGCAAAATGGCTTCCCCATACGCTAATGATAGTTAGGTGTTCCAAATCTGCTCATTCTTTTGTAGAAACTCACAAGCGTATTAGCATCATTCCTTGGACAAGCTATTGCTTCCACCCATTTGGAAACATAATCCACTTCGATGGTATATCTGGGGTTTCAAATGATGAATTAGAATAGTCCCCACTCCGTCTATTCCCATACATCAAAATTTGCACCACCATTATGCCTTTTAGGGGCATTTCATTCTGTTCTTGTCTTCCAATCTTTTGGTATCTATCACACAATTTGACCCATTCGGCCTGATCTACGAAGATAGTGGGCCAATAAAATCAAGATTGTAGTATCTTGTGAGCTGTTCTTTCTCCAGAAAAATGCCCCCATATGGTGATGCATGGCATTCATTCAAGATTTTACATTGTTCACTCTCTGGCACACATCTTCTGATAATCATGTCAGCACCTCTTTTAAATAGCAGTGGGTCATCCCAGATGTAGTACCTATTTGTCGATCCTGGCTTTCTTTCTGTTGTGCATTTGAACTCTAGGAACTACTCCACAAGCTAGGTAATTCACAATATCAGCATACCATGGAAGTTGGAATGACACCTAAAACTGCTGTTCATCTGGGAAGTTCTCTGTTAATTATGCCTCCTCCTTTTCTGTTTCATTCCTTTCTACTCTGGACAAGTGATCAGCTATCACATTGTCACACCCCTTTTTATCTTTAATTTCCATATCAAACTCTTGCGATGCTTGACGCCCACCATATCAATCTTAGCTTACTTCCTTGCGACATCGGATATTTGATGGCTGCATGATCTGTGTGAACTATAACATAGGATCCCAAAATGTATGGCACGAATTTCTATAAACAAACACTATGGCTAGCATCTCCTTTTTCGAGTTGTGGAATAATTTTCTTGTGCTTCGTGAAGGTTACGCTGGCATAGTATGTGGCTCACGAATATTTTCTCTTTTCTTTGCCCAATCTGACCCCATTGCGAAATCATCACATTATTTGAATCCCTTATCCCGTGCAGATGCGGCCATGATGGGTGCTTGGACCGATCTTGATTTCTTCAAAGCGGTAACTGCGAGAATCATCAAATTAAACTTTGTGTCCTTATCGATGTCACATAGTAATTAAGTTTATTTTGAGAAGTCTTTGATGAATCTCTATAAAATCCAGCATGCCCTAAAACTCCCTTATCCCCTTTACTGTTATTGGGAGGTGCAAGGGTTTTGATAATGGAAATCTTAGACCGATCCCGCCAGCCTGTGCTTGAATTTTATGACAAGAACAATACCTTACATTTACCATGAAATGGCATTTTCCCAATTTAATTACTTGCATTTGTTTGTCCTTGCATCTTTGAAGTACTGTTTCCAGGTTATTCAAACATTGTTCGAAACTGGACCCATACACTGTGAAGTCATCCATAAAAATTTCCATGACTTCCTTAATCAAATCTGAGAACATTGACATCATACATCGCTGGAAAGTAGCAGGAGCATTGCACAGCCCAAATGACATCCTTCTGAAGGCAAAGGTACCATAGGGGCATGTGAATGTGGTCTTTTCTTGGTCCTCAGGTGCAATTGCAATATGGTTGTAACCTGAATACCCGTCCAAGAAACAAAAATAAGGGTGTCCTGCTAATCTGTCCAACATCTGATCAATGAAGGGCAAAGGGAAATGATCTTTCACGGATTTGTTGTGTTCGACTTCACAATAATCAATGCATACTCCATCACATCCTTTATTCTTGTTGGAATTAATTCATTTCTTTCATTGTAGGTCACGGTAAATCCACCCTTCTTTGGAACCACATGAATTTAGACTAACCAGGTATGCGATTGCATAGATAAAACGACATTTAACCATTTGAGCACCTCCTTCGACTACTTCTTTCATTGCGGATTCGGTCTCGCTGATGTTCAGCAGTTGGCTTTTGCATTTTCTTCCGGCGGTATTTTGTGCATGCATATTAGTGGGTGATGCCTTTAACTCTTCAATAGACCAAGCTATAGACTCATATGATTCCTTAAAATTTCCAACCTCTGTTCCTCGGCATCAACAGTCTAGCGAAATTATTCTTGGTTTACTCTTTGCGACTCAGGGTAACATCACTTTTAAGGCTTGGCAGCTCCTTTAAAACTAGCCCTTCTTCTTTGGTTTCTTGATGAAATTCCTTTTTCTTCATTTTTGTCTCTTTTCATCCATTTTGTTCAAGACTCGTCACTTTTCGTTAGAATGTATGGTGATGTGCGGGGAAAATCACGAATCAAAAGCCTTCAAGATCACGGAAATTAATCTCTTTTTCATTGATTGAAAGTTGGGCATTACAATCATAGTAAAAATCAGAGTTGTTGACATACACATCTTCTAATGACTTGATATCTTCCCTTTCTAATATCAAATTCCTCAAACTTCGATTAAATTGAAGTCAAGCGCTCTTCTCAACTACGAGAGTGAGAATTCCCATACGCATATCGATTAGTTGCTCCGATTTGCAAGAATGGCCTTCCCAGCCCGGCGAGAGGACTTGTGAATCTTCCTCCATATCGGTATGATGAAGTCGATAGGAAAAATAAATTTTCCCACCTTTGCAGCCACATCTTCTATGATTCCTTCGAGTTTTGCCGGGGTTCTCGCCATTTAGATACTTGATGAGTGGGATGCAAGCTCCCCCCAAACTTAACGCAGCGAGAATAGGGCATTAAATTGATCTGCTTTGAGTCACGAGAGCTTTACGAAATTCGAGCTCTCCAGTAGTGCGGGAATGGTGAAGCTCCTGGATCCTTCATCTTTACGGTAAGTCTCTCTTGATCACGGCCTTTGCGAGTTGCAGTCAAGTTCACAATTCCTTCTTCAGCAATCTTCCTCTTTTTGCTCAGTATGTCTTTCAAAATTTTTGCATAAAGGGGCATTTGAGTCACCACTTCTGTGAAAGGCATACTGATCTCCAGCTTCTAAAAGGTTTTCAAAAACCTTGCAAGCCCAATTCCTCTATCTTTGATTTAAGCCTACGTGGAAATGGGATTGACGGTGTGCAGGTTTCTTCTTGCTTCCTTCTTGCCACGGCCAGTTGTTCCTTCTTCTTTCCTTCTCGGTGTTTTGGCGCGTTATGCAGGCCTTCCTCTCCCTTGTTGCTTTCATCTTTTGTCTTTTCCACCAAGTCTTTCCCTTACGAGCTACACAACCATGCGATCTTTGGTTCTTCTTCGTGTCAATGGGAGAGAATCATCTTTCATACGGTTTTGCGGGTTTAGGGCCGGTTGCCTGTTGTGTCTCCAGGTTCTTGAGGAGGCATTAGTGGTCTTACGAAAAATTTGAGAATTGGTATTTGAGGCTTCCAATTATGCAAACTTTTGTTCATGGAGGTTTAGCAGCTTCTTGTTGTCCCCCATGAATTGCAGCATTTGATCTTCAAATGGTTGAGCTCTCCTCTGACTCTGGTACTCGTTTCTATTTTCACCTCCTTGCTGCTGCTGCAGGAACCTTGGTGGTTGCTAATATCCCTGTTGAGGATTCTGTCCATGCCTTGGGCCTTGTGAGGCCCCTCCACCATATGTAAAATTTTCATGGTTCCTCAGTGTTGGATGATGTAGTGTCTTTGGCAGGTTAGGATTTAGTTTGAAGTGATAACTTCTTGGCTCCCAAGTACTTAACATCCTCGATCATAAAAGCAGGTTCTTGATTGGGTACATCGGCACTTCCTCTCAATAGTTCCTCTCATTGCTCATATTTCTCTGACGTGTGCATCTTCCTCTTGCTTGTCCATTCTATGCATGATGGCATCTAACTTTGCCTCCATGTTTTGTCATCTTGCTCAAACTCCATGACTCCTCTTCCTCTGCCAATTACTCTTGGCTTCGATGGAGCTTTCATATTGCAATTCGCGGAGTCCTCAATCGGATCTCTTGCCTCTTCCCCAGCACTCTTACGTTTAGATGCTCCACGGCATGAAGCATCAATAATGCCCTTAGATGTATCATTCAAGGCATGATACACTATGTCCCTCTGGTCTTCAAAGTCTTATTCCATGCATCGGGCATCTTTTCGGCAAACCTTTGAATCTCTCCCATGCTACATAGGCTCTCATCTTCCCCCCTCTTTGGAACACAATTATCTCCCTCCTTCTCTGCGAATTTAGTGGTGGGGAAGAATCTACCTAAGTAGGCTTCTACAAGCTCCTCCCAAGTACCAAGCAGAACCATATATGGTAGAGATTCATACCATGTGGCTCTTTGTATCTCTTAGAAAATGGAATAAATGCAATTCTGTACCTCTGGTCTCACCCCATTCTTCAACGTGTTTGCCATCTGAGAAACCTTCCCAGTGCTCATTTGGGTCTTACGTAGGATGACCGATAAGCGTATTCTTGAACCATTGTAATTAGTGCAGTTGAATTTATTTGCATCGGTTGTAGGTTGTACGATTATGAAATGACCATCTGAATAATAGGTCTCCAAAAACCTCCATTGTATCGGTGGTGGAGGCCTTCAATTTCTTGTTCTTTGTCCTTGGTCTGGTCTTACTTTCATACGCCATAGCTAAGTTTTCCGCCCTTTTCGTTTTTCTCAAGCTTAAAGTGTTCTCTCTGAGTCGATATCTTTGGAATCGGATCGATTACATTTCCTATGCATTAAAGTTTTCTGAAATCAAAACATACTCACATTAATAAGTTAGTCAGAAGCCAACAAATATTTTCAATATAGCTTGTTAAAGGTTAGTGGCTAAAAATAACCACTGCTTGAAAAACTATTTTTGTTCTTTTTCTTTTAAATGTCCAAATTAGTATTTCCTTCTTTCATCTGAATATTGATCTACTAAATTCTTTCGATCCCCGGCAACAGCGCCATAAAACTTGTTTGGTGACCAAAAGACATATACAAATTTATGACACTATTACCAAAGGACTATTGTCTAATCCCCGGCAACGGCGCCAAAAACTTGTTTGGCCCTTTCTTGGTGACATGGATCAAAACATACGCAAATTTATAAGCGTTATGCGAGGATTATTATCAATCTGACATTTACCAACAACTTGTACATTGTGTTCCTTAGTTATTTAGCCATTCGTCAGGTGATATTTCAATAAATTAAATCATTAAGTCAGTTCTGATATTATGATTGCTGGATCGATAAATTAAATAAGTCAGGTTAGTCAGATATAATTGTTATTTAAAATAACCTCTCCGACTACCTCGACCTCATACTGTTTTGGACTACGATAGACAAATTTAGATAGTTTTAAATAGCAAATAATAAAAACTAAAAGAATTGAATTAATAACAAATGAATTGATCAAATAATAAAATTACAAATTTAAGGCGACGATTATCTTTTAAAGGGAGCATTGAAAATACGACTGTTGTGAAACATCAATTCTGCCGGTGCAGTATATTGCTTAATAGACCACAGTTTAAAGACTAGTCAAGGAATATGATAGTGCAGTTGGATCTCTCCAAACCCCATCGTTCATTATCTAATCTTCACTATTTCTCTCGAAGACGAGTGTTAGATAACTGCTTTTTAATGCAGATTGCCTTGTTGCAGGTATTTTTCTTTCTCAATACTTCATACCCACAACATGGGTACATGACCTCGCTCCTAAGATTAAGTCATCGCATGGGTTTACACTATACTGATTTCTCTTCCTCAAAATTAGAATAGCTCATTCTTTCCTTGATTAAATCTTTGCTAATACGGGATTGAATTCACTATTCGAATCGAGGCGAACTCTCTGCAAGCTTAAATTGATAAAAAGCCCAACCCATTCTCGTCTCCAAGTGAGAAGAGGATTTATCAGTTCATTCTATTTACTAGATCAACAATATCGGAGTTAACATACCTTGAAATTGTTCGTCACTCTCGGGAATGCCTTCTCTGTGTCACTCGGAGGGCCTCCACGGAAATCGAGCTTGAGACAATCCGGGTTAATGGGTATGAGACAATCATGGGATCAATAGCAGAGAGAAAATACACAAGACCGGCAAGTAGATTTACAAGCGAGTTCGGCATTATTGAATAATTACTGCGGGAAAGATAATTTACATTGATAGCGTCAATTCAATGGAAAATTTGGGTTTCTAAATCCTTGGATTACACCATACAATAGCTTCTTGATCAGAAAAGCAGCGTAAATAGGCAATGGTAGTTCGAATTCCAAGAATTTATGCCGAAATTCAAACAGCAGACGATGGTGAAATAAATTACGCATTCGACTAAAATTTTAACGACTAACGTTGAGATCGAATTTGAAATAAAGAACAAACTAATCTAAAAATAAAAACAAAACAAAGAAAATTAAAATGCGGGAATAGCCGGCCTTCCGGATCTCTCTTTAGTCGCCAAAAGCTCGGATTCAGCCCATTAGCAAGCTGGCATTATTTATAGGGTTCTGAAGTTGGGCCCTAATTTCGATGCACCTCTTTTTGGACTTCAGTTAACTGGCCCAGTGGGTTGTTGATGTCACGACATCGATTCTTTGTCGCGACCTTCGTTGTCTTCAGTTATGTCGCATAGGCTTTGTTTGGTCGTGACTTATCGTCATTATCTCTTGGGTATTATGCGCGACTGACTAAATGATGTCGCGACCGTTACTTTATTAATGCGATGTCGCGGCGGCTAAATGGCGCCGCTACCTTGAATTTATTCACAATTGATGCCGTGACCACTTAATGATATTTGCGACTTGCTTTTCTAACCCAGTGTCGCGACGCTTCTTGTTATCGCGACCTTATCTTGTATTTGATGGCATCGCGACTCTTTGTATGATGTCGCGCGACGCCGCAACTACGTGCGGCGGATGGCCGCGACCTCACGGATATTTATCGCGACCTCTGTTCCCGCTGCTTTTGTTGTCACATTTGTTTAATGATGTAATGGAAGCCTCAAGTCTTCTCAATTGATATCGTGACGACTAGGTGTTATCGCGACCTTCTTTCCCGATTACCAGCGGCGTCGCAACCATTGAATGATGTCGCGACCTTCTTTTTCTTTGCAAGTGATGTCATTCGCCACGATTACGTGTTGATATCGGCGCGACCTCTTCCGAAGATCTTCGCGACATAAATGTTCGATCCAATTGTTTTATCTTATGTTGCGACGCCGGTGATGTCACGACCTCCTTGTCCGCTGTCTGGGTTTAGTGCAGCCATGGCGCAATTCTTCTTCTTCATCAATTCATTGTTGCACGACATGGAGTTTAATGGCCTTGACTCTTTTTGCCTTCCATTACTCTTCTGTTGCGACTGGGGTTTTGTGCTCGCGACCTTGATATGAATTTTCATTGCTATCAAGGCTTCACGACATTAGATTCTTTGATCCTTGTGCGCCTTTCCTGCTGCAAACTCCTTCAGCCAGTTATATCATTAATACTCATCCACCTTCTGCTCCTTTTCTTTGCAAAAAAAATTCTACTGCTTGAATTCCTGTTGCATAGCAGTTTAGTTGAATTATTCCATATTTCTAAACATAAATCAGTCTTTTTATATAAAAATCAATCAGAAAAATGGACTGAAAATGGATGACTTTTAAGCTCATCACTATGTCATGCTACATGCACAATATTTATAAATTCCGGACAATCATATTTCCTACATATAATTTCCATTCATCATAATTTCCATGTTAATACATTCATCACAATTTCCCTGTTAATACATCATGCAAGCACATATTAACATGATTTTTACACACAACATATTATTTTTTTTCCAACAATACACACAAAATGACCCAAATCTCGGACCCATATAAAATAAGGCACCTCTTGGTCTCTTCACGGTCATGAACCATTTTTGGTTCCATTCGTCACCGAATTACTGTCATACCAAAACACACAACAAAACCCGAAGACATTAGTCTCGGGATCAAAACCAAACCTCAACACAGTCGAGGACTACCAGAAACAAGTCCAAAAAATTTCCAATATTCAGTCCAAAAATCTTGGGACTAAATCACCAAGGCGGTTGGCCCCGGCAACCATGGCATTAAATAGCTTTTAAATTTAAAAATAATCAGTAAGAAAATTCCCTACCTCATGGAGTTTGATGAAACTCCAAGATTTTGGTACCCAAGCGTAGCTCTCAATGCATGGACCGACTTTACCACTTGCTCTGACGAAAACCCACGTTCCGATTTCTGTAGATCTTAGAGAGAAGGTAGAGCTTCTCTCTCTAAAATTCTTTTCTCCCTCACTCTCTGGCTTCCTTTGCCGTTTTTGCCAAAAAATGTGGCCCTCTTTTACTTTTCTACTTATTTAATCCATTTTTTTCCCTTAAGTTTGGATACATGGCTCACATTATGCCATGTGTCCATCTCTCATTCGGGTCCGTTTTTGCCCCGAAAAAAGTTATTTCTTTTTAGTTCAATTTATTTTAAATGAACTTAGCTCAAGCCATTTCCTGACTTTCGATATTTCAACTGTCTTAGAATTCAACAAAACTTTTCTGGAACATTAGATTTCGCGAGACGAATCCAACGGCACAATCTGTTTTGTCATCCGAGATCGAGAGAATTTTCTAGGCTTCCTTAAACCATTATAGCAATTTTTTTTTTCCATTTTTTCTTGAAATTACAATTTTACAGGGTTTTACAACATAATTAAAGCTGATTTTCATACAAATCTTTTGAAATAAAATGTGTTCATTATGCTTAACCATTAAATTCTCAATTTTTTCATATTTTGGGTTTGTGTGGCAACCCATATCCTTCTTTAGTGAGCTATAGATAGCCAAGATCAAGCTCAGTGTAATATCGTCTGAGTTAAAAGTGTGAAGATATTAGTCAAGTTGTTCACCAATGATTTAAGGAATTAAGTAACCTAAAACCATTGTCCACTTTCTTATTTCTTCATACTATAATTTATAATTTTCTATAGACCTATGGTTTTTTTTCCTCTTCAAAAGTTTTTCATGTCCATTTTGGTGTTGGCGTTACTCTCTATTCTTCTCTTTGATATGCTTATTAGCCTGTGGTTTATTTAATATTTGAGTTTAAAGTTAAGTAGAAGAACATTAAGGCCGGCATATGCATTGTCTTGTGTTATGTTATCGAGTAAAATGTCACATAGAGAGTTTTTTGAAGAAATGGAAATTTTAGTGCTCATGCCTTTGCTTGTTACTTTATTTGAATCTTGTCAAGAAGTGTTATTGCATTCATTGTTGCAATTGATCCACAATTCGCATGGGAAAAGAGTTGAAGAGGAGAATTTTATAGTAAATGTAGAGGTTAGGTAAGTCCATGAGAAATAAGAATGGAAAGGGATTCTTAATTCTCATTCCCCATTCCAATGTACCAAACACCCCCTTAATGCTTTTCTACGCAAAAAAAATAATTCAAAAATTTTGAGACCATTAATAACCATGTGAGTTGCCTTCCTCGCTATACACTTAACATTCTCCTTAGACAATTTTCCTTCCTTCCAAGCGGGTTATAGAAGCACTTTAAGGAATTCCACCACCTTATTTTTGAATTCATATCCTTGTTGTCTTCTGGTATAGATATAATACAGATGTTGGTCATATCCTCCATTTAAACAAGTTTCCTGATGAAAAAAAACTCAGTGCCTTTCACAAGACTCCTTAACGTCACATCCTCGTTCGATAAAAGAGCGTCACTACACCGCTGACAAAAAAAAAAAAAAAAAAAAGCGTTGAAGATGATTTGAAAGGAAGAAGTAGGGCACCCTTTTTTAAAGCGTACTAAGAATATTTTGAAAACACATGCCGCCACCATTCTTGAAACGATTTTCAAAATTTGTAATAGAACATGCCCTGAGGAATTTGTTTGTAGCGCCCACACCAGGGGTCGTTGACGGCCCGAATCTGCCGCGGAAACCTTTGGATATCGGGTCTTCACGATGTCGCTCACGTATCTCTCATATATTGAGACCCATTTCTATTTTTTTTTCTTACAAATCACTCAATTCTTCTAAAAATTCACAAGAGTTTGATGCACAACTCTTTTACACTTTTATATACCAAAATATATTATAGATTGTAATCATAGTCTCTTTACAGTCCCTTTGATACCAAAAATACATGTTTTGGTTCTACTAGAATGTAATACAAGACCAAAAAAACAAAAAAAAAAGACAAAAAAACAAAACAAAGCCGTGTTTGGCTATCATCCCATATGCGGGTCTACCGCCTCAAGACTCGACCTGCACTCGAAAGGTCCCATGACTCAGCGAAAGTAAAGCCTGCAGAGAGAATTGAGACTCCTACAAGGGTTACTCCCCACCTAAAATGCACATGCAATGAAGTACATACACAATCAATCACATTTCATATAATTTATGCAACATTATATGAAATGTCCGTATCATGCATGAGATGCGACCCCTCATTCTCACGACTTGAGTCCCAACTGACTCCCCCACACCTACAATTGCCAAGTGTGAAAAACCAGTCATTGGTATTTAACCCAATGACTTATACCATTGGACAACCCTCCAATTTTAATTTATCAAATCATGATTTTCTTTTCTTTTGTGAGCCACAAATTTTTGGGTTTACACTGTAGCACGCTGCACGCCGTTCCAACATTTACGCTAACTTACATCGTCGGGATTCATGTCTAACCGTGAATAACATTTGGGTCTGTCACCCCGGGGGGATCTACCCCAACTTGCTCCGCCTAAAACATGTAATTTATCATTTTGATCATATTACACCCTCGTGAATCTCTACCTTGGACTTTGTCCCATTTTTTTCCGAGCTCACGACTCGTTCACCAACACCGATGAACAAACAATACCCCTCACCCACACCCGACTTGACACGATATGACCGTGCATATGAAATGCATGATGCAAATGCATTTTCCTTCATGTTACATGTATATATGAGTGCTACATGAAACATTTACATACCATGGATAATTATAATTTTTACATATAAGTTACATCCATGCAATCCATGTTAATATGTCACCAGTTATGCATCAACATAATTTTCACACAATGCATGCTATTCATAGAGTTTGGCAACCCACAATCAAACATACTCCGACCTATCCAACAAAGGTACCTCACTCTGGCCCTTTCACCAACTCCGAATCCGGGCTTTGGTTCCACATCCATACAATCATTATCTCATAAGACAAACAACCAAACTCCAGAGACACCTGGCTCCTCGTTCAAATCCCCGACCCACAGTCATCAGACTGTGAAAAACCGATCATAAACCTCACCGTCTGGGGCCCCAAATTTCGAACTAAATTACATGGCCTCTCTTAACAAACCCATACCATTATAAAGCCTTTAGGCTAAAATTAAACCGAGTAGGAAAATTTCCTATCCAATACAATAGCCTACAACATGCCATTCAATGGTCATGTCATATCCCAGCTATTCACCTCGACGTAACCATGCAACTTGCACACTTGCTGAAAAAACATAGATTTTAGTAAGGTTATGGTCACCCACTGTCCTCCACAGGACCATGGCTGAAATCTTGACTCAAAGGGATTTCGATAGAGTCAAATAACACCCAAAATGGAGTTCAGACAAAGAAGTTATGACCGTCAAAAGTTAGAGGTCACACATGAGTAGCCTGCCCTACCCAACCATTCTACCTGACCTACCTTGATCAACCTGCCCTTTCCGGCCATCTCCAATACCCACTGCCCTCAAAAGGAACATGGCTGGAATCTGATAAGACCTCACTTCGGGGTCACATTCAAGAACACCTCCGTAAACGGAGTCTCACAAAGAAGTTATGACCTCCTCGGGTCGAGGTCTCACATGAGTAGCCAACCCTACCCGACCAATCCTGACCGACCTCCCTTGCGGCCAGCTCCACTACCCACTGCCCTCCATAGGCACATGGATGGAATCTTGACTCAATGGTCTTTCCATATAGTCCAAGAACACTCAAAACAGAGTTCGGATGAAGAAGTTATGACATTTAGAAGTTGGAGGTCACATAGGGGTAGTCAAACCCAGCCGAGCTGACCTGACCTCGTCGAGCTAACTTGACTTGGCCGAGCTGACCTAACCTAGCCGAGCTGACCTGACTTGGCTGACCTGACCTGACCTAGCCGAGCTGAGTTGGCCGAAATGACTTAGCCGGCCGATTCTACAAATGACCTTTGTATCGCATTATACTATTCCCAGGTAAAAGGACCATAACTCGCGCAGGTCTGAATCGGGAAATTCAAAAAGCCTAACATCAAGTTCACTGATGTGGCTACAATTTACCTACAGGACTCACTACCAAATTTCCTTTATTTCCCACCCAAAAACCAGTTCTAAAGTCCGGTTAATGTGTACCACCACAATATGGCAGCTTCCCATGGTTCAAAATACAACCAAACATTCCCCTTAGGGCAAGACAACCAACACTGTTATTCATTTTAACTATAACGCATAAAAATGGCTCACAAGGACAATTACTTAGTCCAAAAATCAGTCCCCTAGACTGTTCGAAAACAGTCCCCGAATCTCCAGCACATTGTCCCAAAGTCATGGGAGGGTTCACATGGCCACTCACGGCCTCACACAACCCATGCCATTCAACAGACCTTGGATAAGGATTAAACTGAAGTAGCAGAAAAACTCTACCTCTAGAGTTTCAACTCCCCAACTTCGGTCTCTATGTGAAGCCCTTGTTATGAGGATGAACTCTTCCCTCTTGCTCTCGCCTCGAAACCCCCAAATCGATCACCTTAAATCTAAAGCAGGCTGCAGGTTCTCTCTACTTTCTTTCTCCCTCTCTTTTTTGTTCTTTTTGTTTCTCTTTCATTCTCCTTCTCTTCTCCCCACCAATTTGATCAAGATGAGTCAAGAGAACTTGTCCTCTTACTTGCCACATGCTACATTCTAAGTGGCCACCTTGGATTACACCTTATCCCTTATCCATCTACCATAGATTCCCACCCAATCACATGTTGCCACATGTCTCTCATGGGTCCCACTTGAGCTCATGTTTGACTAGCTCTCCACTTGACACGTGTCTCATCTTGAGCCACTCGAAACGCGCTAAGTGTCTCGGCAAAGACCTTCGTGCCCCTCGAAACCAATTCCAACTATCTCAAAATCCAACGAAATTTGACGTAGTAGCTAGATTTCGCGAGACGATTTCAACGGTGAAATTTGTTTCATCATCCGAGATCTAGAAAAACTTCGGATTTCGACCAAAATTACCATTTTACCCTTCCTCAAAGGATTTGGATTTTTCGGGGTTTCACACTATCACTCACTTAGAACAAGTAGATCCGATGTTTTATTAATCTCGTCGAGGAAGCATATGAAGCTTCATATGCAAGAAGGCTTTTGTCTTTGCAAAAAGGCTGGTTCAAGGTTAGAATTGCAGTAAAACAAAGCCAAGGCAACGTGCTTGGAAAATGATTCTCGTGTATGATAAAGGAAATGGGGAATTAAGTATGGCACAATATATGCCTCCAAATTCTTGTTCCTCTTTGACGCCCCAAAATCCAAGGGTTCGTTGATCACCCATCAACCTGTCCAAAAACTAAAAGGTACTTACGTTTCCATAGCTAATCTCTTTCCCATTCATTTACTTCTTATGTTTTTATCTTAATTTTATTATCAACCTAGAATTCTATTTGACAATTTTTATCTCACTTCCAACTAAATTACACTCATATAATCTAAATTCATTATTTTATTTTTTTGCTAACTTATGCATATTTCTGGGGATTTAACAATCTAAATAATTTTTTGACACAATATTGGCATTTAATGATATTCAATACATAAGTAGTTTTCAATTTAACTAAATTAAACAAAATTCAATTTCATATCTTAAAAATTTTGAATATTTAGGATTTTATTAAATATTAAAGAAAATCGTGTGAGTTTAAATATGTGAGCTTAAATACATTTCAAATCAACAAATTTTGAAGTAGTTTTAGTCTATGGTAAAACATATAATAAGACCTATGAATATTTCTAATCAATAAATGCTTCGTATAGATTAATTATTTAGAAGCAAGCTAGTAGAAAGAAATAAGTAGGTTGAAAACATTTGTTTTTGAAAATCAACAATACAAATAAAGTACTCGCATTCAATCTATTTACTTTGTTAAGTCTTCTCTCTTAGATTTGTAGATACTTCATACTTTCTTAATCTCAACTCTAAGACTCCCAACCCTAATTTTTCATATTCGGACTAATTTAAACAAGATTAGAAATTTAGAAAGCATAAATTATTGCATACCTCACTATTTGAGAAATATCTAGAATGAAGCTGTTGAAGAGGCTCCCACTGATCTTGATCATCAAACCCTTAATCTCCATTTTGAAAAGAGTGGAGGGAGGGGAGATGGGGATGGGAGCGGGAGGGGAGGGGAGAGAGTGTGGGTATCGAGAGAGTAGAAGATAGGAATAAGAGAAATGAATGTGGGGGCGGGCATAGTGAAGTAACAAAAATAGATTCTCTTAGGGTTTTTGAAATGAATGATTGTGATGTAATTGGAAAATGAACGGTCTTGATTATATAAAATCTAATATTAGGAAAGGTAGGATGCAATTGGCCATGGCTAAAGCTCACATGTGGAGCCTTTTTTATTATAACAAAAAAATTGTGAAAAAAGAAAAAATAATCCTCTTATAGTAAGCTCATTCATTTCAGTTTTTATTTTGACATTGTTATTTGGTATAAAATCAATTCTTATCTTACTTCCATTTTAGAATTTAACAAAAATGTTGTTAATTGTTTTAAGATAAAAATAAAATAAAATTTTAAAATACATTTAAATTAAAAATAGATATAAAAGTAAAAATATTAAAAAATAACCCTTTTAAAGTTATGCTTCTCCTAATAAAATTTATAACTTTTTTTTTTCTGATGGAAATGTGCATATTTATATATCAATAAGGTCCTGTGTCAAGCTAGGGAACAAGAACACATGAGCTTGAAAATGCCATACAGTTTGATCTGACATAGAACGTGCTGCTCTAGCCACAATATGAGCAACGTTGTTTGCAGATCTTTTAGCAAAAGTGAAAATGATATTTTGTAAAACCCGGGAAAAATTAAATTTTTCTGAAAAAGGGTGAAACGGTAATTTTGGTTGAAAACCAGAAATTCTCTAGATCTCGATGACGTTAAACGGATTGCACTGCTAAATCTCTGCCTCGCAAAATCTAGTGACCTAGAAAAGTTTCATTGAATTCTAAGACAATCTAATATTTCCACGCATTTTCTCGGGTGATAAGTCGCTAGTGATCTTCATGACTAGATTTTTACGAAAATCTCAAGTCAGAAACCAAGTATAAGTTCATTTAAAATAAAGTGAATTGAAAAGAAATAAATTATTTTGAGATAGAAACAAACCCGAATGAAACAATATGAATCATGTATCCAAAATAATAATAATAATAATAATAAGAAAAGAATAATAAAATAAAATAAAATGATAAAATCAAAAAAAAAAAAAAGGGACAAGAGGGAGAGAGGCGTGAGAGTCTGGGAGAGATTTTTATTTTTATTTTTTCTTCTCTTTGCTTTTTCTCAGATATACAAAAATCGGACAGTAGGTTTTCGTCGGGCTGAAGGCAAAGTTGATCTACGCGATGAGAGCTACGCGTGGGCACCTCAAAAATCTCGAGTTTCACTAAACTCCACGAGGTGGAATTTTCCTTACTTGTGTTATTTCTAGCCCAAAGGCTATTTAATGGTTTGAATTGGCTTAGAGGCCGTGAAAGGTCAGAACTTTCGCCTCCCCAAAAATTTGGACTCGAGTGTAGGGAATTTTTTAGGAATTTTCTGACTATTTTTCGACAAATCAGATGAATTTCTCGGGACTGTTTTTGAACAGTTCGGGCTGAATTTTCGAGATTGTTTTTAGACAATCATGACAGAATTTTCGGGACTATTTTCATGCAGTCCCGAACTGTGTTGAGGTTTGGTTTTGGTCCCGGGACTGATGTCTCTTGCCTGTGGGTGTGCTTTCGCATCACAATATCTCTATGATAACATGAAGGGACCAAGAGGTGCCCTGCTTTATATGGTCCCAGATTTTGGGGCCATTTCTAAAGTTATTACTAGAAAATGAATACCACAGATTGAGTGGTTCGTGTGTCATTGTGTGACACAAATAAATGACACATAGTTGTACATGATCGAGGCCATTATGTGGCTCAAGCCGAGGCTGGGGTCGTGGACAAATCAGGTCACCACTAGGCCTGTGGATCGATGTGCCGCCACCCTGGTAGTAACTTGTGATGTCCATGTATGCTTGAATTGGTATGTTTGATCTGGAATTTGTATGAACCTTAATATGAATGTCCAAATGATGCATGGATAAATATGCATGAGTATGTATGCACATATAGTTCTCATTATATATATAGCATGGTATGAATAGGCAATAGCATAATTGCATTGTACATGCACGAAAACATTGCATAACATTGGGTGTGAGTGCATAGTTGAGATCGACACTATGTTAAGTGTTCGATGGTGTGTCGGAGTACACTCCATTGCGGGATCAACACTGCGTATGGTGTTGGTTAGTGGGCTCGGTTAATAGGACAACGTCTAAATGAGTCGCACGGGTTAAGGAAATAGAAATGGCTCATTGCATTCCATATGCACTAGGGCACCCTAGAACAATAGGAGTGAGTGCATGAGGTGGTTTCTTGAGAGAATTGTTTCGGAGGGTTGACCAACAATATTATTTATCGGAGTGTGTCCACTACAACATCGAAGGGTTGTCCACACAATATCAATCGTCGGAGTCTGCCCAATTGATATACATTGGAGGATTGTCCATATAATATCAATCGTCGGAGTTTGCCAACTTTCTCATTCTGGGACAATAAGTCATTGTAATCCCCGATATGTCTGAAGTGGTAAAGTGGAAGACTGATGTAGAATATAACATGCCCCATGATTCCTTTCTCCTATTTCATTCAGGATATCTGTAGAAGCCGGTGAGTCGCCATGGCTCATTATCAACCATAGTTACCAACAAGTCAATATGGTTGCACGAGGAGCCAATTACTCGTCCCCATTTTTTGTCTTTCCATAACATCATAAGGCCCCCACTATGCCCTTCCCTTTGAACCATAAAGCACCCCTCATACCTTAGAGTTTCACATACTGTTTCTGTCTTCTTGCCATCCAAGAGAGTTTCCATTAAAAAAACGAAATCTGGCCTCTTTGAATTTACTAAGTCCCTAAGGACTTGAACGATACGTGGGTTGCCAAGCTCACGCACGTTCCAACTTAGACATGTCATGATGTCTGGTAGGCTTGGTACCCAGTGCCCACCTGTGGTTTATTCTGTAACTGTAGTACGTGACGATTGTCACCAGCATAGCCAATTGGTGTCGCTCGCGGTTTCACCATTATTTCACCCTCCACACGACGTCATTTCTCGTCAGTTATAGTGATCCCCTTATCAGAATCCTCATTCCTAGGAAGACGGTTAGTTTGGATGGCCTCAGCACTAATCAATATCTCCTTATTGGTAGGTACCCCAAAATTATCCTCCCTACGGCCTAACGTAGTGGAAACTCCTTAGGATAACCAATTCGTGACCAAGGTGAACTAACCCCAATTTACGCCATGACGTAAAAACAACCGCCTAAGCAACCATAGAACCTCAGAATCAACAGCCACCCTGCAGACTAGTCGAAACCACTTTTCACCATTGTTCAATTGACTTGTACGAGGATTAGTCCTCATCCAAAGCCCCAAATGGTTTGGGAGCAATTCCATCAGGGAAGTCATACACCTTCACACATTTACGATCTAAATGCCCTAAGCAGCCACATATAAAACAAAAAGTTGGAAGTTTTTCATACCTGACCAATCCGTAACCGCCACCGTCTCGAACTTTTATCTTCATCCGGCATTTTCATGGGAGTTCAACATCCATTTCCACTCTGATACGAAGGAAGGGTTTCCTTGTACCAGTGAAATTAGTATCATCCGCAACCAAGAATGTTCCTATGTAGTTTCCAATGTTTTATATTATTATAGTTTATGTATGATTAAAATAATCATAATTTTTTATCGAAAAATGTGAAGCCCCGACCCGGGGGTCCGTTGACAACCCGTCAACTCTTGGTCTCTTCATGGTCATGAACCATTTTTGGTTCATTCGTCACCGAATTATTGTCATACCAAAACACACAACAAAACCCAAAGATATATCACCCAGATCAAACCAAAAACTCAAATACAATCGAGGATCGCTTCTGCACAAGTCCAAAAAATTTCCAATATTCAGTCCCAAAATCTTGGGACTAAATCACATGGCCAGTTTTGGCCTCGAAGAACGCCCATGCCATTAAATGGCTTTTAGGCTAAAAATAATCCAAGTAAGAAAATTCTCTACCTCGTGGAGTTTGATGAAACTCCAAGATTTCTTTGGGCATCTATGTGTAGCCTTAGCGCGTGGACCTACTTTACCTCTACTCCGACGAAACCCACGCTCCGATCAGAATCTAGAGAGAAGGTAGAGCTTCTAAAATTCTTTCTCCCTCACTTCACGCACACCGCCCGCTTTTTTGCCTAAAATGTGGGCCCTTTTACTTTTCTACTTATTTAATCCTTTTTTTTTCCCTTAAGTTTGGATACATGGCTCACATTGCGCCATGTGTCCATCTCTCATTCGGGTCCATTTCTGCCTCGAAAATTTTATTTCTTTTCAGTTTAATTTATTTTAAATGAACTTAAATCAAGCCATTTCCTGACTTCCGAGATTTTCGTAAAAATCTCGTCCCTGAAGTCACTGGCGACTTATCACCCATAAAATCGTAAAAATATTTTGATTGTCTCATAATTCAACGAAACTTTTCTGGATTATTGGATTTTGTGAGACGAATCCAACGGCACAATCCGTTTTGTCTTCCAATATCTAGAGACTTTTTTAGGCTTCCCTGAACCATTATGGCAATTATTATTTTTTTTGCTTTCCATTTTTTCTTAAAAATTACTGATTTTCCAGGGTTTTACAACATAATTAAAGCTGATTTTCAAACAAATATTTTGAAATAAAATGTGTTCATTATGCTTAACCATTCAATTCTCAATGTTTTCATATTTTGGGTTTGTGTGGCAACCCATATCCTTCTTTAGTGAGCTATAGATGGCCAAGATCAAGCTCGGTGCAATGTCGAGTACAGTTAAAAGTGTGAAGATATTAGTCAAGTTGTTCACCAATGATTTAAGAATTTGGCAACCTAAACCATTGTCACTTTCTCTTATTTCTTCATACTATAATTTATAATTTTCTATAGACTCATGGTTTTTTTTTTCCTCTTCAAAAGTTTTTCATGTCCATTTTGGTGTTGATGTTACTTCTTATTCTTCTTTGATATGCTTGTTAGCCCTATTGGTTTATTCAATTTCGAGGTTTAAAGTTAAGTAGAAGGAACATTAAGATAACATATGCATTGTCTTGTTATGTTATCGTGAAAATATTTTATAGAGAGCTTTGAAGGAAATGGAAATTTTGTGCTCATGCCTTTGTTTGCATTTTATTTGAATCTTCATTAAGAAGTGTTATTGCATTCATTGCTGCAATTGATCCACATTCTATTGGGAAAAGAGCTGGAAGAGGAGAATTTTACAGTAAGTGTAGGTTAGGTGGTCCATGAGAAATAAGAATGGAAAGGGATTCTTAATTCTCATTCCCCATTCCAATGTACCAAACACCCCCTTAATGCTTTTGTTCGCAAAAAAATAATTCAAAAATTTTGAGACCATTAATAACCATGTGAGTCGCCTTCCTCTCACACTTCAATATCTCTCCTTAGACAATTTTCCTTCCTTCCCGAAATGGGTTATAGAAGACTTTAAGGAATTCCACCACCTTATTTTGAATTCATATCCTACATTCTGACATATAATGTGATATGGTCATATCCCATTTAAAAACAAGTTTCGAAGAAAAAACTCTGGCCTTTCTCAAGACTCCTTAACATCACATCCTCGTTCCTATAAAAAGACATCACTACACCACCAACAAAAAAAAAAAAAAAACGAGTTGAAGATGATTTGAAAGGAAGAAGTAGGGCACTTTTGGTTCCTTTTTTTAAAACTGTTATTGAGAATATTTTTTGAAAACAAATATAACACCATTCTTGAGAACAAATTTCAAAAATTGTAACGAAACATGCCCAAAGGCTGTTTGTGATGCCCCTACCCCGGGGGTCCCGTTGACAACTCGTCAACCCGCGGAAACCTTTGTATATTTTTTTTTCTTACAAATAACTCATTTCTTATAAAAATTCACAAGAGTTTGATGCACAACTCTTTTACACTTTTACATACCAAAAAGATATGATAGACTGTAATCATAGTCTCTTTACAGTCCCTTTGATACCAAAAATACATGTTTTGGTTCTACTAGAATGTAATACAAGACCAAAAAAAAAAAAAGACAAAAACAAAACAGGCCGTGTCCGTCTCATCCCATGGTGTGTCCGCGACCCGTGACCGGACCTGTACCTAAAAGGTCCCACGACGGGGTGAGCAAAGCCCAGTAGAGAATGATTCCTACAAGGGTTACTCCCCACCTAAAATGCACATGCAATGGCGTACATACACAATCAATCACATTTCATACAATTTATGCAACATTATATGAAATGTCCATATCATGCATGAGATGCGACCCCTCATGCTCACGACTTGAGTCCCAACCGACTACCCCACACCTGCAATTGCCAAGTGTGAAAAACCAGTCATCGGTATTTATCCCAATGACTTATACCATTGGACAACCCTCAAATTTTAATTTATGAAATCATGATTTTCTTTTCTTTTATGGGCCACGGATTTTTAAGTTTACACCGCCGCACGCCGCACGCCGTTCCAACATTTTCGCAAACTTACATCACCGGGATTCATGTCTAACCGTGACAACATTCGGGTCTCTTCACCCCTGGGGGACCCATCTCAATTTGCTTCGCCCAAAATATGTAATTTATCATTTTGATCATATTACACCCTCGTGAATCTCTACCTTGGACTTTGTCTCATATTTTTCCGAGCTCACGACTCGTTCATTAACACCGATGAACAAACAATACCCCGCACCCACACCCACACCCGACTTGACGCGATGTGACCGTGCATATGAAATTCATGATGCCAATGCATTTTCCTTCATGTTACAGTATATATGAGTGCTACATGGAACATTTACATACCATGGATAATTATAATTTTTACATATAAGCTACATCCATGCAATCCATGTTAATACATCAATTAGCATGCATCAACATAATTCTCACACACTGCATGTTATTCATAAAAGCCATAACCCACAATCAGGTCACAATCTGGGATCGTATCCAACAGGTACTCACCCATTCCTTCACAAACCTCGAACTAATTTGATCCACACATCCATACAATCATTATCTCAAAAGACAATAACCAAACCCGTAGACATCGGGCCTCGGGGTTCAAACCCCCCAACCCACAAACATCAGACTCCATGGTGAAAACCAATCATAAACCTCTACCTTCCAGTCCCAAATTTTGGAACTAAATTACATGGCCTCTCTTAACGAACCCATACCATTATAAAGCCTTTAGGCTAAAAGTAAACCGAGTAGGAAAATTTCCTACCCAATACAATAGCCTAAAACATGCCATGCAATGGTCATGTCAAATCCCAAATATTCAATTCTCAATCAACTTCATAACCCGTACTTAATTTGATGAAACAACAGAGACTTTAGTATGCTTATGGGTCACCCACTGTTCCTCCATAACCATGGATGAAATCGTGACTCAATGGATTTTATAGAGTCTTAAGAACACTCAAAACTGGGAAGTTCGGACGAAGGAAGCGCAGATTCATCCAAAAGCCGAGGTCACACATGAGTAAACGCCTACCCAAAATAAAATTCTACCGACTCGCTTCTTGGCCGATTTTGCCCTTTCGGCTAGCTCCAATACCCACTGCCCTCTAAATGAACATGGTTAGAATCTTGACTCAATGGGATTTCCATAGAGTCCAAGAACACCCAAAACAGAGTTCAGACAAAGAAGCATGACCTTCCTCGAAGTCAGAGGTTCAACATGAGGCAGCTTTACTCTACCCTACAAACACCCCACTCCGCCTTAACCTGACCTCGTCCTGCCCAGCCAGATCCAGCCCAATGCCCTCCACAAATACATGGATGGAATCTTGACTCAATGGGCTTCCATAGAGTTCAAGAACACTCGAAACTGAGTTCTGACTAAGCAAGCTTAGCCACCTTCAGCATTGGAGGTCACATACAGGCCAAACCCAACCTTTAGTCGACCCGACCACCGAAATGGGACCCGACCGACCGATATCACCCCATCTAGCTGACCTGACCTGACTTGGCCGAGCTGACCTAACCTAGCCGAGCTGACTTGGCCGAGCTAACCTAACCTAGCCGAGCTGACTTGGCCGAGCTAACCTGATTTAGGATAAAAGGACCATAACTTAGGCTACAGATGTCTGAATTGAGAAATTCAAAAGCCTAACATCAAGTTCACTGATGTGGCTACAATTTACCTGAAGAACTCACTACTAAATTTCCTTTATTTACCACCCAAAAACCAGTTCTAAAGTTCGGTTAATGTGTACTACCAATCTGACTTTACGTGGTTGAGAAACACAGCAGACATTCCCGCTTAGGGTAAGACAAATCAACAGATTATTCATTTTACTATAACACATAAAATGGAACACAAGGACAATTACTTAGTCAAATCAGTCCCACTAGACTGTCAGAAGCAGGTCTCGAGGTCTCTCCCGGCCTGCTTGTCTGAAGTCTTGGGAGGGTTCCTGCAGCTACTCACGGCCCTCACTTAACACCCATTGCCATTTGAATGACCCTTAGGCAGGGATTAAACCAAGTAAGAGAAAAAACCCTTTGCATCTAGGATTTTCAAAACTCCTCAACAGGTCTCTTTGCGACCCTTGTTATGAGATGAACTCTTCCTCTTGCCCTTTGTCAGCCGATTCGATCGCGAGAAATCTAGAGAAAGTGAGGAGCCTCTACTGCTCTTTCTCCTCTCTTTTACGTTCTTTGCTTTCTGCTCTTCCTTCTCTTCTCCCCCACGATTTGGTGAAGATGAGTCAGAGAACTTGTCTCTCACTTGCCACATGTCATTCAATAAGTGGCACCTTGGATTACATATCACAATCCATCTAATAAGTCGCTGATCGCATGTTGCCACATGTCTCTCATAGGTCCGCGAGCTCATGTTTGACTAGCTCTCGCTAAACGTCGTCTTATCTTGGCCGCTCGAAGCGATGCCCAGTGTCGCGGGTATCAGTCTTTCCGGCAAGTGAAATTAGAAGTATCACCGAATCGACAAAATTCGGCGTAGTAAAAATCCCAGATTTCACGAGACAATTTCAACGGTGAAATTTGTTTCGTCATCAGAGATCTAGAAAAAATCCAGATTTCGACCGAAATTACCATTTACCGCTTCCCTCCGGAAGGATTTGGTTTTTAGGGTTTCCTATCACTCACTTAAGAATAGGGCGTCGATGTTTTATTAATCTCGTCGAGAAGCATATGAGCTTCATATGCAAGAAGGCTTTGTCTTTGCAAAAAGTGGTTCAGTTAAGTGCGGTAAAGCAACGAGCAATGTGCTTGGAAAATGATTCACCGTGTATAATAAAGGAAATGGGGAATTAAGTGTGTATGATATATGCCTCGAATTCACATTCTATTTAATGTTCCAAATCCGGGGTTTGTTGATGCTTGTCCCGACTGTGAAACCTTATTGAGATCGATATCATGTAACTCGATACTTAGATTATATCCCATTCTTGAGATCCATAATTTAATAACGGACAAAGACTCCTTTATCTGGGAGCTCTATCAAACCTAACACATCTGATATGCAATAATATGACCCATCAGAATTTCAATATAACACATTGACCTCTCGGGGTCCATTTATCAACATTAAATATAAGATATGCAAGGCTATGTTAAAAACCATCTATTTGGTTTAGTTACAACTCTTTTATAAACAACCACATGCAGCAGTGATTTGTGGTGCTTTGAATCCAGGAGATTAAGTTTGATAACTTGATCGACCATGGGAGGGTCGTGGATGTCGGGTAACGGGCACCGCTGTTGATACCCTTTTCGAGCGGGTTGCGAAAAATGCGTGCAGGGTCTCACTGTGCGGAGCTCTACCCAAAATACAAACACTATGTAATTACACGTGTAGCATGGCTGATATTATACAACGACCTCCGCGGTGAAGTGATATCACACAAGCACAGTGGCGTATCACGTTGTCATTATATGTTTATATACGTGAGACATTGTCATTTATCTTGTTATTTAAATTATGGTTTAACTTGATAAAAATCGCGTATCCTTGAATAGTTAGCTCTGCTTTGTAATGTCATCAAGTATGTGACTTGATGAAGTAAACCTTAAGGTATAAGAACTTATTCTAAATAGACCATAGTTGATCATTATTGTGGGAATAATAATGAAGTAAGACTATTATGTTTTGAGAAAAGACCGCGTTTTGCTGGTCATGAACATAAATGTTACTCAAAACATAAATACATGTTAAGTTCATGTTATTAGTGACGCTGAAATACTACATGGATTATGTCATGATGAATTCTCATTGCGGTAGTGGTATTAAGTCTTTTGACACGAATTCACCATGGATTCTACATGAGGAACTTTATTGTCTTGGCGTAGCTCAAAAGAAGTCTTTAACAGGGATGATAATACGAGGCTATGGTTGGGCATACGATGGAAATCATGTGGAGGAATGTGAGTGATAGTGAAGGAATTGTCCGCTCTTGGTGGTGGATACTTTATTGGCCTCTTGATAAGTGAGGCGAGAAAATGCATGCCATGCTCAAATAGGATGATAGGAGTTATCAATATCATTTGTTCGATCGATCTACTTAAAGAACAAAACGATTAAGATTGTATAAAGATGACTTCATCCATGCTTTGTGTAATCGAGACATCGATGTGTGGGTAATATCATACTTATGGTAAAGGTTTTGAGTCATCAAATTCACTTGATTTGGGTAGTTATAATGTCTTTCACAGAGACCAATTATAACTTGTGGGCTCAGGAAATATGATTTGGGCCTGCTGTGACATTGAGTCAGAACATATAGATCACATAAGAATGATCTATAATGGGATGTTAGAAAAGGCTCTCTCTTTAGCCATGATTAAATGACTGACCCCGACCCCAAACGGTAATAGTTAATGGAATTTGGTTTAAATTAGTTTTAATAAAAGGGTTTGGGAGGCTTGATATAAATATGGGGTTTATCATCTAAAATAAGGTGGTTCTTTTGAAGTGGGCGATTTTTAAGAATAATTTTTTTTAGGATTTGGAAGACACTAGGTGTATTTGGTTTTGTGGGACAGACCTATCATAAGATACTTAGCACATCCATCCATCCATTAGCCGTTAGGTGGCGGATACCTTTAGAGCGTTGCACCTTTGCATCGTCTTGGCTAGTTTTTCTTGGATCTTTTCCAGAAGGAGTTCTATTTGTGTTTCAGTGTGTGTGTGATCAAGCAATTCTGCACTAGTCGAAATGGATTCAGTCTACAAGAGGTAAGATCGGATTTCCTTGATTTATTGTTTAGTTTCATCAAACCGCTTGGATCTTGATGCAATTGACATTAAAATTTTTTTATTTGGCATTATGCTTATCAGATTCCAACACTCAGAAGTCGAATAAAATAAAAATAGCCACGTAAGGCTATTTATCCATACTAAAACATATAAGCATGACTATAAAAACCATAGTCATAAGAGTTTAATTACATAACTCTTATACAAAACATATATCAAGAATTAAGCATTCTAATACAAATTTTACAAAATATAAATCAAAACCACAATCGGCTTTCTTCTCAAATCATCTAAAGCCTTAAGTGGCGTCGTCTCCTTGCACATTCCACTGTGCACGAAGGGGTCCCAGTTGGGTGAGCAATGCTTTCGAAAGAGTGAAAGTCATTGAGGCTGTAAAAGCAGGTGGGATCGAGTGGATGAAGCGACGATGACAGCTCACTCGGGAAGATGCCATCTAAGAATGGGAAACCTACATGCCAATAAATGACATACGACTTCAGCATGTCCCATGTCGCAGAGCCCTTCTGAGCTCCTTCTTGAACCTAAGTCCCAACCCAACTCCCTCACACATGCTTATGGCTAGAGTGAGAAACTCACCATTGGTATTTCAACCAATGGTCCTTTATCCATAAAAAAGTTTTTTGTTTTATAAATAAAAAACATTGGAACGATCTCGAAAGCAGCTTTACTTTAAAAGCAAAAAATTGGACAATCTCTGAAAGCAACAGAAAAGCAGCATTGGGCAGTCTCACGAAACTTAACAAACAAAAGCCTTGGATAATTTTCGAAATCGCTTTAAAACAAAAGCATTGGACAATCTCCAAAACCGTTGTAAAACAAAAGCATTGGACAATCTCCGAAACTGCTTTAAAATAAAAGCCTTGGACAATCTCCGAAATTTCTTTAAAACAAAATCAATGGACAATCTCTGAAACCGCTTTAACACAAAAGCATTAGACAATCTAAAAACAGCTTTAAAACAAAGCGGCGATCATAAAGCAGCTTTAAAACAAAGCATTGGACAATCTCACGGCAGCGTTAAAGCAAAGCATTGGACAATCTCCGAAACCACTTGACTCTTTAGGACATTGTCCTAGACCAAGCTTTGCACCGTAACACCATACCGGTGTTGATTCTGACCATAGAAGATGGTGGAGCTCTGTGGATAATAGTCCAATGTATCGAGGTCCAACTATTAGTTCTGATAATGGTGAATGACCTTGTAACCATCCACTCCCGCCCGTTTGCAGATGTCCTGTGCATATGAAATGCAAGTATAAATGTCATTTCCTATTCATACACCATGCCATATGCCTACTCATGCATAACCCATGCGATGGTCGACATTTTATATCCTTGAACACATAAATTCCAATTTAAATCCTTGTACATTCATGCTGACATACCTAACACACATGCAGTGGCGCCTACGAGTTATCACTAATCGGGTAATGACTTACTTTATCTTCTAGGTCTAATTGTGACACCATGTCAACAAATAACTCTAACCCGAAACCATGTAATGGCCTCAATCATACACATGCATTTCCCTAATCCTCATGGATAGTATATCCCAACATGCATATAATTGCGAACAACATACACCCGATTTCAATGTATTAGACCCGGCTTATCATCACAACCGGCAATTTGCACACTTAGTCTTTATAATCAAAATTTCGAAACATATGTGGGCACCAAATTCCATTCAAATGCATATGGAAATATTCTAGACTCAAGGATATTTCCATAGAGTCTAATAACACCAAATTTGGAGTCCTAATGAAGGAGTTATGCAAGTTTCAAGCCATGAAGAAAATCAGTAACATTGCAGCACCTGTAGCAGCAGAGGCTACTGTATTTCGTCATTTGTGGACATAATATGAGCTCAAATTGAATTACGCTATATATTTATGGATTCTAGACTTATAGAGATTTCCATAGAGTCGAGAGGCGATCGCGTCGAAGTTGAACGAAAGTTATGGCGTCAGTTGGAGCTTCACATAAATAGTGACATCTGCGAGTCAGGTATAACAAAAAAAAATCAGTTTGTTTTTTCCTTCCTTTAGTGTAGAGCACCATCGAAAAGCCTGAGGGCTCGACGAGGCAAAACAAGCTCACAGAGGAAAATAAACACGAGTAGGGAAGGTTCTATCTTGGGCGAGAAAACGAGTTTTGAACCGGAGGCTTTCAGAGCCATGGCCTCCCAAGCTTTTACGCTTTCATTATCTCAAGCCGAAAACTCGATTTTTGGTGTCCACGTGTTGCACTCAACGAGTATTAAGACTTTAAGTCTTGGCCCGACGCAAGACGGTCACCCAAGCTCCGTAGATCTTAGAGAGAAGTCAGAGCTTCTCTCTCTACACCCTCTCTTCTCTCTCTCAACACTCAAAAATCTAGAAATGGGAGATCACCCCCGAATGGATTTTTTTCTCGTTATCTTTGAATCGTGGCTCACATCTGCGTTCCCACTATAGGTTCGTTTTGCCCTAAAATAATTTATTCCTTTTAGTTCAATTGTTTTAAAATGAACTTAATCAAATCATTCACGACTTTCGAGGAATTCGTAAAAATCTAGTCCACAGGTATTAATTACTCACCGCGAAAATCGTAAAAATTTCCGACTGTCTTAGAATTTGACAAAACTTTTCTAGGTCACTAGATATCCCGAGACAAATCCAACGGCGTAGTTCGTTTCGTCATCCGAGATCTATAGAATTTTCTAGGCTTCCCTAAGCCATTCCAGGAATTTTACTATTCTTGCCATTTTTCAGAAAAATAAATTTTTTTTCACGGGTTTTACATTCTTCCCCCCTTAATAGAATTTCGTCCACGAAATTCACATACCTGCACACACACAAAATCATGCATATGCTACAAAATCGAGCGATATACGCATGGCGTAAGTAGCTCCTACTGAATAATCGGCCGATATGCTAGTTCGATCCCGAGGTGTAATCGCGCGGAGAACCATGCCAGTCATGAAGTCTCATCTGTGAGGAACTGTGTGCAGACCATCGACCCATGCCACTATCTGGAGGTAATCCCGGTAGCTCTTTCGAAAAAACATCCTCATGCTCATAAACCACCAGGCGGACTGACTCTGTCTCCTTGTCTTCGAGGTAAGGCTTGCCCGACTTGACCATCAAATACTTGCGTGCCACTTAGGAGTCATACGGCTCGGGAGTGGCTCGTCTTATCTCTTTGACAAAAATACAAACATCGTCTTGTGTGTAGGCAGTAACTCTTCTACAATCACAATAAATGACAACTTGGTATGCGATACAACAGTCATCAGGATGACATCAAACTCCGACATGTCCATGACCCTTAGGTCCATAATGAGTAGGATCCCAGAGATCTCTAACTCACAATCCTAACATATCATGCTCGTTTATTTTCCGAACCCCTAAGGTTATGTCCTCTAACTCTAGTGTTCTTTGTTTTCTATATACAACCTATCATGCATATAATCCCGCACAACCATAGCAACACACATTGTGTAACCTGATCATCACACAATTGATTCACAAAGACCTGATAGAATACTTTGATACCAAGTTGTGATCTTTGATATCAAACATGGGCCACAGGCATTCATAACCCTAAGCTTTGTACTACGGCCAGCATGTCCTAAACCCATGCCCACCAAGCCCTAGGTATTCATATACCTAAGCTCTAATACCAAGCTATAATGCCCCAAATCCTGGGGTTGATTGTGACTTTGTCAACCCCGCGGAAAAGATTCGTGGATGTCGGGTAACTTAGACACCCACACCAGTAAGTCCTTTTCTGGGACCTAGATTTAACAAATCGGCGGGAGACTCCTTCGTGCGGGGCTCTGAAATACAGCATGTGCAATTACATGGCAACATGGCTAATATTATACAACGACATACAGGGTCCATACGATTAAAATGGCCCGCGCATGGCCATTTAACCCATACCAGACATATAAGCACATAACTATAAAACCATAGTCCATAAGAGTTTAAATTACATCACACTTATAAAAACATATATCAAAATTAAGCATTCTAATACAAAATTTTCAAAATATAAATCAAAGCCTCAATCTGGCTTTCTTCTCAATATCGGCCTCTAGTGGCTAGTTGTTTCCTACACATTCTGTATCAAAAAGGGTCCCATGTTTGGGTGAGCAATGCTGACAGTTGAATCCCATGGGCTACTCCCCACCTGAGTGCACATGCAATGGTCATGCAATAATAAACACTCCCCTACAGAAGATGCCATCCTAGAATGGAAACCTTCATGTCATGAATGAGATGCGACTCAACATGTCCCATGTACCGAGCCCTTACTGACTCCCTCTTGAACATGAGTCCCAACCCGACTCCCTCAGACATGCTTATGCCAAGAGTGAGAAACTCACCATTGGTATTTCAACCAATGGTCCTTTATACAAAACAAAAGAATTTTGTTTTATAAATAAAAAACATTGGACAATCTACGAAACCGCTTTAAAACAAAAGTATTGGAAAATCTCCGAAACCACTTTAAAACAAAGCAGGATATCTAAAACCTCTTTAAAAGCAAAAGGAATTGGGCGATTTACGAAACCACTTTAAAACAAAAACCTTGGACAATCTACTGGCTTGCTTTAAAAAGCCTTGGACAATCTCGAAAACCTCTTATAATAAGCATTGGACAATCTCTTAAAGCTATTTGTAAGCAAAGCATTGGACAATCTCCAAAACTGCTTTAAAACAAAAGCCATGGACAATCTTCGAAACTACTTTAAAACAAAAGCATTGGAAAATCTCCGTAACCGCATTAAAACAAAAGCATTGGACAATCTTCGAAACCCCTTTAAAACAAAA
Source organism: Tetrastigma voinierianum (assembly GCA_016808115.1). Classification (NCBI taxonomy): domain Eukaryota; kingdom Viridiplantae; phylum Streptophyta; class Magnoliopsida; order Vitales; family Vitaceae; genus Tetrastigma; species Tetrastigma voinierianum. The sequence continues at coordinate 33,012 of JAEQBH010006636.1, read as the reverse complement.
GCCTTGGACAATCTCCAAAACCGCTTTATAATAAAACCATTGGACAATCTTTGAAACTGCTTTAAAATAAAAGCATTGGACAATCTCTAAAACTGCTTGACTCTTTAGGACATTGTCCCTAGACCGAGCCCGCACCATCAACACCATATACATTGTTGATTTACAACCATGAATACGGTGGAGCTCTATTGGACATCGTCCAATGTATCGAATCCACCACCCGTTCACCAGAATGGTGAATGGCAATGACCATGCGCTCCACTTTGGATTTGCGCGTGTCCACGTACATATGAAATGCAATGCAAACGTCATTACCTATTCATACCATGCCCGTATACTGCTCATGCATATTAACCACATCGATTGGACATTTATATCCACTTAAATACGCAAATACCAATGTAAATCATCTGATTCATGCCCGATAGATACCCTACTTACATACATTGGCATCTACAATTCATCGCGATCGGGTAATGACTTACTTTATCCTCTAGGTCTAATTGTGACACCTTGTCATGAATGGCTTTACAACGAATCTGATGGCCTCGATCATCTTTTCGAGCTTATGCGTTTCCGCAAAGTGTGGATAATTATATCAACATACATATAATTACCAAACAACATACACCAATTTCAATGTATTAGACCACGCATATCATTGCAACCAAGCAATATTTTACACACTTGGTGCTACAATCAAATTTTCGAAAAATATGTGGGCACTAAATGCCATTAATAGGCATATGGCTGAATTAAACTTCAGTTCTTTCCATAGAGTCGAGAACACATAAATTTAGATCCCCAATGAAGGAGTTATGCAAGTTGCAAGCCATGAAGAAAATCAGCAACATTGTAGCACCTGTAGCAATAGAGGCTATTGTATTTCGTCATTTTTGGACATAATATGAGCTCAAATTGCATTAATTTATATATTTATGGATTATAGACTCAAATATCTTTCCATAGAGTCCAAGAACATGTGAATGGGAGTTAGGACGAGAATGTTATGGTCATCCAAAGTTGGAGGCTTCACATGAACAGTGACAAACACAGAATCAGAACATAACCAAAAAAAAGTTTTTTTTTTTTCCTTAGTTTTGTGTTGCTCCGAGGCACCATCGGAGAGAGAGAGAGGGGGAGGAAACTCCTAGGGCTGTGAGGAACCCGAAGCAACTCCTCTTATGGAAAATAGGCCGGTAGGAAGGTTGCCACCTCTTGGAGTGAAGGCGAAGCTTTGAATCTCGAGCTTGAAACACATGGCCTCCAGGAGGCTTTAAAACGTATCTCCGACGAAGACTCCTGATTTTGGTGCCCACACATTGCCTTCAACGAGTACTCTAACTTTAAGTCTTGGCCCGACCTTGAGGCAGTCACCCAAAACTCCGTAGATCTTGGGAAGTTTGCAACTTCTCTCTCTACCATCTTCACCTATACATGCTCAAAATATGGAAATGGGAGATCTCCCCCGCAAATGAGATTTTTTTTCTCCTTTTATACTTTGGATACGTGGCTCACGTTGCATGATGTGTCCCCCCCTGGAGTGTGGCGACTCACCACTGAAAATCGTGAAATTTAGGTTGTGTAGAGTCGATGAAACTTTTGGTCGCTAGATGTAGTAGAATCAATGGCGTAGTCAGTTTAAATAAATTACGATATCTAGAAATTTTCTAGGCTTCATAACCATTCGATAATTCATTATTCTTGCCATTTTTCAGAAAAATTTAATTTTTTTTCTCGAGTTTTACATAATTTACTTCAAAATTTTTACAAAAATGGTTATAAGTACATTCCAGAACTAGTTTGTTCAAAAAATTTTAAAAATATATATAATAAAGCCCTGGCCAAGCTTTCTTCATTCTAGCATTTACATGAGTCGTCCACTAAAGCGTATACCACCTTTTGCAAATGTTTTCTCATATAGGGTGAGCCAGCCTAGTAGGTAATTCCTACAGAGGTACTCCCAGCTCAAGTACACATCACGATGTTCACCTTTGGCTTGATTCATTCACTGACATTCCAATAAAGAATAAGCAATTCTAAGTTGGAATCTTGCATGCCATGCTATAAAACCCGGGTAAATTTGAATTTTTTGAAAAAGGGAAAAAGGGAAAAAGGGTAAATTGCCACTATGGTACAGGTCATAAGCCTAAAATTTTCTAAATCTCAAATGATGAAATGAACCTCACAGTTGGTTTCATCTCACAAAATCTAGTTACCTAGACGAATTTCATCGAATTTAGAGGCAGTAGAGAATTTTCCGTTTTCAGGCGAGTAATGACACCAAAATGGGATTTTGAGAAATTTTCCAGTGCGGAAAACAATTTAATACAGCTCATTTAAAATAATTTGAATTTGAACCGGGACGAAATGAATTTTTTTGGGGTAGAAACAGACGCGGATAAGTCGTGGACAAGTGGTGCGACTGATAAATAATTAAAATAACAAAGAGTTTAAAGTCAGTTTTTGTATGCTTTTGTCATGTTACGATTTTATTTGCGGGAGAAAAGAGAGGAGAGGAAGCTGACCTTAACCACGATCCGCAGGGTTAGTGATTAAATTCATCGACACAGACCAAGACATCAGTGATGAGCTGTGTGGGTATAAAAAGCGAAGGATTTCAGATCAGAAGAATGAAGATTTGGGGAAATCAGATTTTTCGGGCTTAGGAGGTATTCTCAAGCCTCGTCGGTTCTACCTACGCTCGAGAGGTAGGGGTTCTTCCTACTTTGGTTTATTTCCAAGCTTAGGGTTGTTTTAAGGGAGTTTGGTTGTGTTAATGCTATAACGGGCTGTTTGGCCCTTTTTGTTGGGTATTTGTTGGCTTATTTGTAGTTTGGTTTGGTTGTGGTCTTTGGTAAGGACCAAAGATGTGAAAAATGATATGTGGGTGGTTAAGGGAAGTGCGCCGAGGTACCTGGGCCCGCGATCCTTTATTTTTAGCGGACTCTGGAGACCTCCAAATAGGATGATTCTATTTAGAGATGAAGCCTAAGAGCAAGATCTACATATATTTATAGAGTCTAAGGTTTAAATCCAGCTCTAAAAACCCTAAATATGAGTTTTACAGTAAGATACCGATTCTAGTTGTTTTGACCATATATTGGGTCATACTGATCCAAATGATGTGAATCAAAATCCTATTGAAACTAGACACCTAGGAGAGTAACTTTCATGAAGAAAGTATGGTCACATATTTCTTTATTATTTCTAGAAATTCATCCAATTGAGAACAATCATATGAAGCTGTTCGGGAAGCGATCAGGAATATTTTATCATTTCTCTTCGAATTTAAAGGTCGAATGACTGATACGTTGGCTTTGGAAAGCTTAATACATAGGTGAACATTTTGTTAGAAGATCCTTTGTCTAAACCTCAGTTCTTGAGTCAAAATTATAGTTGGAGATGGACTTGGGATGTGCCTGTATTAGGGACTGTTTGGGAGATATTTAAGAGCCTGTTTGGAATTGTTTTTGGATTGCTTCTATGGCTGGTTTACGGCCATGTTTGTGTAACCAGTTGTGGCCATGTTTGTGTAGTTTATAGTAGCCTTATATTCGTTTTGTGTTTGTTATGTTTGGGTTTGTGTATAGTGGGATGATTTGTGTTACAATTATATGGCTATTTTATACTTACTGTTTATGAAGCCGATTTGAGGACCTTTTGTGTCTGTTTCATCGCTTGTTTGTGGGTTTTTTTATGGCCTAATTGGGGACCCTTTTGGGACTGTTTTGTGCCTTATTTTATGGCTGGTTTGTAGACTATTTTGTGGCTTGAATTGGGATTGTTTTGTATTACCCCCAAAATCGGGATCAAGTTGATCACCCATCGCCCCATGGAAAACGTAGTTATCGAGTAACTTGATCCCACATCATGTGTCCATTTGCAAGGATCATAATTTAACAAATCGAATGATCTCCTTTATATGGGGAGTTCTATCCAATTCCCAACTTGTACATTATGATGCGCAGCCCATGGGCTTAATATATTTAATGACCTAGCGGGTCCATTTATGAGTAAAATTACAACTCTTTTACATAAAAATTACATGTGAGTTCAATTTCACTCATTATTTGTCAATACAAGTCAAAGATGAATTTAATTCAAGCATTTTACAAATGATTAAAAATAAGCGAGGCTTTGTACTCTGCGACTCGGGATAGGAACCGCAGAAGCGCATTTCCACGGCACTTGAAATGTTAACCCATATAAGGTGAGCCATGCCTAGTAGAGTAATTCCTACAGAGGCTCTTCCCCACCTAAGTGCACATGCAATGTTGACATTAACAATCATAGTCACATCACAATTCCAAATATAAATATGCAATCCTAGGTTGGAATTCTACATGCTATGCCATGAGTGAAGTTAGAGACTACTCATATATAAGTAAGTCTTCTGAGCTCCCTCCACGATGCAATGCCCGTGCGTGATAAAAGCGTCATTGATGGATTACATCGATGATCCTTTTTTTTTGTTTGGATGTGTTTTTATAGGCCAAGGCCTTTTTGGATGTTGTTTCTCGAATGATCATTTCATTTATAAAATCATTATGTCTTTTGTGGGTAGAGGATTTCTGGAGTCTCACCGTCTGCTTCACACACCGTCTACACTTTTTTTGGACTTTCACATTCAAAGTGTCTAGCCCTTCTTGCTATTACCCGACACAATTTTTCCGTTTTATGCAACTGTGCGACTCTGTTGGACTTTGTCCAACGGTACCGAGCCCACCTACCAAATCACCAATTGTGGTGTTAGATTCTTACCATGCACCCACACCCATGAAATGTGATGTTCCCATGCATGATGTAATGCAACTTGCCATTGCATGTTAATGCCATATCCCACATGTAATGAATGTCATATGAACCATATAAACCATATTTACCTTGTATCCACCAAACCACAGCAAACAAGCATGTTATCACACATCAAGAAACAATACACTTAATCCTTAGGGCAAAATGTTTCATATAGAGTGCCATGATAACGATGACAACCTGATAGCCAAGGGCTTAAAAGCGCTTGCATGGGTCCACTAATACGGGAACATCCCAGTCCGTCTCAAGCACAATTTTGACCCTATAAACGAGGTTTTTAGACAAAGTGTTCTTCTGAAAAAATGTTCACCTATGTGTTAAGTTTCCAAATCTCTCATAGAACAGGTCATTTGGACCTTTTAATTATGAATATGAATTGGCTATTTTAGATTTGCTTTTGAATAGTTTTAGTGGCGATGTGTGTTCTCAATTGGACAAATTTTTGGGAACAATAGAGACATAATGTGATGATATTTTCTTCATAAAAGTTACTTTCTTGGGTATCTAGTTTCAGTATGATTTTGATTCATCATTTTGGATCGGTATGACCCGATATGATCGAAACAGCATGTTTACTCGAGTAGAGGAGAGAGAGAATCGGTATCTTCTTTGTAAAACTCATTTCAGGGTTTTTATAGTTGGATTTAAACCTTGTTTTCTTCAAGCCAATTGTGGGTCTTATTCTTAAGGTTCATCTCCAATTAGAATCGTGATTTGGAGGTCGACAGACGAGTTATGGTAAAGCAGGACAAGGATCTGGAAATTTTGGCAGAATTTCTCGTAACCCTACATATCATTTTTTTTTCACATCTTTGGTCCCTTACCAAAGACACATAATAAACAACCACAAATAAGCCATAAAAACGGCTTTAAACAATTCCTAAATAAGCTAAACAGGGCCTTAGGACCTCTACCTTATTCCCCAAAATCCACCCATAAGGTGGAAATAAACCAAAGTAGGAAGAATCCCTACCTTTTGGAGCATAGTAGAACCAAAGAAGGTCTCAAGAACACCTCCTAATCCTGAAAAAATTGATTTCCCTAAATCCCCTCCCTCAGATCTTAGGTGAAATCCCTCCTTTTTGGTACCCATGCGTATCCCTAAGTTGAGTAGATGAACTTTCACTCTTGGCTCGACGAATTCCGACTGGCAGAATTCCTAGGATTGAAGAGAGAAGTTTGAATGCTCTCTTTCTCTCCTCTCTCTCTCATGTACCCAAAATAGAAAAAACATGAAAAGAATGAGATCTTTTCCTTTGTCTCCTAAGTCCCTGTATGTTTAGGTGGTGGCTCTTTTACTGTATGTCCATGATACATTTGGGTCAGTTTATCTTAAACGATTTATTTAAGTCGTGTTTAAGTTCAATTTATTTTAAATGAACTTTATTTAATTTATTTTCCACTTTCGAGATTTTTCTTATAAATCCCCTTTTTAGGGTCATTGGACATTCGTCGCCCCAAAAAACGTGAAAATTCCTATTGTCTCAAAATTTGACAAAATTTGTTTGGGTAACTAGGTTTCACGAGATGAATCCAATGGGGAGATATGTTTCATCATCTGAGGTCTAGAAAATTTCAAGTCTGTAGCTTATATTGTAGCGACAATTCATAGTTTTTCCATTTTGAAAAATTCAAATTTACGGGTTTACAATTGTTGTACCACGTTTTATAACTGTTTATGGCTTGTCTTATGGCTTGTTTTAGGGCTGTTTTATGGTTTGTTTTGGGCCTTATATGGCTTGTTTAGGGTCTGTTTTGTGGGCACTCTATATGCCACATTTTGCCTTGAAGATTAAGTGTGTAACAACTTGATATGTGATAGCATGCTTGTTTGTTGTGGTTTGGTGAAATGTTAATATATGTGTTATAAATGTATTAACATTGTTGTGAATGTTTAAATTGGAAATTCTATGCATGTAATATAATTGTCCATACAAGGTAAATTGTATGATTAAATTGTCCATATGGCATTCATCACATATGGGGCATGGCATTAACATGCAATGGTGCATCACATTGCATTATGCATGGGAACATTGCATTTCATGGGAGTGGGTGCATGGTTAGAATTATACGCCACAATGGTGATTTGATGGGTGGGCTCGGTACTTTTGGACAAAGTCCAGCAGAGTCGCAGGGTTACATGAAAAGAAAAAACTTGTGTCAAGTAATTGCAAGAAAGGCTAGACACTCCCTTGGGGTGAAAGACCCAAACTGGTTTCCTACACCCCGACCCTGAAATTCGAAAAAGTTTAGACGGCGTGCGGAGCCGACGATGAGACTCTAAAATCCGCTGCCCACAAAATGCATAATGGTTTTGTATATAAAATGTTCGTCGAATAACATCCAAAAATTTTTGGTTTATAAAAACATGACTTTTGTTTTAAAAAGCATCATTAGATGTAATCCATCAATGATGGTTTTCATCACACATGGGCATCACATTGTGTGGTGGGAGTCGGTAAAGACTCGGGCATAGTGCATGAGTGGGTCTCATCTCATTTCATGGCATGGCATGTAGAATTCCAACTTAGGATTTCGTATTCATGTTTGGAATTGTGATGTGAATGTGGTTTTTAAGGTGAACATTGCATGTGCACTTAGGTGGGGAGTAGCCTCTGTAGGAATTAATCTTCTAGGCGTGGCTCACCCTATATGGGATAATATTTCAGGTGTGGGGTATGCAGACGGAAGACTCTCATCCCAGGGCATGGGATGAAGAGAATCGACTTATTGGCTTTACGTGTTTTATTTTTGTACAATTTTAGAACAGGCAGTTACGGAATGTATTTTTAACTATTTTGTAAAACTTTTGAAGTAAAATTAATTTTATACACCTTATGTAAAGAGTTGTAATTGAACTTCCCGATGGACAGTTTTGTACAGAATATGTGTTTTTAACATGATGTGGATAAATGGGAAACCGGTGGTCAATTTTTGCTAAGTATATGGACTGGTCGCGGTCATTTGTTTTTATCTTAGACGCCGGAGGGGATGTGTGTGTATCGTGTATAGGTTGGATTTGGATGAGGCTCCTTGGCCACCGAGGAGACTCTGTCCAATTTTTGGGCCAAAATATGGATCCGGTAATGGGACATAACGATGTGGTGTCAGGTACGCGATATCACGTGCTTTCCCTTAGGTTGATGGGTGATCAACGAACCCTCGGATTTTTGGGTGTCACAACTTGGTATCAGAGCATAGGTATGCGATTACCTATGGCTTGATGGGCATGGGTCTAATATGATACATGATTGTGTGCTATGTGTTGTGTGAATTATATACATAGAAAAATGTATATGGAAAAAAAATAGGTCTTAGGGTTAGAAACCGCCTTGGTGGTTGGAAAAAATGAACGGGATGGTTCTAGTTGTTGAGGTCTATTAGTGGTTGGCACATGCGCTACTAGTTAGATAAGGAGAGAAATCTCAAAGTTTAAACTTGATCCCTTTTTTTTTTTATACTATGTAACAATCTATTGCTATTTGAAATATGTAGATGGCTAGTCGAGAAAGAAGCAGCCCAGAGGTGGTGGGCGGAGCAACAACGATTACCAGCGGTCTTTTGTGATAAGCCTTCATAGGAGGCTATTGATTGCTACGACTACTACCATTGCATGTACGAGTGCTAATGTTGCCCTTTATTACTAAGTGGTGCAATGGGAGCAGGAGGGCCAGTAACCTCCGGAGGTTCAAGCATCATCATACAACCTTTGCGGGAGGAGGGACCGATGGTAGTTGATCATTGGTTAGAACCAGTCGACAAAGATCTTGGAGGCTATGGAGATCACAGCCGATGCCACTATGATAAAACAGCCACATTCGACTAGGGAAAATTCCAAGAGTATGGTAAGTCTGAGCCGCCGAGGTACTCGAGAGGGGTAGGTGCAGTTGTTTCTTGGTTGGGTTCTTGCCCAGGCTTATCGGTGTTCATGCGGTAGTCCATGTCTCCATGCTCTGAAAAGTACCTCGGATCTGCCCATGTCTTGTTGGGCGACACTTTGTTGGATGTGAATGGAACCTTTGAGGAGGGGCCAGAGTCATAGCATCATGGATTGTTGGGATCGATTTTGTGAAACGAGGCCAGGTATGAAATTTATTCAAGGTATTATGGAAGCAGAAGTGGAGAAGGCAACATGGGAACAGAGGAACATTATACGTACCAATTGATAACATTGTTGAGGAAAGAAGGTATGTTTTTAGTCATTTGATATTAATTGATTGTTAAATATGCATGTGATTGTATGTGTTTGTGTTTGTGAATTTGAAGGACGAAATTCTTTTAAGGGGGGAAGAATGTAAAACTCGGGTAAATTTGAATTTTTCCGAAAAATGGCAAATAAATTGTCGCAACAATACAGGTTGCAAACCTGAAATTTTCTAAATCTCGGATAATGAAACGGACCTCGCTGTTGAATTCATCTTGCAAAATCTAGTTACTTAGGCAGATTTTTTTGATTCCCAGAGATAGTCGGTTTTCATGTTTTTCGAGCTTAGCGGGTGTGCGGTGAAACCCAAAAAATGAGATGTTTAAAGCTATTGAAGATGAAATATTTAAGTAAAAGTTTATTTAGAATAATTTGAACTTGGGATGGAATTAATCGCTTGAGCGGGACGAACAGGTCGTGGACCGCATTATTTCGAGGTGGAGCGAAACCTTTAGAGTGTGATTAAGGTCAAATGAAGCGGGAGGCGGAGCGTCTCGTTTTTTGGTTTTTGTCAGGGAGAGAAAGAGAGAGCTCAAGTCGTTCTTTCGACGATCCATGAAGTTCCATCGGTCGGAATTCATTGGGCCAAGAACTAAAGTTCATCACCTCGATGACGGTTACGCATAGCTACCAAAAAAGAGGGATTTCACCGAAGATACAAAGGAGGAGATTTTGGGGAAATCAAAGTTTTTGGGTTTAAGAAGTGTTCTCAAGACCTTCAACCATTCTACTACGCTCCCAGGTAGGGTTCTTTCCGCCTGGTTTATTTCCCAGCCTTAGGATTGTTTAAGGGAGGATATGTGTTGATGCCCTAAGGGGTGTTTCGTTGCGTGCTTGACTTTAATAGTCGTTTTGCGGCTCGTTTGTGGTCAGTTTGGTGAATTGATTTGTTGTTGTGTAAAGTATGTGTTAGTGATGTGCTCTAGCCCAATGGCATATACATTGTCATTATATGTTTATATACATGAGGCATTTATCATTTTATCTTGTATTTGAATTGTAGTTTAACTTGATAAAATCATATCCTTCAATGGTTGGCTCCACTTTTTGTCATCAAATATGTGACTTGATAGTAAAACCTTAAGGCATAAGAACACTATTCTAAATAGTCCATAGTCAATCATTATTGTGGGAATAATAATGAAGTGAGAGTATTATGTTTTCTGAGAAAAGACCACGTTTGGCTGGTCATGAACATAAGATGTTACTCAGAACATAAATACATGTTAAGTTCATGTTATTGGACTGACCCACTATGAGAAATACTATGGATTATGTCTCCCGGTAATTCTCATTGCGGTAGTGGTATTTAAGTCACCATTTGAATTCACCATGGATTCTACATGAGAACTTACGTGTCTTGTGGCTTCAATGGCGTCTTTAATAGGATGGTAATACAGGCTATGGTTGGGCATCACGATAAATCATGTGGAGAATGTGAGCAGGTGATAGTGAAGGATTTGTCCCGCTCTTGGTGGAGTGAGATGTCATTTGCCTCTTGATAGTAGAGGCGAAATGCGTAGCGTTAACCGAATGAGATTGATAGGAGTTATCAATATCATTTTTTTAGTCGATCTTGAGAATCAAGAAGCGATTAGTTGTATAAAGATGACTTCATCCATGCTTTGTGCTTAATCGAGACATCATGTGACAAATGACTAATATCATACTATGGTAAGGTTTTTTGAGTCATCGAATTCACTTGATTTGGGTAGTTATAATGTCTTGCTGAACTGATTATAACTTATTGAACTAGAATATGATTTGGGCCTACTACCAACATTGAGTGAACCTATAGGGTCCTATAAAAAAGATGAGCTATAATGGGATGTTGAAAGGCTCTCTCTTTAGCCATGATTAAGCTCGGCTTGAGCCCGACAAGCCAACCCGAAGCCCATTAATAGTTAATGGAATTTGGTTTAAATTCATTTTAATAAAAGGGTTTGGGAGGCTTGATATAAATATGGGGTTTATCATCTAGAAGGAGGTGGTTCTTTTTAAGTGGGCGATTTTTGAGAGAGAATTCTTTTTAGAGTTTTGGAAGACACTAAAGTGTCTTTGGTTTTATGGAGACGGGCACATCATAAAGTCTATGCAATCCATCCCGTCCATTCTTCGTTCGTGTGGATACCTTTTAGAGGGCGTTTGCACCTTTGCATCGTCTTGTGGCTCGTTCTTTGTTGGATCGTTTCCAGAAGGAATTCTATTTGTGTTTCAGCGTGTGTGTGATCAAGAAAATCTGCACTAGTCGAAAATGATTCGGTCTACAAGAGGTAAGATCTGGATTTCCTTAATTCATTGTTTAGTTTCATCGGATTTCCTTGATTCATTGTTGATTCATCGAGCAACGGATCTGATGCAATTCAGATTGTTTTTTGTTGTTTGCGTTTTTGATCAGCGGATTCCAACGGTGTGTATGGCGTTTTGGTGGCCAGTTTTTATATGTGATATAACGTGATCTTTTTAATGTATTTGTTTTGCCATATGTGATATGCCATGATCCATTAGTTCACACGTTTTATAATCAATATAATCTTTTTTTGTATGAAGTCTATAACATCAGATCATAAATTGAAAAATGATTCGGTTTAGAAAAGCTCTTATAGGATTAGGATTGTTGATGATTATAATCAAATTTTGAGTTCATAATTCTTGTGCTCTAATGTCGATTAAATTTGTCTGATACTTGATAATTTGTAGAATTGTTACATATTAAGTGGTTAATTCTGATTCTTATTAATTAATGGGAAATTTATTACATATTAAGTATGGCTATTACAGATACTTATTAATCAATAGGAGCATTACATGTAAGTATGGTTGTTACAAATTCTTGATAATCGACATTTGTTACACATCAATGTTAGACATTAAGATTGGTACATTCTGATTATTACATTAAGTAGGATTGTTCCAAATTAATGATGGTACATTAGACAAGTTATCGACATTGGTTAATGACGGTATTAGTGTGTTAATGATCCAAGAAATTTCGGTATTAACTTCGCTCATACCAAGCCTTAGAGCCATTTATTTGACTAACGCTACGATTGAAAGACCATATTCATAATCACGATTATGTGTATTTGTTTATGTTCAATTTGCATGAGTGCGTGTCATGGACAACAGTTCAATGTGATTGGCGGTATTAATTATGGGTTTGTAATTTTTAAATACGGCTGTGTCGTTAATTTTATCCACCTGACATGTGTGTCTCTTTCATTATATTAGCATACGACACAGATGTCGTTGTTTTTATTGATAAACATGTGTGTCTCTTTTTATTATTTTAGCATAAAATAGCATACAATTAATGCCAGCATGTGAAGAGAAGAACAAGAATGGAAATTGTTCGTTCTTGGAATATTATAAAATAAGGTATTGGTAAAGGTAATCACTGCATCTCATATTGGCTTATGGAGATCACCTTATAGACCATGACATGTCACGTTTACATTTATGCTTATTAATATGCTTGTATGTGATGCATGTATATGTTTATAAAGTGTTCCTAACAACTTGATAATTTCATCACATAAAATATTAAGTCATAAAATGCCTTCTATAATTTAACACTTGTCAATACTTGATACGTCTTAATATAGTTTACGCGAAGTGAGGTGTATTAGGCCATCTTAGGAAGACATGATGGATAATGGTGATATCCATAAGATTGAATATGGTTAGACTTAACTAGGCTATCATAACGGTTTTGGGCCTAAGGGCATAAAAGGAAAGAGTTTTCTACCTAGTTAGCTTAAGTTTAAGTGTTATGCCAAAGCTAAGCTTGAATTTAAGTCAAACGTGGATTTTCACCCACTAAGAAACTATAAGATTGTTTCTGTGTTAATTAAAAGCTTTGCATATTTTTGTATGTAGACTAATGGCATCAAACAACACATCAACATTTACTCTGTGATGCGTCCTTGAGAAAGGAGAAAAGCTTAATGGGACAAAACTTCCTCGATTGGTCGTAATTTGAGGATTGTCCTTAAACAAGAAGGAGATGTATGTTCTTGATAATGAAATCCCTAATGAACATCCTGCTAACAATGCCCCACGAGCCGAAAGGGATGCTTATAGTAAGCATTTGAATGACTCTGTGGATGTAACATGTCTTATGCTTACAACTATGAACTCTAAGCTTCAAAAGCAATTTGAGGAAATGGAGGCCTTTGGTATGATGGTGCATCTCAGGAATGTTCAAGAGCAGAAAAACACTGTCGAAAGGTTTACAACCACCAAAGCATTGAATGCATGCAAGATGACTCACGGCACTTTGAAGTAAGTGCACATGTGTGCTAAAGATGAAGAGTCTCGTGATCGACCTTGACAGCTTGGTGCTCACGTAGTCATGAGTTAGCTCTTGATCTAATTCGAGTTCATTACTGAATCTTATGATCAATTTTTATGAACTACAATATGCCATGGAGAAATATTCTTTGAGTTACATGGAATGTTAAGAATGTGTTAGGCGAACATTCAAAGACAAAATCCGGTGCTTATGGTTCGGAAAGGGCGAGCGTGAAGAAAGGAAGGGAGAAAAGAAAGGCAATAAGGCAGAAAGACGAAAGGGCAGTCGAGCTGGGCGAAGCCAAAGCCACCCAGGAGGGAGTTTAGCTATTACATGTGGAACAAGGTCATTGAAAGAGGAATTGTAAGCTCTATTTGGAAGATCTAAAGAAAAAGAAGTAGCGAGGCTACGCGATGTTATGGTGCAGAATCAATGCAATACCTTTATTTCATTGGTATTAGATCTTTGGATGTGGATCTCATTTGTGTAAATGCGGGGCACATAAGCATCAGTAGATCATTGGCTAAAGCCGAAGTGGACCTACAGTGGGGAATGGAGCAAGAGTATGCATTAGCTTTAGGGTTATGATTTGACTTTGCACACAATGGACTTGTTTTTTCCAATTAAAGAATTGTTATTATGTACTGTATGAGGCGAAACATTATTTCAATTTCTTGTTTAGGCGATGGATGGATTTCACTTTATTATTAAAAATAATATTTTCTCCATACATAATGCGGACATTTTTATGGGATTGCTCATTTGTCTAATGGTCTCTACGTTCTAAACTTGGAACAACGAAGCCATCATAACGCCCGATACTAAGAGGTTCAAGTCAATGACTGAATCCAACCTACACAACTTTGCATTGTCGTTTGGGCCATGTCAATGAGAAACACATCTTAAAGCTCCATCAAGATGGGCTAATACAATCATTTGGCTTAGAGTCATTTGAAACATGTGAATCTTGTTTACTAGGCAAAATGACCAAGGCTCCTTTTGCTGGACACAATGAGAGGGCTAGTGACTTATTGGGCCTTATACATATAGATGTTTGTGGACGATAAGCTCAATTGCTAGAAGGAGGTGCTCGGTACTTCATTACTTTTACCGATGACTTTGTAGATATGGTTACATCTACTTAATGAGGCATAAGTCACAGATCATTTGAAAGAAGTTAGGTATTGAGTAAATCATCAAATAAACTTGGAAAGAATATCAAAACACTTGATCTAATCGAGGTGGTGAATGTTTAAGCAAAATTCGATGATCATGTAAGGATTGTGGGATAGTCTCACAACTCACTCCCACACCAGGACACACCACAATGGAAGGGGTGTATGCGAAAGGAAATCGAACTTTATTAGATATGGTTTGATGCATGATGGTCGAGCGGATCTTCCCGATATCCTTATGGGGATATGCATTAGAGACTCTTCGCGTTCTTATTGAATAGAGATTCCATCAGCGGTTGAAAAACACCATATGAGTTATTAGACGAGCATCTTGGTTTGTCTTTTCTCGAATTTAGTTATGAAGCTTATGTAAAGCGTTAGGCTTAAACAGCCGCATCCAAATCGATAAATTACTTTATTTTGGAATATCCAAAGGAAACAAAAAGTGTACTTTTACATCCCATCGAACAAAGTGTTTGTTGCTTGTAATGGGTCTTTTGGAAAGAGTTCATTTCAAAAGAGTCAGTAAGACTAAAGACATCTCTTAAATTCAGCGACCACAGAGACCCACCAAGGCCTTCCATGGAAATTCTCTGAGACTCACAACCGGTTGTTGGTGAAATCTTACCGCAAGGCCCACGAGTCGGTAGGAGTCATCATGAGCCTAAGAGATGTGGATTTCTGCCGTGGCCCGGCGACAAAACCATAGGCTTGTGGATCAAGATGAGCCCTGACCTATCATGAGGCAATGATGAGCCCGGATGAAAAATGGCTTGAGCCGCGAAGTCACGAATCACGATCAATATGATAACCAGGTTTGGAATTTGGTTGATCCACCTGAGGGTGCTAAGGTCATTGGTTGTAAATGGGTTCATAAGATCAAACATGACATGACCTTCAAGTCTAGACCTATTGCAAAAGGTTTCAAACAAACTCATGGTATTGACTATGATGAGACCTTTTCACCTGTCGTTATGCTTAAGTCTATTAGGATTCTTCTTGCTATTGTTGCGTACGAGATTTGGCAAATGGATGTCAAAATAGTGTTTCTTAATGGAAACTTACTCGAGGATGTGTACATGACACAGCACGAGGGTTTGCGATCTAAGTATACAATAGGGCGTGTAAGCGAATCCATTTATGGATTAAAAGCGAGGCTTAAATGAAGATGAAATCTTCGTTTTGATCCAGTAAAGTTTGTCTTTATGAAAAATGAATAATGAGCCTTGTGTATCTGAAGGTTAGTGGGAGTGCAATTGTCTTCTTAGTGCTTTAGGTGGACGACATCTTACTCATTGGAAATGACATCCCTACCTTGCAGAGTGTCAAGTCTTAGTTGGGGAAATGTTTTTCAAGGAAAGACTTAGGCGAAGCCGCCTACATCCTAGGCATAAAGATTTATAGAGATAGATCTCAACGGTTACTCGGCTTGAGTCAAAGTGGGTACATAGACAAAGTGTTAAAGAGGTTTAGCATGCAAGATTCTAAGAGAGGTTTCACAATGTCTCGGCATTGCTTAGTAAGTCTCAATGTCCAACTACTTAAGGATCTAGAGAGAGCGCATGGATAAAATCCCATATGCTTCGGCTTATTGGTTCATTATATGTCATGCTTGCACCGACCCATTTCTCCTATGCCTTAAGCATGATACAGATTCACGTATCCAGTGAATGTCATCGATAGCAATCAAGAATATCCTTAAGGCCGGAGAAGAAACCAAGGATATTTTTTTGATCTACGTGTGGCAAGAAGCAGCTAGCTATAAGTGGTTATACCGATGCCGGTTTTCGCCTGACTTAGATGACTTTAGATCTCAATTTGGTTTTGTGTTTTGTTTGAATGGAGGTGTTTGTGGAGTCGGAGAAGTTCCAAGTAAGACCGGGCCGATCTCTACTCATAGAGGTCGAGTACATAGCCGCCGCATGCGCTTAAGGAGGCAAGCTTTGGATCAAAATTTGCTTAGAGTGGGTGTTGTTCCTAGCATTACAAACCCAGTGGAAATCTATTATGCCAATAATGGGGCTATTGCTCAAGACAAGGAGCCCAAATCACATCAGCGATCCAAACATGTCTGTGTATCACCCCATTCGTGAGAGAGATCATTGAGAGAGAGATGTTAAGATATGTAAAGTCTACATCGATGACAATGTCGATCCTTTGACTAAACCTTCACAACAAAGCACATGATAGTCATACTCGATCGATAAAGATTCACTCTATGCCCTATCGGGCTTAGGCAAGTAGAGATTGTTAGTGATATGCTCAAGCCCAGTGGCATATGCATTGTCATTATATGTTTATATACATGAGGCATTTATCATTTTATCTTGTTATTTAAATTATGGTTTAACTTGATAAAATCATATCCTTGAATAGTTGGCTCCGCTTTATGTCATCAAGTATGTGACTTGATATAAACCTTTAAGGTACTAAGAACACTATTCTAATAGTCCATAGTCGATCATTATCGCTGGGAATAATAATGAAGTAAGACTATTATGTTTTTTGGAGAAAGACCACGCTATTGGTCATGAACATAAGATGTTATTCAGAACATAAATACATGTTAAGTTCATGTTATTGGACTAACCCGCTATGAGAAATACTACATGGATTATGTCATCAGTAATTCTCATTGCAATTGTGGTATTTAAGTCCTTCGACCTAAATTCACCTTGGATTCCAAAATGAGGAACTTCGTGTCTTGACGTAACTCAATGACGTCTTTAACAGGATGGTAATTCAAGCTATGGTTGGGCATGCAATAAATCATGTGGAGGAATGTGAGTGATAGTGAAGGAATTTGTCCCGCTCTTAATTGAGTGAGATGTCTATTTGCCTCTTGATAAGTGAGATCGAGAAATGACAGATCGCTTAATGAGATTGGATGTGAGTTATCAATATCATTTTTAGCCGCCTACTTGAGAATCAAGAACGATTAAGTTGTATAAAGATGACTCATCCATGCTTTGTGCTTAATCGAGACATCGTGTGACACAAAGGACTAATATCATACTATGTGCGTGGTTTTTCGAGTCATCGACTACTTGATTTGGGTGAAGTTATAATGTCTTTCTAGAGACCAATTATATAACTGTGGGCTTAGAATATGATTCTACTCCACACACATTAACATTAAACCAGTATGTGTGTGCAGGGTCACACACATAAGAATGAGCTATAATGGATGTTAGAAAGGCTCTCTTTAGCCCATGATTAAGCCCAAGCCTCAAGCCCAAGCCCAAGCCCATTAATAGTTAATGGAATTTGGTTTAAATTCGTTTTAATAAAAGGGTTTGGGAGGCTTGATATAAATATGGGGTTTATCATCTAAAAGGAGGTGGTTCTTTTTAAGTGGGCGATTTTTGAGAGAAAATTCTTTTTAGAGTTTTGGAAGATACTAAAGTGTCTTTGGTTTTGTGGGACAAAGACCTATCACAAGGTCCTAGCACATCCATCCCATCCATTAGTCATTCGTGTGGATACCTTAGAGGGCTGCCAGCACACCGCAGACTGCCTTGCCTCGCGCTGCTAGGATCATTTCCGTATGAAATTGTTTGTGTTTCATCATGTCCGTGATGTAAAACAACCGTGACTAGTCAAAAGGATTCTGGCCTACAAGAGGTATAAGATCTGATTTACTTGATTCATTGCTTAGTTTCATCAAAACCACTCGATCCCGATGCGCTCAGCGCACTTTTTTTTTTTTTATTTCCGTCGCTTAATCGTTGATTGCAACAATAGTTATATTAGAGCTACTTGTTGTTTGGTGAAATTGATTTTTCTATGTGATAAAACGTGATCATTTTAGTGTATTTGTTTTGCCATATGTGATATGCCATGATCCATTAGTTCATTCGTTTTATAATCAATATAATCTTTTTCTGTATGAAGTCTGTAACATCATATTAGAAATTGAAAAATGATTCGGTTTAGAAAAGCTCTAATAGGATTAACTGTTGATGATCATAATCAAATTTCGAAGTTCGTAATTTCGTATTCTAATTTGATAAGGACTCCATACATAAAATATGGTCTACAAGATTCTTATTAATTAGTAGGACTGTTACATATTAAGTATGGCTATTACAGATGCTTATTAATCAATAGGACTGTTACATATTAAGTATGGCTATTACAGATTTTTATTAATCAATAGGACTATTACACAACAAGAAAAATAAGATATAGTGGTATTAGTTTAGTTGGGGTCACGAAAACTCATAACTAAAAGTATATATAAATCACGTTTATTAGATTGAAGAGTTGGCTGAAAATTGCACTCAACCTTTTGTGGTACGAGGTAATCAATAGGTACCACTATAGAAGTTAATGTAGTTGCATGATAAATAAACTGGCTACTATATATATCGAATAGGCACACTCCTTAAGATCATTGTTGTATATAACACAGATGAGTCCTGCTGCCGATTTTCAATCCCATTGAATAATAGAATCCATTTGCTTACTCTTAGATCATGTGCAAATTAAATAGACACTATACTATAATAGAGTATGAACACCTAAAATTATTCAAAATAAAGATAACTAATAATTAACAACCCTAAGAAATAGACTTAAAATTTAATTATTTAAAATATAAAAATAACTTCACTTTAGTATTTTGGCTTTTTTAGTGTCTTATAATATATCACATGGTAATAAAGATATAAAATTGGTTATTTCTTACATCAATGATTGCCATTGGAATATATATATAATGTATATGGGTGATGGATAAAACGGCCAAATGACTTATTATTGTATTGGGTGCCACCTTCATGGTTGATGCACCTCCTCGGATCAACAATGTTTTCTAATAAGCCTTCCATATTTAGATAGAATAAAGTCTTTGTCTCCATCTACAACACATATACCCACAAAAAATATGATCATAATTAGAATTAACCATATGAATGTGTATGTTCAAATGAATATGAATGTACAGGGCTATGCACAAAAAAATAACCTCCATGTCAAGGTGACATACCCAAGGGTAATCAAGGGCAGATGAAGGGTTTGAGTGTTTTAGTTAGGTTCTAGTTTTGAATAAATTTCTAAACGTCCTCCTTGCTAAGTTCCTCTTAATCTTCTTTAAACTACTTGTCTAATAAAGGTCAATGTTGCTGAAATAGCTAACCTTCAAGGTAACTTGCTAAGATTATAGTCAAATGAATTCTATTAAACCATATTTTTCTAAATTTGGCTCTCTTGAAATATCTGTAAAGGGCTACGGAAGCTTGGGAATTAAATTTTTTAAATTCCATTTCCATTGATTGAATAATTTTTTGGTCAAATCGATCTAGCTGTCGTATTTTTTAAAATCTTGTAATAGTCATTAGATTATGGCCTTCGATACCTTCAAAAGGTAACTATTGCTTCCTTGAAGAAATAGATACTAGCAACCATCCATTTTGGAATTCGGTTTCTTTCTCCTTTTAAGTTGTTTATTTCCCAAGAAATTAAGATTTTCCTATAATAAAAATTGAATTTCATCTAATTCAAGTTGATTTTCATACAAATTTTTTGAAAGAAAATGTGCTGATTATGCTAACCATTCAACTCTCAAATTTTTCATCTTTTGGGTTTGTGTGCCAACCCATATTCTTTTTTAGTGAGCTATAGATGGCCAAGATCAAGCGAGTAGTGTTGAAAGTGTGAAGATATTAGTCAAGTAGTTCACCGAGGATTTAAGGAATTAGGTTAAGTAAAAACGTTTTCCACTTTGTTATTTCTTCATGCTGGAATTTTTAATTGGTTGTAGACCTATAGTTTTTTAACTCTTCGAAAGATTTTCATGTCCATTTTGGTGTTGACGTTACTCTCTCTTATTCTTCTCTTTGATATGCTAGTCGGCCCTATTGATTTATTCAATACTTGAGGTTTAAAGTTAAGTAGAAGAACATTAAGATAACATAATGTCATCAGTAAAATATTTTATAGAGTACTTTTCGAAGAAATGGAAATTTGAGTGTTCATGCATTTTCATGTTACTTTATTTGAATCTTGTCAAGGAGTGTAATTTCATTCATTGTTGCAATTGATCTACAATTCACATGGGAAAAGAGTTGAAGGGAAGAGAAAATTTATAGTAAGTATAGGTTAGGTAAGTCCATGAGAAATAAGAATGGAAAGTGATTCTTCTGCTCTCATTTTCCATTCCCATTCCAATGTACCAAATTACTTTAATGCTTTTGTCCTAAAAAAAAAGAATTCAAAATTTTTTGGGACCAGCAATGACCATGTGAGTAGCCTTCCACGTTTATACACTTATAATTCTCCTAGGGCAATTTTCCTTCCAAGCGGGTTATAGAAGCACCTTAAGGCCTGTTACTTTATTCTTGAATTCATCCATGAGTTATGGAGCTACCAGGAGATCGTTGTCTTCCTTGGTATAGACATACGCAAAATTTCGATCATATTCTCCCCATTAAACCGGCTTCCTGATATAAAACTCAATGCCTTGCTCAAGATTTCTGCACATCACATCTTCATTCCCATCAAAAGACATCAATAACCACCAACCAAAAAAAAAAAAAATGGAAGAGGATGATTTGAGAGAAGAAATAAGACACTTTTGGTTCCTGTTTTAAAACTCGTTCTTGAGAAACATTTTTTTGAAAAACACATACAACACCATTCCTCGTGCTATCTACAAACGGTTATTGTCTAAAAAAAGGGAAGACGTCTAGTGTTATGTCTGAAAACTGTTTTTGTCATTTGAATTTAATATTTTCTATATTGTCACAAAACCAAAGTGTTTTTCGTGTTTTCATTGTTTTTCTTGTTTTTCAAAACAAAAAACAGTTTTAAAAAACTGTAAGGGAACAGGCACAAGGGCGAGACCCACTGAAAACAGGCAGATCCAATGTTTTAATAATCCTGTCGAAGAAGCATATGAAGTCTATATTTAAGAAGGCTTTTAGTCTTTGGGCAAGGCTAGTTTAGGGGTTAAAATCAAGGTGGATCGATGTTGTTATGGGGTATCATTTGACACAAAAATAAAACAACAAAAAAAAATATTTATAAGTCCATTTGGCCCTTTAAAAAAATAATGCTGACACCAAAAAAAAATATTTTTCTTTGTACTATTAGTCTATTATAATCCTGACACTCCAAATATGAAATCTTGGATTTGCCCTTAGTTACAATTGTGGTTAAATAAAACACTTAAGTACTATTCTCACCGACTGTTAATATGACACGGTATACGCCTCCAAATTTCTATTCCTCAGTGCTTTTCTCTGAACAAAAAAGGTATTAAATATATTCCTACACAACGAATTTCTCTTGCCATTAATAAATGCAATAATTGAAATAGAATATTATTGCTCACCCATGCACCATATCGAGTAATAGGTCTTGACCTTGTGCATCCGATATTGGATTATTAAATTGTTCCTGTTGTACAAGATGGGAAAGTAGTTAGAAAGTAAATAATAGGTTGACTTAATTTATTGAAGAATGACCATAACAATATCTAGGAATTCTCCTAGCAAGGATAACAAAAAAAATAACCTCAGATTATTTTACATTGGCTGACTAGCCTGTGGATAGTACAGAATTAAACTAAACAGCACACAAGGTACCTTATTTGGAACTTGGAGTACCAGACAAAACAATTGAATGGGATAGCTATTGCTAACAAAAGGGCAAAGAATTCATATGTTTTTCTTTGATCTAGTCACTCTTCCAGAAATATGATACTTTTTTGCCCAAAATTCTTTTGCTTCTCTTATGCCACTCAAACACTTAGTTAAGAGATAAGTATATTATAGGGGCATATGTGATAACAAATGTCTAATTTTTTGCTTTTAAATATGAGAAGGATCATATTACTCATTATTGACAACCATGGTCCAAACTGTAACACATCTATTACCAAAACCAACTTCATATCCCAATCTTCAAATTATTAAGAATATCAATCACCTCAAGATTCTTAAAATATCACTCAACACCACTCACATGAAGTAAGGATAGAGCTCCTGAGAAAGTGCCTCCGTTATACTCTTTCATGATTCTCACTACAAGATGTAACTTTTTCTTTCTGTATCTTCTTTTATAAACCCTCAAGAGAACATTTGGAAGTTTTTCTCCATGATTCGCAAAAGAAGGAATTCATGACTCATTATTTTTGTCGCCTGTAGTTGTATGAAGAAGATCAACATTGTCATCCCAAAAAATGGGTCCCTATGTACTTTAATTTAAAAAGATATTGTTGATACAAGGATACCATGTAGTAATAAATAAAATTAAAAAAAAAAGAAAGATAGAAAAACATATTCTGAATACCTTTAGATCATCCATATTTGTGCCTTAAAGTAAATCACTTTAGACTGAAAGAATTAAAACATATTCAACCCCACAATGTTTATCCTAAATAATTGCTAAAGCTTTCGCCATAGCTCAATCAGTAGCTCGTCAAAACTGATCATCAAAAAGCAAACTTATGAAAAATTCCACTACTAATATGAAATCAGGAACATATAAAGAACCTTTCTTGAAACACTTGGTTTCAGAATTTGGAAATAAATTTAATTTCAAAACTTCTTTTCTTAATTTTCTTTGTTTTCATCCAGAAATCTTCACAGAATAGTATCCCAATCACTAATACAATTTCAAAAGAAACCATGTTCAACAATGAAAATAAAAACAATTTTATATCTTATAAAGAAAATAATTTATTTTTGTAAAATAATTATTTAATTTTTTCTTAATTTTGAAGGCTATTTAAAGAAATGAATATACAAATATAAGTGTTGAATGAAGATAGAAAATTATTTTAAAAATGTTAAAAATAGTTCAAGTTAAACAAACTTTTATATTAAAAAAAGGCCATATAATGATATTTATCAATTCCAAAATAAATACTTAAGACGTAGGTGTGTCTCTCTGTTTCCTTTACCCTTCACTTGGGTTGTCACCCAAGAGTTTTCATATCCTAAGCAATAATTTGATAAAGGTAGAAAGGAGTAACACCTTCGGGCCCGACTCTAGAGTTCAAAACAAGCCATACTAAGCAAGTTATTACATTTACATATAAATTAAGAAACCCAACAACTTTTATGTTCACTAAGCAAATACAAACACAAATCAAAGTAACATTGTGTGCAGAACCGACATGGTAGTATCCCACTTTATTGCTACTTTGCATATGTTAACAATTTTTATCCTATATTTATGCATTATTTTAAGGAATGATATAATAAGTTATTACCCAGTACCAATGGTTCTATGTAACTTTTGATCATTAGTTGTCCTAGTCTTCCATATCAATATATGCCTTAAAACAAAGTTCTAAGGAACAAGGGTAAATAATTTAAATCTTAAAGGTAACCAACTAATATTTAATGGTTTTAGCAATCTATCTTAGAAGGGGGAAATTAGGTTTAGATGTGATTATGAGTTATAGAGCTTAAGTTGGTTGCTATTAACCAACGATCCTGTGAACCCTAAAATCGACTTTGAAAATGGTAGAACTGCAAAATCTTGAAATCTGGATTTTTTTCAGATCCTGATGACGAAACTGATTTCAACGTTGAATCATCTCAAGAAATCTAGCTACCAGTTAATTTCATCACCCCGAGACAAATGAATTTCATGCTTTTCGAGGCAACGAGCGAGTGGGAGACACTTGGCGCATTTGAGTGGCTCAAGATGAGACATACGTCAAGTGGAGAGCTAGTCAAACAAATAGCTCAAGTGGGACCCAAAAGAGACATGTGGTGACACATGATTGGAGGGAATCCAAAAGTAGATGATACAGATAGTGAGTAAATCCAAGAGCCACTTAGAATTGATTAAGTGGCAAATGAGAGGAAATTCACTTGGATCTTTCACCTTCTCCCAACCAGTTGGGAGAGAGGGAGAGGAAAAGGCAAACCAGATTTAAAAGAGAGAGAGTTTTGTGAGAGAGAGACTCCACCTTTCTCCCAAATTCTCGACACCTGACTCATGCTTCTAAGCTGAGCAAGAGGAAGAGTTCATCCTCACGACAAGGGCTTCGCATAGAGACCGGAATTGGGGAGTTTCGACAAACTCCAAGAGGTAGGTCTTCTCCTACTTTGCTTACTTTTTACCCTAAGGGTTGTGTGGTGGTTGTATTGCCCTAAGGGGAATGTTTGGTTGCATTTTGAACCATTGGAAGCTAACATATTGTGATAGTACGCATTAATTGGACCTTAGAACTGGTTTTTGGGTGGGAAATAAAGGAAATTTGGCTGTTTGCTCTCCTGGTAAATTGTATCCAAATCAGTGAACTTGATGTTAGGCTTTTGAATTTCTCTCACCTGGAATCCCTCAGAATTGCTATGGTCTTTACTCATCGCCCACCCGGGCGAGAGGTCAGCCCGTAGAGGTCATCCTATAGAGGTCAGGCTGTAGAGGTCAGGTTGTAGAGGTCAGCCTGTAGAGGTCAGCCTATAGAGGTCAAGCTGTAGAGGTCAGCCTATAGAGGTCAGTTGCTAGAGGTCAGCAGCTGTGTCGCCGCTTGGACAGCCAGACACCTCGGCCAGTCAGTCGCCGCCTGTTTGACTATGTATGACCTCGACTTGGAAGGTCATAACTCCTTGCGTCCAGAACTCAGTTTCGGGTGTTCTTCAAAAATTTCTATGGAAAGCCCATTGAGTCAAGAATCCATTCATATGCCTAAGGAGAATAGCATGTGTCAGACCGAGCTCAGCCAGGTCAGCTCCGGCTCAGCGGAGTTAACGATTACCGGCTCGTACGGGTTTGACTACGTATGACCCCTCCCGGCCGAGAAGGTCATAACTCCTTCATCCCAAACTCCGTTTCGAATTGTTCTTAAGACCCTATGGAAATACCATTGAGTCAGAGAATCCATTCATATGCCCGCAGTTCATAGAAAGTATAAGGTCGGGTGTTAGACCTAGCTACGACCAGGTCGTCTAGGCTCAGCCGGTTACGAGTCGACTCATGCGGATTTTGACTAAATGTGACCTCCAACTTAGGAGGTCAGCTCCTTCATCCAAACTCTGTTTCGGGTGTTCTTGGACTCTATGGAAAGACCATTGAGTCAAGAATCAATTCATATGCCTGAGGAGCATAGGAAGTATCAGACTGAGGTGTTAGACCGAGCTCGACCGGTCGACTCGAAAGCAGCCGGTTAAATTGACTTGTGCGGGTTTGGCTTGCGTATGACCTCCGACTTAGGAAGGTCACGCTCCTTCGTCCGAACTCCGTTTCGGATATTCTTGGACTCTATGGAAAGCCCATTGAGTCAAGAATCCATTCATATGCTTGAGGAGGATAGTAGGTGTTAGATCGAGGTGTCAGACCGAGCTCGGTCAGGTCAGGTCAGCTCGTCTGAGTGTGACTACATATGACCTCCAACTTCGGAAGGTCATAACTCCTTCGTCCGAATTCCGTTTCGGGTGTTCTTGGACTCTATGGAAAGCCCATTGAGTCAAGAATCCATTCATATTCCTGAGGAGGATATTAGGTGTCAGATCTAGGTGTTAGACCGAGCTCAGCCAGGTCGAGTCCTTTCGATCGATTACGAGTCGGCTAAGTACGGGTTTGACTACATATGACCTCCAACTTCGGATGGTCATAACTCCTTCGTCCAAATTCTGTTTCGGGTGTTCTTAGACTCTATGGAAAGCCCATTGAGTCAAGAATCCATTCATTTCTCTGTGGAGCATAGAAGGTGTCTTCGAACCCAGGGTGTTAGACCCGAGCTCGACCCGAGGTCATGTATCAGCTCGGCCGGTTCGGGTTGTATGTATGACCTCTAACTTCGGAAGGTCATAACTTCTTCATCCGAACTCCGTTTCGGGTGTTATTGGACTCTATGGAAAGACCATTGAGTAAAGATTCCATTTGTATGCCTTTGGAGGACAATGGGTGTCAGGCCAAGGTCATCAGTCGGTTGGCTCGGCCGGTCGGTTCGACGGCCCCGGGTGCTTTTTCGTGTGACCTCCAACGTCGGTAGGTCATAACTCCTTCGTCCGAACTCCGTTTCGGGTGTTCTTGGACTCTATGGAAAGCCCATTGAGCCATGATTCCAACCATATTCCACTGGGGGACATTGGGTGATCACAACCCTTCTTAATTCTGTGTTTTGTACCGATGTATATAGCCGGGATATAACATGACCATTGCATGGCATGTTGTAGGATACTGTATTGGGTATGGTAGGGCTGTCTATGGGAGGCCATGAGAGGCCATATGGTTTAGTTCCAAAAACTTGGGACTGAAGGATAGAGGATTTCTATAACCGGTTTCACACAGTCCAAGACTGTGGTGGGTTGGGGTTTGAACTGGAAATTAAAGTTTCTAGGTTTTATGGTTGTTTGATGTTGTATGGATGATTGGAACCAAGTGGTTCATGTTTGTGAAGGTCTTGAGTGGGGTACGGGTTGGATGGGTCAAGATGGTGACCTTGTTGTGTGCATCGTGGCTTTTTTTAGTAACATGAAAATTGTGTGTTGTTTATGTGATGCGTTGGGCAGTTCCAAGATGGACTGTCGGTTTGTGCATTAGCCCATGTGAGCTAATTTATGTTATTGCTATGTGTTAATGAATAACATGTTGATTATGTATAAACTCCGTTAATATATGCATGCATAATATATTAACATGAATTATGGTGAAATGGCATATTGCATTTCATATGCACTGGGAAACCTAGAGTAATAGGTGTGAGTGCATGACATGAAAGAAAATGGAAAAGGATTATGAAAGGAATTTCAAGAGAAGATTTTCCGGAAAATTGTGTTAGGGGATTGTCCAACAGTTCATTTAGGATGAGGACGAATGACTGTTTCGGAAGGCTATCCAACAGATTTGCCTCTGAGGGTAGTCGATAGATTTCTGCAGAGATCTCGGTAGAAGGTTTTCGAGGAACAAAAGCTTTTGTTTTGAAAACAATGTTTTGCTCACATTGGCTTAGGCATGTGTGAGGGAGTCGATGAGGGCTCGAGACATGGGAATGCGGTGGGTCACTTTCTCATCCATGACATATAGACATTAGTAGGAACTTGCATGTTTTTACTTAAATGTGTGTGAGATGCGACCATTGCATGTGCACTTAGGTGGGAGTAACGCGTAGGAGATTATCCTTTGCGGGCTTTGCTCACCTTCGTGGGACCCTACAGGGTACATGGGAGACGGTGCTCACGCCCGGGGCGTGGTCTGAAGAAAATGGGTTGTGGCCTCGAAATTATTTTGTAAAATATATTAGAACAATCTAGTTTTTAATGTATTTTAGCATATAAAAAATGTGAGTTGTACATCGGAAGACTCTTGTAAAATATTATTACAAATTGGTTATTTGTAAGCAGATTTATACAGAAATGGGTCTCCATATATGAGATAAATAGGCGTGATCTTAGGGATGCAGGTATTCACGGAGTTTTTAAGCGGGTTGTGAATTTGACTGGGACCCCCGAGATTCGGGGCGTCACAGATCCAAATATCCTAAGATCGCATTACTTAATAAACCCTTATTCTCTATAATTTTTATACCTAAAGTTGGATTATGGAAAGTTTCAAATCTGAATCTATTGAATTAAAATTCGGCTTAATCACTTTCTTCATTTAATTTTCTTAACTTATCTCCTTCATAATAATTGATTACGTATTGTGAGCTCACTTTAGGATTTAACAAAGGGCGAAAATTCAATCATCTGAAAATTGACAGTCAATTCATAAGAACAATACCACAATAATATATATCTTAAAAGTTCTAATAGCTTTTTCTCCTAGTTTTTCATGGATAAAGATTGTATATAGGCTTAAGTAATTTTCTTATTATAGAAAATCAACCACTTCCCACTTTAGTAAATTGCTTTGCTTTGGGTTCTCTAACTTATTCTAATTTAAGGGTTGTACTCATATGATAGCTAAGATTCCTAGTCAAAGTGTTTGAATTATCTTATCATGACGTAATCCTTAATTTAGCTTGTCTTACCTCTTTTAAGATAACTACTACAAAAATAAGTCAAAAACACTTGATATTAAGATGTTTCGAATGGCATCTAATTACTAGAATTCGTTATGTTTCCAAATTAAAGAATAAAAAATGACCTTGCCCAGCTTGTATGCATACTAACATAGTTTGAAATGACTACTTCCGATTTTACTTGGTATTGAACTTTTTGTTGTAAGCAATTCTAACGGTATTATGGTTGAAAGTTTTCTGAAATTCAACCAATGTAATGATAAAAATTTTGGTTTGGTGTAGGAATTATTCCCACATACTTGATAGATTTGTGGTTGGCCAAGGAATATTGTACAAGTACAAACTGGGCATTCCAAGGTGAAAAGTTAGCTTCATATGTCTGCGAGTTGTATTTAAGTGAGTGAAGAGGGCATCGTATATATTTAATATACAACTGTAGGAGATTGTCCTAACACATGGTACATCCTAACATGGGAGGACTAATACAAGGTGATTTTTCAGGGTGGGTTTCTCTAAGGGTTTTACGATAAAGAAACATTCAAATCACTTCGTTCACTTTAACATTGTTTATTATTATTTTTTGGAAAACTATCAATACAAGAGCTAATGTCTGAAGACTAGCATTTTTCTAAGTATTAAACTAGATTTTTTCTAACTTATAAGATGCATGTTTTTATTATTTTCCTAGTTAATAAGTACGAATCATAAAATAATAGGTGTTAAAAAACTTTCTAAGCTTCAATTGATCACTCCTTGGGTGACAATATTTCTTTTGTTTACTTGATGCATATGCCAACTAACATCCTTGATCATCTTCATAACTTTTTATGGATCCTCATTCAGGTTGCATAGGTGGATAGATCAATTTTAGGGATGCCCAGTTTGTCCACACTTGAGAGCTTTGAAGTATGTGTCTACTAGCCTCTTTAATTTGTTTGAGTGCTTTACTCTATTTATGAAAAATTTTTTACTCTAAGGAAGGAGTCAAACATCTAACTCATACATGCTAAGCATATATGAGCTCGAGTACTCTTAACTATTACTATTTTTGGTGGACATTTGTTTTCAATTCTGGTAGTTGATATTGCCTTGCCGGTATTCTAGGCAACTCTGTAAATCTTTGAATGTTGAACACAATTTTATACAACTTTAGGGAGGTATTATTATACAAAACAACATGTAATTTACAACCAATTATTTCTATTATCGAAAGGTTTTCATCTTTTTTCTATGTGTTTCTATTCATCACAAGAATACACATCATAAAATGTGTGAATGAAAATCATTTTATACAATGCATATGTACCTTTTACCGACTTCGCTCATGCCATTAAACCTTCTGTATACAAGAATAGGCTTAAAACATATTAATAAAATGATCAATGTTTCAGTTTATGTAAATGATAATAAAGCATGACCCCTTTATTAAGATACTGCATTCATAATAATATGTATGAGTGTTGTTTTTATTTATTTTAATAATGTACAAAAATCTCAATTTGATTCAAGAAATATATTAAATATCCATTCATTAAAAAAACGTTATATTGATCAGTTTCTTTCCAAAAATGCAGGGAGTAAAATTCTAGATGTCCCAAGCAAAGACATTATTTGTTTAGAGGCATCTATTTCCATTCATTACTTCTTATATTTTTATCTTATCTTATTTATCAACCTAGAATTCTGTTATTAATTTTCATCTAGCTCAACTAAAATTACGCTCCATAAATGTTAAATCAATGGATTTAATTTTTTAAACACTTATGCATATTTTGGGATTTAACAATCTAAATAATTTTTTTGACAATACGTTTGGCATTTAATGATATTCAATTACATAAAGTAGTTTTTCAATTTAACTAAATTAAACAAAAATTCAATTTCATATCTTAAAATTTTGAATATTTAGGGATTTTCATTAAATATATTAAAGAAAATCGTGTAAGAAGTTTAACATGTGATCTTAAATACATTTTAAAATCAAAAATAAATTTTGAGTAGTTTTAATCCCATGGTAAAACATATAATAAGACCTATGAATATTTCTCAATCATTTAACATTTTATATTATATGAATTAATTATTTAGAAACAAGCTAGTAGAAAGAAATAGTGAGAAAACATTTGTTTTAAAAATCAACAATAAATAAGTACTCACAGTGTTCAATCTATTTACTTGTTAAGTCTTCTCTTGAATTTGTAGGCCTTCCATACTTTCTTAATCTCAACTCTAGGGAACTCCCCAGCCTAATATTTCATACATTGGACTAATTTAAACAAGTTTAGAAATTTAGAAAGCATAAGTGTGCATACCTCACTATTTGAGAAATATCTAAAATGAAGGTATTGAAGAGAGCTCCATAGATCTTGATTGTCAAACCCTTAATCTCCGTTTTGAAAGAGTGGAGGGAGGGAGATGAGAGGTGGGAGGGGAGGGGAGAAGAGGTGTGGAGTGTTGAGAGAGTAGAAGATAGGAATAAGAGAAATGAATGTGGGGGTGGGCATAGTGAAGTAGCAAAAATAAGATTCTCTTAGGGTTTTTTGAAATGACGATTATGATGTGATGGAAAATGACGGTCGATTATATAAAATCTAATATTAGGAAAGGTAGGATGCAATTGTGCATGGCTAGCTCACATGTGGAGCCTTTTTTATTATAATAAAAAAATTGTGAAAAAAGAAAAAATATTCCTCTTATAGTAAGCTCATTCATTTCGGTTTTTATTTTGACATTGTTATTTGGTATAAAATCAATTCTTATCTTACTTCCATTTTAGAATTGACAAAGAATTTTGTTAATTGTTTTAAGATAAAAATAAAATAGAAATTTTAAAGAAATATTTATTCAAAAATAGAAATAAAAGTAAAAATATTAAAAAATAACCCTTTTAAAGGTGCATTATTTTCTCTTTAATAAAATTTATAACTTATTTCTCGATGTTTTATATTATTATAGCTTTATGATTAAAATAATCACAACTTTTTATCGAAAAATGTGACCTTGACTTGGTCAGTTGACAACGTCGACTAGCGAATACATGTAACCATTGGTATTGATGCCACAAAGCGAGTGTCTCGGCGAGACTCGAGCATGAGTAAAAATGGCCACGTCGGGCCCTTACATTCATGCTCACCAAAATATAATCAACTATATTACAATAGTTTTAAAACATTTTACAAAATATATAATCAAAGCCACATGTCAGCTTTCTTCTCAAAATTGGCCTCTAGTGAGCGCCCTCTTCCTGAACACTCCGCATGCGAAAGGGGATCATGACCCGGGGTGGCGTCTTGCAATGGTTGAATTTTGCTACTTGGGTTGCTACACCTAAGTGCTCATCTGATGGTAAACACACACATTCAGAGTGATTCATGATTCCTACTCGACGTCTACATGCTATGGATGAGAGAGTGACTGCCCTTTCCCACTTCTCGAGCCCTCACGGTGAGCTCCCTCACGCGTACTGAAACGAGTGTGAGAAGCATTTCATTTTTCAAAACAAAAGGTTTTGTTATTAAAGCGTAATACCAATTTACCGATAAGAATTATATTTGGAATGACCCTCGGGGTGAATTGCTTGATAACTCTTCGAACTAGTTATGGGTTATCCTCCGAGATGAACTGTTGGACAACTCTCCAAGGCAATTGTTCGAAAAATCTTCCCATCAAATTCATTTGACAACCATGTTTTTCATGTCATGCACTCATACCTACTGTTCTAGGTTGCCCCAGTGCATATGAAATGCAATATGTCATTTCCATACAATACATGTTAATATATCAAGCATGCATATATTAACAAAATTTACCTATGACATGTTGTTTCAACATGTCGATAACATATCGACACCTGAAAGAAACACATACGATCCGCGATCGGTTTTGGGATTTGTCCCAGAAACGCTCTGAGTATTTCGCCACTGGAGTCCAAGTTTTTGGCACCAAATGACGGCCACTGGGGCGCCCCCAGGCATTCTAACCATTAAAATGGCTGCAGCGAGGACTAAAAACAAGTAGGAGAGAAAACCTCTACCTCACCCGGAGTTGTCGAGAAGCCGCCCCGTACTGCAGCGTAGCTCTTGTAGTGGGAATCAACTTTTCCTTTTGTCTCGACCGGATTTGACGGTCCAATCGTTGGGAAATCTAGAGAGAAGGTAGACTCTCTCTCTAAATTCCTCTTCCTTTCTCTCTCTTTCTCTCTCTTTCTCTCTTTTTCCCATAGAAAGCAGTTGGGAGAAGATATGGTCGAGAGTCTAGGATGTCCTCCTCAACACATGTCCAATTCTCATTGGTCATGGGTACATATATCAACTTATCCATCTCTGTGGTTTCTGCCGATCACATGTTGCCACATGTCTCTCATGGGTCCTATTTGAGCTCATGTTTGACTCATTCTGCACGCATGACATGGCACCTCTTGAGCCACTCTAATATGCCAAATTAATCGCACCACTCCCGGTGCCCACTCGGCATTGAAATTAAGGCTCTTGGAGATTCAACAAAATGCCATAGTATTTGAATTTGGCGAGACAATTTGAGCAGTGAAGTCAGTTTAACGTCATGAGATACAGAAAATTCGGATTTTGACCAA
>JAEQBH010006635.1:0-91153 GCA_016808115.1 Tetrastigma voinierianum | reverse complement strand
CATCTCGACCACGACCTCGCCGATCAACTCTCCATCTTCTTCTACCTTGAATGGGCTGCATACGAACTTGAGTGGATGACACCAAAGGTTTAATAGATGGCCCACGTGAAGTAGATGCCTCTTAATTCAAATGTCGGTACAATGCTCCTCTCCCCGTCTGGTGTAACACCTATCTAGCAATATGATGTAAGTCATACACCAATCCTATGGTAGCCTCACATGATCAACTAGCTATGTCAATCGGGCCAGGGATCTAAAAGAATCAACGAAACAATTATAAATACATAATCTATTTATTCAAATATGAAAAGCACTTTAGAATCATAAGACTCTAATTTACCAAAATTTGAGTAGTCTGCAGGTTCAGCCAGTATCAATTTCATTATCATCCACCCCAGAATTGGTGGTGTCATAAAACGTTATGTAATACGATGATACCACTGCATATATGGATCATGGAAGTTCATAATACTCACTATAGGGGGTGTCGTGATGATCCTGTCAGCTCGTGTATCCAATAAGGCAACGTAGCGAGCATGATACATCGTCCAATCTCTCCGAAGTCGTCCACGTGCATCCACTCTATGTAGCTCTTGCTCATAAGAGCAAGATGGAGGTATCTCCTAGTGTAGCTCGAACTAGTGCAAGACTCGCTCTAAGCGATGCCACTTCACAGTCCTAAAACATATAAGCAGTGACATCGTCCGCCAGGTCTCGATCGACTAAGCGGATATCGAGTAGGCTGGTCGACCAAACTATGGCGTATGTTGCCATAAGACCTACGCACACATTTACGTCGGTAACGTTGATGTGAATATGAATCAAATTATTATAGAGGCGTAATGCCACAGAAAATACCCTAATAGTTTTATAACATGTTTAGGGTTAACATAAATTAAATTATATTTTTTTTTGGCATTTAAATTGATAAAAAAAATGAAAACTGATAAAATTAAAAATTAAAAAAAAACCCGAAAATTATACAAGAGTCAGATAAATTTTGTAAAAATGTCAAATGAGGACCCAATGGTCATAAATGAA
Source organism: Tetrastigma voinierianum (assembly GCA_016808115.1). Taxonomy (NCBI): domain Eukaryota; kingdom Viridiplantae; phylum Streptophyta; class Magnoliopsida; order Vitales; family Vitaceae; genus Tetrastigma; species Tetrastigma voinierianum. Next base: position 90,112 of record JAEQBH010006635.1, on the reverse strand, counting down.
AACGAATAAATGCCAAAGTGAGAATATTGAGAAGTGGAATGTCAAATAGGGAGAATAGGAGATGCAATACCTTGATGAGAAAAGCTCACATAGGTGCAGAATTTACTAGTGAGCAACAAGCGCACGCAAAATGGGATAAGACCAAAGAATTGGTCTTAGAAGGAGCTCATTTTGGGCATCCACATTTGAGAGCTAGAGCTCTCACGTTTTGAGAAGGGAGAAACCTTGTTGGGTTGATTGTCCCCCATATGGTCCAAGGTTTTGCAAGTAAAGTGAAGGAAAAGAATATAAGGTAAAAGGAAAGCTAGGGTTTCAAGTTGCAAGAGAATCAAGGTTAGAAACCCTTCCTAATTCCATATTTGTTTGTTTTGGGGTTGTATTGGGTTAGCTTTCAAGGTGTATTGTGGTTTGGATTGGTGTTGAGGAATTTTTGTATAAAGGAAATGTTGGGTTTTTAGGGGAGATGCTATCAAAATTTTCCAACACCCATGTTTTGGTTTTGGCCATAACTTGGCTATCAATCATCTAAATTAAGTGATTCAAATTTTTGGGTAAACTAGGCTTCTAGGAGAACAAATCTTCCTGAAATAAGTGTATCCAAATTTAGACCCTGTGGACTGAAAATTCGTCAAAGTGGGCTACATTTTTGGTCAATTAAGTTCATTTCTAATACATTTTGGTGTTTTAGAATAGTTTTTTGTTATTTAGGCCATGAGGTGAGACACTCATCCAAATTGAGTGATTCAAATTTCTGGGTAAACTAGACTTCTAGCAGAAAAAATTTCCCTAAAATAAGTGTATTCAAATTTGGATCCCATTAGACCTAGAAATTCGTCTAAAGGGAGCTCTGTTTTTGGGACAAATTATGGTCATATGTTGAAAATAGAATATTCCCGAATGTTTAGAACATATCTGGAGTTTCGATGCTCCGAATTGGATGATTTCAATTTCTGAATAAAATATATTTATAGAGGAACAATGGACTTGAAGGAAGTTGGGTAAAATATGACTCATTTGTTCCTAGAAAAATTTTACAAGTGAAGGTGTGTTAGGTAGAAAACAACCCTAACTAGAAACCTAAATAAGCCAACTAATATTGTTCTCTAATTGTGATGGATTAGGGGTTGGGACGAGCTTAGAATTGAAGTCGAGATTGGGGATAGGAATTGAAGTCTGCGAGCCTTTTGGTATGTTCTCTATTCTTCTCTTCTTATTTCAAATTATCAAAATTGTTTGTGTAATTATTGAAATGATTTTCAATAAAGCGCATATTGATTTATTTTAAGTGATTTGAAAATTGATTGTGGAAATGATTGCCATGAAAAAAATTGCATGAGTATTGAAATGTGCTATTTGAGTATAAATGTACATACCCTATTTAGTAAGAGAATTTCTATATGACTGATTTTTAATGCCCTTAATAGAATGTTATCATCATAGTGAGTTAAGGATATATTGGTATACCAATAAGATTAAATGCATCTTGTGATCGAATGTAATGTAGTGTCACTTCGATCCGTAGCCCAACGGGACAGTATCGGTAGTGTTCACAAAATGATTTTTTTTATAACCAGTCAAGCGGGATCGCACTGTGTTAAAATAAAATGAAGAGAGAACTGTATAGAACCACTAAGCATGAAAATGCTTAGCGCATTTATTTATCTGTCGATGCGGGTCACCAGAGCAAATAGGTTCGGAAGCAAAGGCCTTGCAAGCCCGGAGTTATCGTCAAAGCATACAGTAAAGTAAACTCGACCCAGTACATACATGAAACCAGCGATTGCTTTTGATACTTTTGTATTAAAACTATGTTAAAAATTGAACTACGATAAATGTTTGTAAATGTTTTTATATTTATAATGGATTATAATAAAGTAATTTATAAAGGTGAGAAATAAGGGCAAATGGGCATATAATGCCATATTGAATGAAAATGTTTGTGAGAACAAATGATGGGCCCCTTTTAAGTTAAAGTGATATATCATTATATATTTTCATAAGGATAACCTATCACTTTACAAATGAGTATTTGAAATGTGTTTATGGAGAAAATGGTGTATCGGGATTCGTAAAGAGGACCGCGTCCGGATCCCATTTTATTGCCGAGGTCGGTCAGTCTTGGGGCGCGAGCTCGACATTAATGGTATCGAGTCGGGTTCCCAGAAGCAGTTCTATAAAATTATTGTTGAAATTGTTTGTGACATGCATTGCATTTGCATTTAAAGGATGAAGTGACTCTGATGCGGATCTTGTCGGTCTTAATAGGTAAGCATGGATAGTACAGGGCACAATAGGGTTACAGGTGACTCGGGAAGTTGCCCAAATAGCCCCGTTAGTGTGGATGGTGGGCAAACGTCCCATGCTTCATCGATACATGAGCAAGGTCAAGCAGCAGAAAATACTATGGATATCCTCCAACAAAAAGCTCAAGCATTGCAAGAAGCGTGCAACCTATTCTGATTGTTCCTCAGCAGTCGATCATAGAAATGGCAAAATACCGACCTATAGATTTTCTTAGGAAGAAATATGATGAGCCTTCCATGGTGGAAAATTGGCTCGAAAGAACTGAAGAATACTACGAAAAATGGCTGCACACGGGGAGAATTTAGAGTGTGCAACACCATTTACTAAGATGAGGCTGCACCGGTGGTGGGTTTTCTTGACTAGAACCGCACCACTGGAAAGTGTTACATGGGAGTTTTTCCTGGAGGAATTTAGGAAACAATATGTGGTTCATATTTACCTAAGCAATATGAGACAAAAGTTTCATAATTTGAAGCAAAGGTAGATGAGTGTGACAGAATATTAAAGGGAATTCACCCGGTTGAGCAAGTATGCTTCAAAGATGTTAGTCATAGAGGAAGAGAAGTGTCGTAAGTTTGAGGATGGCCTCAATGATTATATTTGGGCCCATGTCACAGGATTCATCCATGAAGATTTTTTTACAAGATTGTGACATGCACTAAATGTTGAAAGGGTGAAAAGGAAAGTATGATAGAAAATAAAGAAGACAAAGGTAAGAAGAACCCGCTTCAGTCAAGTTCTTATTAAAACACAGAATAAAAATTTAGAGAGGACCACGGGGTTCTAATCGACCTATAGCTCAAGTACCCATTTCAGTGCAGATAGCAAGACTATTCTACCAACACCATCAGTTGCTAGTGCACCAGGAGGTTCATCCAGAGGACCAACTCCTCCTTATTGCACACATTGTGGGAGGAAACATAAAGGAGAGTGTTGGAGATTTACAGGTGCTTGTTTGGTTTGTAAATCCAGTGAGCACAAAGTAAAGGATTGTCCTAGAGCCCGTTCTTTCACAGCACCCCGAACTGGGGGTACAGGTTTAGTAGTACAGAAGAGAAACAAGGACAACAAGAGTATTGCATCACCGAGTGCGTCGAGACAAGCGACACAGACCATAGGCAGACAGGATGCCCGTGCTCCAGCCAGGGCGTATGCAATGAAAGCATTCGAATATAAAGATGCCCCGGATGTGATAGTTGGTAATTTCCATATCTTTAAGACTATTGTACATGCATTGATAAATTCAGGATCAACTCATTCTTATGTTTGTACTTCCATTTCGAGTTTGGGTAGTTTACCAAAGAGTGAAACTAGGTATGATATCTTGGTGACAAATCCACTAGGGCATAGTGTCATTGTGAATAGATTTTGGTGTCCATACGCATAATAGAGTATGAGTTTTTGAGAGACTTAATCGAGTTATCATATAGAGAGTTCGATGTGAAATTAGGGATGGATTGGTTGTCCCGACACCAAGTGGTGGTTGATTATAGAATGAAATGAGTGACCTTAAGGATACCGAGTGGCGAGGAAGTGACTTTTATCAGCGAGAGGTCGAACCACCTCTCTAATGTGATATCCGTCGCTATGGCTAGAACAATGGTTCGAAAGGGGTGTGAAGCCTATTTGGCGTATATGATTGATAGGAAAAAGGCATAGCCTAGCTTATTAGACACCCCTATAGTTTGTGATTATCCGGATGTGTTTCCGAAGGAATTATCGGGATTGCCTCCATAGAGAGAGATTGAGTTTGCAATTTATGTTGTTCCGGGTGCCACTCCGGCATCCATTACACCATATAGAATTGCTCCGGTGGAGTTAAAAGAATTGAAGCTTCAGTTGCAAGAATTGTTAGAGAAAGGATTTATTCGTCCGAGTATATCACCATGGGGAGTGCCAGTGCTCTTTGTTAAGAAGAAAGATGGTACGCTTCGGTTGTGTGTTGATTATAGGCAACTGAACAAAATGAAAGTGAAAAACAAGTATCCGTTACCCAGGATTGATGACTTGTTCGACCAATTTAAAGGTGCAAGTGTCTTTTTAAAGATTGACCTACGATCTGGGTATCATCAATTGAGGATTAAAGATGTGGATGTGCATAAGACGGCATTTAGAACGCGATATGGACATTATCGTTTGGGTTGACAAATGCACCAGCGGCTTTCATGGACTTAATGAATCATGTTTTTCGATCGTATGTAGATCGATTTGTTGTGGTGTTTATTGATGACATCCTTGTGTATTCAAAGGATCGGGAAGATCATGATACGCTTGCGGGTAGTGCTAGAAACCTTGAGAAATGAACAGTTATATGCAAAACTGAGTAAATGCGAATTTTGGTTGAGAGAAGTGTCCTTTCTTGGACACATTGTATCGGAAGAAGGAATTCGAGTGGATCCAAAGAAGATAGAGGTGATTACTGAATGGAAACCATCGAGAAATGTCACGGAAGTCCGTAGTTTCCTGGGATTGGCAGGTTACTACAGAAGGTTCGTTAAGGGGTTTTCGATGACTGCGGGCCCTATGTCGAGATTGCACTAAAAGAATGTGAGATTTGAGTGGAGTGAAATATGTCAAGCTAGTTTTGAAAAGAAGTTAGAAAGCATTATCGCGGGGCACCGGTTCTTACTCAGCCAATCTACAATAAAGAATACGTGATTTTTAGTGATGTTTCATTAAATGGACTTGGATGTGTCCTTATACAAGAGGGTAAAGTGGTACCTTATGCTTTAAGGCAGTTGAAACCGCGTGAAAAGAATTACCCTACGCATGATTTGGAATTGGCCGCCATTGTATTTGCATTGAAAATATAGAGACACTACCTTTACGGAGAAAGTGTTTCATTTACACTAATCACCAAAGTCTTAAGTATTTGCCCTCTCAGCTAGAGCTTAACGGAAAGCGCAGATGGATGGAATTGATGAAGGATTATGTTTAGCGTCATTGATTATCACCGGGAAGAAGTTAATGTAGTGCGAATCTCTGAGTGAAAGGTCGGCACAAACACTGGGCGTTGAATGCTCATTGTCATTGTCGGATGACGATGCGATAGTAAGCGGAGCCCGATAGCAAAAGCCGGGTTGGTGGGTCAGTACTAAAGGCACAAGAGTGATGAAAAAAATTTCTACTATTGTAAGTCAGAATATAGAGGGAAAGAAACTGAATTTTCAGTGAATGAGGATGGATCTTTGTATTATAGAGATCGGGTTTGTGTACCTAATGATGATGAATTGCAGAAATCCATTCTTGAAGAAACACACAATGGATCCTTTGTATATCTGGTAGCACAAATGTCGGATTTAAAGACTTCATAGCGTGGTCGAATGAAGAGATGTTTGAATTTGTGACCAGTGTATGATGTGTCAAAAAGTGAAAGCGGGACATCAAGTTCCCATTGAGTTGATGCGACTATTAAAATACTTGGTAAAATGGGTAGAATCCTGATAGGATTTTATGGTCAAGTTACCGATGTGGGGAAGAGGCACTTATTTCGAGTTTGGGTCATTAGTAGGCCAGTAATAGAATCATCTCACTTCCTACTAGTGAGAACAGACTATTCACTTGATAAGTTGGAAAAGCTTTACATAAAGGAAATAGTTCAGTTACATGGTATTCTAGTGTCTATCATTTCAGATAGAGATCCAAGGTTTACCTCGAGATTTTGGGGAAAATTGCAAGAGGCTTTAGGCACTCGGCGAATTTAATACAACTTCCACCTCTGAGACGGATGGACAATCAGAGAGAGTGATTCAAGTTTTAGAAGATATGCTAAGAAGTTGTGTGATCGACCGTAGCACCTCTTTCCCGGCCCAACCCAATTGGTGGATCTGAATCGAGTCCGGGTTGCTAGCCTAGTTCATTTACGAAAACATATACAAAAACAAAATAACCATTTAGGCCAACATTCCATTTCGTATAAACACTTTCAAATATGTGCGGAAGCGATTTCAATTCGGTAGGCCCATAAACATTTACATTTAACAAAATGCATTTACAATGGAAGAATTCCTTTTATTCAAATAATATACAAAATCGTTTAGAGTTTAACTCTTTTGATCATAAAGCATCAGGTGTTCAAAGTAGGATGGATATATGAAGGAGTATATACTTTTACTCACTTAACTCTTGATGACTTTGCGCTCTATAGTCTTTTGTCCTTCGTTCTAGCGTTCGCTCGGTACTTATAAGATAAAAAACTACACGCTTAGCATTTTCATGCGTAGTGGTTCTATATGATTCTCTCTTTATTTCAATTTAAATCAAATCATGCAATTTCATAAGACAATGCTTTCGTACTTTCTTAAATGACCAATGCAGTACACTACATACATAAAGATATATTTCCATTTGTGATTACAATTCATTGGTCATCTCAAACTATGCATTTTCATGTGCAACAAATCATTCAGATCATAAATCATGCACTTTTTCATTCTAATTATCTTTTTCATTTTAGCCCTTATCAAATTTAACCTATGCTTTCGGTGCACGGGATAAGGAATCATCGGCACGGTCCCGCTAGGTTGCAGGCCGGTGTGGCGAATTTTATAAAAATATCTTTTCGGTTAGGTATGCGCTCTAAATCTTTTGTCTCACTAGGCTCTGAGATCGGTATGCACAATAGTACGTTTGTTAAACTCTTATTGAGCTCACCTATCTATCTGCTTTCGAATTAGACCAGTTAACATTCTATTAAGGGCATTCAAATCATTTATAGGAAAATATAACATAGTATGTATTTTTATACAACTAAATCATTTCAACCACTCCTTTAATTTTATTATCCATTCATTTATAAATCAGTCAAAATTTCTCAAATTTCTTAACTTCAAATCAACTTTTAATTCATTTCATAATTGTTGCATCAAATCAATTTAAAACAATTCAATATGCAATTCCAAACATTTTGGAGATGAGATTCGAAATAATAAGAAAGGTGTAGAACAAAACCAAAAGCTTTGCGCTTTTGATTCCAAATCCTCGAATATCGATCTCAGTTAGGTTTCCTCCTTGTAGTTCTTCAATATAATTAAGAACAATATTATTGATCTTGTGCTAGCGATTTTAGGATTAGTTGATTTTGGCGAGACTTAATATCGTATTCTTAATCTCATCTGTAAATAAGAATAGATACAAATACAATTGTAGTTGTTAATTTCAAACTTTAATCCATCACATAGCCAAATACTAAATTTTTGCCTGCGTATAATCCTTTTTCAACAATTGCTGCGATCAAACTCAAAACATCAAAACCTCGACAACATACTTTTGGCAATCTGAATAGATTATTTTCAGTTTTATCTCTACAGACTTTAATACCCAAAAATTATACAAACGGTCTTCCAAGAATTGAAACTCCCAGTTTAGTCAACACATATACTATTCAATGACATCTCTGAAAATTTCAAATTTACAAATTCCTTCTCTAAGACCCTGACCACACTTAACCTGGCTTGGTAAAACATCAAATGCTAGGACAACGGTACCTTTAAACGTCTCACAAAGAAGTAGATAATGTTGTCCAAAATTAACTTCAAACATTGATTTGATTGCTTAGACCAAGGTCTAACCAACACCCAAAATCAGTTATAAACCAATTAGTCAGTTTTAACTTTAACATCCATTCTTAACATCCTTTGACAACTTGTAACAAAAACACTTTCTAAAATCAAATAAATTAAATAAATTTGTGGCGTAAGTTAATATTTTGAGACCATATATTCCTTCCCAAACCTTTAATCATCCCAACGTCTATTTTCATAAATTCCAAAACACATAATTAAAACAGTCCCAAACTCAAATTCTGACATTTTGTGCTAGTGGTCGCTCGCGAGATCACCTCTTTGTTATTCTCGATTTTGGGGTCTTAACTCCATAAGTGGTAATTTTCCTTCAATTATTATTTTAATCCTATGGTTCTAAGGTTTTTCTTCGCCAGTGGAATCATCCAATTTGGATCACCAAAACTCAAGTTATTGCATTTTACATCTAGACTACTCTATTTTTAAACATGTCTGCACATAACTCCACTTTGACAAATTTCTAGGAACTTTGGGGTTACAATTTGCATACCCTTCCTTCAATTTAATTATTTTCCTAGAATTCCTAGGTTTACAATTTAGAATCACTCAAATTGGATGGTAAAATGTTTATGGCCAAAACCACCAGGCCTACACCCAAACGGGGCATGCAGTGAGCTACCCAAATTCACCTTGGCCTTATTCGAAGCCTTGGTTCTACAATTTGCTCCTGGGTCCCTTCTACACATTTGTAGCCCTATCTATTATGGTTCTTTACCAATTAGAATCACTTCATTTTGATGATTATAACTTAACACATAGCCAAAACAAGAGCAGGTTTGACAAAATTTGGCAACATTTCCTTTGAAACTAACATTCCCTTTTACAAACATTACACAAAATAATCCAATCAACAATACTCTTCAAAACTCAACCCAAAACAACCTCTCAAAAGTGGTTTAACATTACAAACCCTTTTGCTTAAGTTAGGGCTTTTCCCAAAATCCAAAATCACAGATGAAGTTAGGGTTTGATTTCTTGTGAATCTCTTCAAATATTTTCTTGTAGGTTGCTTGATCTCTTGAAAGCAAGAAATGAAAGATTGCCACCAAAACAGTCTCTCTTTGCCTAGCTTCTCCCTCTTTTTCTCCCTGCTTTCTCTCCAAAAACGTTTTTTCTCTTAATGGGCTTCCTAGACCAAAATTTGGCCTTTAAACCTATTTCCTCAAGGCCCATTTGGCTCACTAAAACCTCTTTTAGGTTGTTTACCCAATCTACTATATATTTGCATTTCATTTGTTGCACCTCAAATCTCGATAATCACGCTTGAACATATAACTTAGTCTCAAATGATATAGTCTCATTTTCCTCCTTAAGCCTTGTTTGACTTTTCTCATTATTTCATTTCTCATTTTTATCATTTAGCATTTAAGTCCATTTCATTATACCCTTGGTCCTTATTTACAGAATTCAATTGCCATTTCCATGGTTAATTTCGGGTTCAATCATTTAATCATAGCATATATCATTCAATCACATACTCAGTTTCGATCATATAAGATTTAACATTTTCATTTAATCATTTATCAATTCCCAAAAAATCCCCATTTAGCTCGATTTATACCCTAAACATATAATTTTAAAAATTCTAGGGTATTTTTCGGGCGTTACAACTCTCCCAGCAAAAAATTTAAGTCGTGATACCCTCATTGAAACGATTGCGGATATTATTGTCGTGTCGTTTCTTCACTTTCCCAAGTAACTTCCTCGGTCTTGTGGTTCTCACAACACTTTGACAATGGGATTAAACGTTCCGCGGCTCTTTCACTTCTCAAGCCCAGATTTGACCTATGAGGAAGAGTCAGTTTGTAGTCTCCTGAATTTTCTGAGTCACTGGATCGTCGGAGCATCAACTTGCTAGCATATACCTGCAAAACAAACAAGAAAATGGCGGTGGTGCACCCGCCGCCTCTCAAATCTAAGTCGGTTCGAAGTCCCCGGAGAATGAAAGAATTCGTCTTTTTCCAATCAGAGCGATCTTACCTTATGGTGTCCCCCTTAACTGCTTTTATGGAGGAGGGTGGTGTATCCCTTTCATGAGTAGATGATTTCCCTTAAACGGAAGGGGAAGGTGGCGCTTTGTTCGATGTTGCGTTGTTCTTCCCTTTAAATATGCATTGCCTTTAGATAGCGGAGTGCGTCTTACGCTGCATGATGCGTTTGTTTGCGCCATCAGGGTGGTTACATGTGTGACTCATGGGTGGTTATTTGTTCAAGTTGAGAGAGGTTAATCGGCTGCCTACTTGAAGATGGTATCCGACCAAGAGAGGTTGTACCTAGGCATTAAGTCTCCTGCTCGGCTGGGAAAGTATGTTTGGACCTGGCTTGTAAATTAAGATGACTGGGCCATTGTAGGTTTCATTATTGGGCCCATAGGCGTTTGGTCCACTATCACGTGGGGTTAGTGCAGTCGGAGACTCTGGCGGCTGAGGGGTTTGGGCCCAAAGCCCATAGGTACCCTGTGCCCCTTTTCCCGACTAAGGAGTCGTTCCTCCCCGGTCGAGAAAAGAGAATATTTGGGACTTGCTTGATGTGGGGATTGGTGGAGCGTTAATGCTGGGGTGTTCTAATGTGCACATTATAGGGGAATTTCCTAGTTTTTTGATGTCACATTTCATGCTGTTGATTGGGATTCCTTTGAGGCTAGAGGTCTTTATAAAAGGCTTGTAGGAGGAAGGATTCTTTTGTGCCACTAGTTATTACTGGTTTTTCAGCGGGGTGGTTTGGTTAGGCGTTGTCGAGAGTCAAACTTTTGTGATTGCTACATGGATGAGGCTTATGAAGGGGGTGTTACATTGACTATGAGGGTAGTTGGGATAGACACATTCCTCTAGTTGAATTTGTGTATAATAATAGCGTCCAATCGAATATTGGAATGGCGCCTTATGAGGGCTACTGCGGAAGAAGTGTAGAACATGCGCGTGTGGATGAGATTAAGTAAGAAAATAATTGGCTACGATTTGATTCAAGAGACGAAGAAAGGTAAAAATGATTAGAGAAAAGATTGAAAGTAGTCACGGATAAACAAGAGTCTTACGTAACTCAAGAGAAGGGACATTCGATATGAGATGGAATTGAAAAGTGTTTTTTAAAGTATCGCCTTGTAAAGTCATGAGATTTGAAGAAGGGCAAGTTGAGCCCTAGGTTCATTGGGATGTATGAAGTGATAGAGAAAGTGGGTCCAGTGACATATCGATTAGCCTTACCTCCATAGTTGGAAAAGATCCATAATGTCTTCCATGTGTCAATGCTAAGGAGGTATGGTCCCGGACTCATCGCATGTGAATCTTAGAGACAGTGAATAGATTGGATTTGACGTACGAAGAAGGCCTATAGAGATCTTGGCCCGAGAAGTGAGAGAATTGCGGAACAAGCAGATTCCATTGGTCAAAATGTTGTGAAGAAACCACAAGACAGAGGAAGCCACGTGGGAAAGTGAAGAAGCTATGTGGCAACAATGCCATGACTGTTGATGAGAAGGTAATTTCAAAATTCTTTTGGGAGGGGGAGGTTGTAACACATGAAAATACCTAACGGTTTTTATAACACATGTTGGTATAAAATCGATTAAGTGTATTTTCCAGCGTTTAAATTTCTAAAAAATGAAAATTGATAAAAATAAAAATAAAAACAAAAATAAAAAACCAGAAAAGTATACAAGAGAAGGATAAATTTGGCAAAAATGTCAAATGAGGACCCAATGGTCATAAATGAAAAATAATAAATGCCAAAGTGAGAATATTGAGAAGTGGAATGTCAAATAGGGAGAATTGAAGGTCTTTAATGCAAAAATGAGAAAATATGATTTAAAATGTGCTAGCCAAACATGGCCTTACACATAAAATAAGATAAGACAAAAAAAATTGGTCTTAGAAGGAGCTCATTTTGGGCATTCACATTTGAGAGCTAGGGCTCTCACGTTTTGAGAAGGGAGAAACCTTGTTGGGTTGATTGTCCCCCATTTGGTCAAAAGTTTTGCAAGTAAAGTGAAGGAAAGAAGAGAGAAGGAAGGAAGATGGGTAAAAAGAGGAAGCTAGGGTTTCAAGTTTGCAAGAGAATCAGGTTGAAACCCTTCCCCTAATTCCCATGTTGTTTGTTTGGGGGTTGTATTGAGTTAACTTTCAGGTGTATTGTGGTTTGGATTAGTGTTGAGGAATTTTTGTATAACGAATGTTGGGTTTTTTGGAGAGATGCTTATTAAATTTTCCAACACCCGTGTTTGGTTTTGGCCATAACTTAGGTACATCACTCATCCTAATTTAGTGATTCAAATTTTGGGTAAACTAGACTTCTAGGAGAACAAATCTCCCTAAAATAAGTGTATCCAAATTTAGACCCCATTGGACCTAGAAAATTCGTCAAAGTGGGACTCTATTTTGGGTCAATTCTAGTTCAGTTATGATATAGTTTTGGTGTTTCATAACAGTTTTGGTATTTAGGCCATAAGTTGAGTTTCACTCATCCAAATTGAGTGATTCAAATTTTTGGGTAAACTAGACTTCTAGGAGAACAAATTTCCCTAATATAAGTGTATTCAAATTTGAACCCCATTAGACCCATAAATTCGTCTAAAGGGAGCTCTGTTTTTGGAGCAGGATGCAGTTTCTATGTTGAAAATAGGAATAGTCGGATGTTTAGGACATATTTAGATTTAGATGCTCAATTGAATGATTCAATTTCGAATAAAACCAAATTTATAGAGGAATAATGGACTTGAAGGAAGTTAGGTAAATATGACTCATTGTTCCTAGAAAAAATTGTACAAGTGAAGGTGTGTTGGGTAGAAAACAACCCTAACTAGAAACCTAAATAAGCCAACTGATATTGTTCTTTAATTGTGATGGATTAGGGGTTGGGGACGAGGAAAACTCGAATTGAAGTCGAGATTCCGAGGATAGGAATCAAAGTGCGACGACCTTTTTGGTTCATTCTCTATTCTTCTCTTCTTATTTCAAGTATCAAAATTGTTTGCACAATTATTGAAATGATTTTCAATAAAACTGCATATTGATTTATTTTAAGTGATTTGAGAAATGATTGTCATGAAAAATTGCATAGTATTGAAATGTGTTATTTGAGTATAAATGTATATACCCTATGAAATTTCTATGACTGATTTTAATGCCCCTTAATAGAATGTTATCAAGTCATAATTGAGTTAAGGATATATTGGTATGTCTGATAAGAATTCGAACTAGCAATATCTTGTGATGTCGAATGTAATGTAGTGTCACTTGATCAGATGTGACGGGGCCGGTATCAGTAGTGTTCTAAAATGATTTTTAATAACCAAATCAACAACCTAAGCGGACATCTTGTGTTATAAACCCTTTTTATACGGGCCTACAACTCGGTGGGGCGGAATGTAGGTGATTACATTATCCTACGCCACCAGAAAGCATTGGCTAAATTCGTTTAAGGGAAAATGTTAAGAATATTTAATGAAAGCATGATTTGAGTTTTTGAATGAGTTTATTGCATATGAAAGTGCATATTTGGAATGATCATGAATTATAAATGAAATGAATATATATCGTATTGTATTGCATTGATCATTCGATAAGGTTAACATTGCTTAGAAAAGTCGCATGATTTGTGTTAAAATAAAATGAAAGAAAAGCGCCCATAGAACCACTAAGCATGAAAATGCTTAGCGCGTTACTTTTATCATCCCTTGTGAGTACCTAGTGAAAACGAGGTTCAGCAAAGCCGTACAAGCGAGTCATCGTAAAAAGCATGCAGTAAAAGTAAAGCTCGACCATGCCTTGAAACCCCATGATCGCTTTTTGATACTTTTTGTAGTAAAACTATGTTGTGAAAATTGAACTACGATAAATGTTTGTAAATGTTTTTATATTTATAGACATAATGTCTTAATTTATAAAAGGGTGATGGAGCAAATGGGCATATAATGCTATATTGAATGAAAATGTGTATGAGAACAAATGATGGGCCCCCTTTAAGTTAACGTGATACATACGTACATATTTTCATAAGGATAATTATCCTTTACAAATGAGTATTTGAAATGTGTTTTATGGAGAAAAGGAATTGTATCAGGATTCATTAAAGAGAGGACCGTGTCCCGGATCCGCTTTGTACTTTGGGTCGGGTCGGGTCGGGTACTAGGGCGCGAGCTCCTCACAAGAACCATCTACATTTACATATATCATTACCTAATCAAGAGTCTGTGCATCTAGTTGATCTCGGTTTAGGAGTACACCAGATGGGTTATGCACCCGTGTCAAAGGTACTCTCCACCTACACCCCAATGGAAGAGTTGGCTTTGGCTCAGTTGCAGCCTCAACCGGTAATCCATTGTGGACACCCTCAGCTATGTCTCATCGACGACATGGATATGCGATCATCATATGAACATGGCTTGTTGGAGTCTTCAGGATGTCTTCTTGATAACCAAAATCGGAGTGCCATTAGAGTCTTTCCCAGAGACTGCATTTGAAAAAAAAAAAAACAAAACAAAAAGTAAGCAAACTAATGATGTGTTGTGTATATGAATGTGTATGTAATAAAATAAAGTTATGGATACCTATAACGATTAATAATACAATTGCTAATGCTGAGTCACAGCGAGCTAGTTTGGCATAACTCTCGGTATGACTATGCTAGTACTTGTATGCAGCAGTGTAACACCAATTATATCCTGCTTGAGTTTATTACATGTTTAGAATTTATATTATAAGTAAAATTTGCATTTTGAGTAAGTGTAAAGTGGGAAAAAAGGTTAAAGGGTAATTTGTAAAATAAGACCCAAAGGACATAACACAAGAAGATGATATGCTAAGTTAGAATATTGATAAGTTGATTGCAAATAATAGAAGATAAAGGACAAATGCGAGTTAAGGAATTAATAAAAAAAAAAAAGAGGTAAAGCCAAACATGGCCTTATAAGAAATGGGATAAGACCAAACTTGTCTTGAGGATGAGACAAAGTTTCATTTTGAGCCACATTTGCTTTTGGAAAGCTAGGGCTACGGTTGAAGGAGAAGAGGCATTCTTAGGTGATTTCTCTCCATATTTTGGAGATTTAGCCTTGTTTAAGTGAAGAAAAGAAGAGGAAAAAGAGAAGAAATTAAGGTATGGAAACTATCTCAAGCCCTACTTGTTTATGGGTTGTTAGGAAATTAACCCAACTTCCTCTTTGTTTAAGTTGTGTAGGAAACACCCTATTCGAAATGTTGTTGGTTGGTTTAAGATGAGTTTTGTGGTTGGTTTAGTTTTGATTGGAAATTTCCGTTGAAAATGGCCAAAACTGGCCATTTCTATAGAAATTGCAAAATTAGTGGAATGTGAAGTTGAGTATGTCATTACTCAAAAATTAGTTTTGGTCCTGAGGGATATTGAGAATGCAAATTTACTAAAGTGAAATCTGATTACTCAAAGTTGTTCCCAATCGAGGAGGATGTTGCGTCTTAGGTATTGAAAGTTGAATCTTGGTACTTTCGATCTTGTTTTAACTAAGGATGTAGAGTACTTGTACTAAAGTTGATCACTAGGTGAAAGTTGAGTAGCGGTACTCCAAGTTGTGTAAGATCTGAGTACTAGTCTTGCAACCTTATTTCTGTTATGTTCTTTCGTTAATTCCAAGGAAAGGGGTCCGTATATGTATAAAAGTTATGTGAAAAATGCTGCATCGTTGAAATGACATTGTTTCTTGCCGCTGCTTAGCTAGTGTGATTAGAGAATAAAATAACAAGCTTCAGAACACATATAATTGTATGCACCTTCGGAGGCGGATGTGAATGAATAGGCCGCGTACGTTGTGCAGCGGCACTCACGCATTATGCTATAGCACCTTTGTTCACATTAGGCGAAATCGTCTGCGTTGGTGCCTACGGCACTCCTGGCCCCAGTGCTACGACACTTGTTGCGTGGGCGAACCACGTCTACGATCGGTCACTGGCAATCCCTACCCGATCTTCAGGGCAACACATTTACTTGGCCGGGGCACGTGTGTGCCCGGCACCTACATTTGATCTTGTACCGTACCTTCGGGTACCTATTGTGTTGCATCCCTCTCATTCATTGTTACTGGTCTATACAAGAAAACTTCTAAATGATAAGAATCTGAATAATGAACAATAATATAGCATAAGATATTAGCTCTGTTATGTAATGTACCTACGAGTACCTTCTGTACAAGATCTCTATTTTGAACTCCTACGGGAGATATGAAAACCCCGTCATAAGGATTAAGTTATATGAAAACTTTTGTTATCATGCTTCGACATATGCATTATGTTATATGTATCCTGTAATTGTGGATCACTTCTAGTGGTCATATCTACTATCTATTTCCCACTAAGTTATAAGCTTAGCACAAGTGTTTCACCCGTGTAGGTACTAAAGAGGACATCCGAGGCATTCCGCACACAATAGAGCCAACACAACAATAGGAGTCCACCTAATGTAGGTTTTGATTTTTATTTTGGAATGTAAATGTAAAGGCTTTTGTAATAGTGGAATTTGTTTATGTATAAGTAAATGGGACTCAGGAATATGTACAGGACAGTTTAAGCACCACTACGATGGTAGTACTAGAAGTTTTATTTCCTTATGGATTTATTTATGAAATGGGCTGTGTCAAAAAGAAAGCAGGTTAAAGAGTCTCGAGTCCGTGCCGCGCCCCCTCTGCTTACGCTAGGTGGGGAGTAGGGGCTTGTCCACTTGTGATCTATGTCGAGATCATTGGTAGTGGGAGAAATCACGGATGGACATACGCCCTTATTTTCCACAAACAAGAAGGATTCAATCAATGCTAAGATGGAAACCACGCTTTTAACAAAAGTGACCTCATTTGTATTAGGTGTTGGGGTGAGATGGCGGCCCGTAGCCACGTATAGGAATGAGTGGGATCCTTTGAGAGCATGGGTGGGATGACGAGCAACTCAGGCACAACCGCCACGCCAGACACACATGTCCTGGTGATTACTGATCCACGGATATAGAACCCTAGGATGATAGCAACATCTTGTAACGTGATCGTCATCTCCTCGACAGGTACATGAAACGTGTATGTCTCAGGCCGCCATCTCTCGACGAGACTAGTGATGAGTGGCCAATTGATCATGATGTGGCACATACGTATATACCATAGAATCCCAAGCGAATGCAGTATGAATGAATCGTAGATACATCCTCCACATACTTATGAAGCCTTTCATCTTCTGGTGAGGGTGGAGTACCTCCTAGAACTACAAGTAACGAAGAAATCATTTTAGAATTGATTATATATACATTACACCAACGATATGTAATAGTAGTTGATATTTAATAAAATACAAAGTTGCTCCGTATCTACTAAATGCAACCTATGTCTGTCCTGCAATACCAAGACGGATGGATCTAAAGGATCTGCATCATGAAGACCTCTAAATGCTATATCTATATCAAATAACACAAAGACACTATAACTAATAACAAAAAACATTGAGATACTAGTATCATAGTCATTAATGCAATTATTAAGGCAATGAAGCAAAAAAACCACATACAAGGGTAGGTTACAAAAATCACATATTTCTTTGAATGCAGTTCCTATTCTTACAAGACCACCGATTGTGACCTGATTGTTTGCACAACCCACATGAGATAGTAGTTTTCCCCTCCATAACATCCATTTCATTATGCAAACAGGTTGACTTGATCACACTACCTATACCATTTCATTATTTCGGAAGAATTACAAATCTTAGGACCATCATAAAGAGGCTACTTATCTTCATTGAATATGGGATGAAACAAGCTTGCCCAAGTATCATAGTATGACTACGTAGTGTAGTAGCCTTGAACAAAAAATCAAAAATCAACACAACGATGCTAACATGCAACTATGATATTATGACGCCCCATAACAGAAATTAGTTGACAACCCGTCAACCAGCGGAAATTCTACCGTCTCGCATCACAAGACACACATGAGTAAAATTAGCCCATTGGCACACCACGTCATACTCATCAAAATATATCAACCAATTATACTACATGTGGTTCAAGAGTTGATTACCTCTTATCTGGTATATATTAAGTGAGAATCTTAATACATGTTTTACATAAATATTCAATCAAAGCCACAAGTCGGCTTTCTTCTCAAAACGGCCTCTAATGAGTGCCGCCTTCCCGATCGCTCCCTATACCTAAAATAATATTCCCTCGACAGGGTGAACAATTGCCCAGTAGTGGAATTACCCTAAATGGGTTACTCCACACCTAAGTGCACATGCAATTATTCAATGTAAGCACACACTCAAGAAAATACGTGATCCTACTTGAATGTCTACATGCTCAATCCCATGTCTCGAGTCCTCACCAACTCCCTTACACTTGCCTAAGCCATGTATGAGAAAACACCGTTTTCAAAACAAAAGATTTTTGTTCTCGAAAACACACTACCGAGTTTCGATAAAAATATTGGACTACCCTCTGAGTCGAATTGCTGGATATTTCTCCAAAATAGTCATGGTCCTCATCTGAAGTGATCTGTTGGACAACTCTCTAAGGCAATTCTTCGGAAAATCTTCCTCGAAATTCCTTTCCTAAACATTTTCGTTTTCACTCAATTTCATGGTATGCACTCCACTCCTAATATCCTAGGGTGCCAGTGCATATGGAATGCAATATGTCATTTCAAACCATTCATGCTAATATATTTACATGCATATATCAACATAAATTAAATCACCACATCATGTTAACACATTAAATTCCCTGCATTAACATATTGAATTCCACACAATTCAAGCCATTCATCCTAGCAATATTTCATGCAATAAACACATGGACGTTTTGGTCCAACCAATGCAAACCGGGGCTGTTTTTAGCAGTCCCCGAACCGGCGATGGAATTTGTTAGGTAGGTAGCCAGCTCATCAAACATTGTGAAGGCGAAATATATGATTCATTTGGGCCTCATACACACCAAAACATAATTTAATGCATAAATTATCACTGTACAAAGCAGTCCTTACACACTATCCAAAACTAGTTCATAATATTCCAGCAATTGGTCCCCGAGTTTTGGGACCGACAATGACGCTCACGGCCTCAAGCAATTCAAGCATTAACCTGACACTTAAACAAGGGTAAATCAAGTAGGAGAAAGCCCTACCTTAGGATTTGTCGAAACTCCTAGGCGATACCCATGCGTAGCCCTTGCCGTGAGAACAACTTTGCTTATTGTCTCATTTGGAAACCGGCGGTCGGAGTATTAAGATTCTAGAGAGAAGGTAAAGCTTCTCTCTCTAAAAATCCCACCCTTTCTCTCTCTTTCCTTTTCTCTCTCTATTTTGCTTCTCCCAAAACCGGTTGGGAGAGCTTGGGTCAAGATTGGGACAAGTGACTTGTCTCTCGTACCACGTGTTAAACTCTAAGTGGCCCATTGGGATTACACCATTACCCTTATCCCATCTACTTTGAGATTTTCGATGGCATGATGCCATATGTCTCATGAGCCCCACTTGAGCTCAAATGTTTGACTGCTCCGCAGTTACGTGAAGCCTCTTAAGCCACTCTGGAGTTAACAAGTGTCCTTGTGCCTGTTGCCCTCGAAAACATGAAATTATGACTGTCTCGGAATTCAAAGAAATTCAACATGGTAGCTAGATTTCGTGAACCGATTCAACTGATGAAGTCTACATTTTCGAGATCTAGAAAAATTCAGTTTTGGTAAGTACATTTTGCCATTTTTCAGAAAATTAAAATTTTCTCGGGTCTTATAGATATGGCTACATGGAAATCCATATATAAGTGTCTTACCACATGTGCATTTATGGTCATGTAAGTTGAGGCGTTGTGTTGGACCACTCATTGATTTGACATGAAATCGTCTATGGATATGATCATAAAGAACAATTTCCATTGATCCAGCCTTAACCACATGGGCCTTAATCTGAGCGTCAACATAAGGAGTGTATTTCTCATCTAATGTCAATCTGTTAGCACCTTGTTCCCTTCTTACAACAAAGTAACTATTAAGGCAAAAAAAAGGTCAACTGAACTAATACAGTTATTGGTAAGCTACGAGCTCCTTTAAGAACACTGTTAAATACCTCGGACATGTTGGTAATCATTATCTCATATCTTCGACCTCTATCATGTGAAAGTGCCCATATCTCAGAGGATCGCCTCGACCATTTGTGCTTAGATTAATTCTCTTAATTGTAGTCATATCCCCATTGAATTTGCGTTGTTTAGGCACTAAGACTGCTCTACAGACCAAATTCTTTAAGAGTTTACCTTTAATGCTTGAAAGATGACACATGCAAATCATGTGATAGGTAGATGGTTTAGCCTACCCAAGATGAGGATTACTCAGAGCTGCCATAATACCTGGATGTCTGTAAAATATAACACAAATTCCCGTTGGTTGAGTTACTCTATTTCTAATACATGCAAGAACAATCCCCCATCTATCAAAATTCGCCTTTTGTAATAGAAAATGTCCTTTGAAACAATTGATTATTTATCCACCCCAGCAATCGATAACGTGCCTTTATACTTCGGCTAAATGTGTACCATGATACAATACGAGGCGACAATGTTTGAACCCTTCAATAGATAGCTTGAATGACTAGAACAAGCATTGAAATATCTCAGTGTTTGACATATTACTATCAAATGTTTTCCAAATTACAACACATCAAAGATTTGTTTGCTAAGCAACGATAACAACTTTATATATGATTGACAAAGTTGCAAATAAGTGTCTAAGTGCTTTATGCTTTCCATCCAATGCCTTTTTGTATGAAATTTCATATCCTCATTTCTCCATCACACTTGCTTGAATAGAAGCTACAAACAAAGTGAATTGTGCCTTAATAATTGCCTTGATATGAGTAGCAACCAAGTTTGAGTCCAATTGATGATGTTCCCAATTCAAGTAAGGATTGACACAAGTTTGTGGCCCTTTATACTTATTGATAACAAATAAACAACTATCTTTCACAAGTATAGCACAAAGTTTCCATGGACATTGACATTCCTCAACCTTCTTATATCTTAAAACTAGCAATTTTTTTAAGGATGCAACAACCACAAACTCTTGGTGTGCTTTAATTGAGTAAATCTTCTGACCTCTTGCCATGAATTTGGAATTAAAGAAACTTGGTCAACTCTGAATTCTCCACTTGAGTATCTAGTCTTATAACTTCACTCATGGAGTTCAATCACTTGAAATAGCATTACCAAAGTGTTCCACATTTTCAAATTGAGGTGATGGTGCTAAGTGATACTAAACAGGGGATGACTCATCTGGGTCCTTAGCACCTGAGTTATTTGATACATCACAATATGCCGCATCCATAGAGACATATATCTCTTGCTCATTCTAAAAAACTTGGTTAAAAGTATGGAATGATGAAACATGTCCATCAGCTTCAACATCTATATCTCCATTAGATTCATCATCACCATCTTCATCGGATTCAACATTAGCTTCTTCATTTTCACAGTCTTCACCATCTCCATATACTTCACATCTATCAGTATCAGGTGTTGGAGTGCTACTAGGCCCATAATCGTAGTCCAATTCCTCTGACATTATCATTTCTTCCAACTAATAAATACGTGAAGCGCCCACCAGTTAGTTCACTTGTGAGAAGCTGACTCGGCGACCTCAATATACAATTCAATTTCTTCGTGCCGGTTGTGTTAATCGATTTCCAACATTCGATTTTACTCTTTGTCATCCATATTAGACGGGTGGAAACCTCTTTCCACTTTTGAGAATGCTACGATTGAGGATAATTTGAACCTTTGTTTGTCAATGTCTGTCCTTGAGTATATCCTTATCACCCATTTGTTCAAGCGTCTGATCAATCGGTACACCCAAAGGCACAATAGCCGGCTTTGTTTAGACATATTTCCGCTTGTTTCAATCTCGGTATTTTTCCGTTGTAATAACATATCACGAGAATAGTGAAAATAGACATATTTGACCTATACAAAATGGTTCAAATCAATTAAATAATATTAGGATATAAAGACTATGTAAAAGAAAAATTCTATAAAATACTATAAAAATTTCCTCATACTTCACAGTATGAAATGATCCTCTTCCGATTTTGATATTCAAGGAATTTCAAGATTATGGCAAGAACTTCTGAAATATTTTAAGGAAAAATTAATTTAAAATTTTTAGAAAATCTTGGTTATTAGTTTTCTAGAAAAACACTTGACAACATATTCTAATAATAATATCATTGGTTAATAACAAATGGTTCAATATTTTGTAAATCTAACCCTCTTCATAATTTATTTGGATAAAAATGTAATTTGTTATTTTATATATTTACATATGTTTTTAAAAAAAAGAGTTATTTTACAAAGAATGATAAGGGTATTTTCGTCAAAACATTCTAAAGAACTAAGAAAAGGGTTAGATTTTGAAATTTTGGTTTCAAGGGTCTTTTAACCAAGTGTATAAAAAGAAATAGAAAAAGCACTTTAGATAAAAATAATGTCGCAATTTAGATATTATTTGTTAATTTTATTATTCTTGTCTTGTAGTCAATTTATTTGGATGATTTGTGTGCTATTCATCCATGGGAAATATCATAAATGTATCAAATATGATTTTTACATAGATGTCAAAAAAAAAAAAAAAGAATTTTACATATCCTCTTAAATTGCACCAAATTTGATAGTGATATTATATTCTTTCTTACTGTGAATATTGAAAATTATGAAGATTCTGAGAAATTAACACCTTCATATTTCATAATCTATGAGCTTTTATGAACTTAGTTTTTCGAACAATGTAAAACAAGACAAAAAAGCACATTATAAAGGGCCTAAGATTTGAGATAATAATATATATATATATATATATATATATATATATATATATATATATATATCGAAGCATCTTCAAGGTTAGAGCTGGAGAAATGAGGCCTACAACCTAGTTCGAGCAGAGCCAATTAGCTCGTTAATCCATCAATATACTTAAAGCCAGGCTTTGCATATTA
Organism: Tetrastigma voinierianum; assembly: GCA_016808115.1. Taxonomy (NCBI): domain Eukaryota; kingdom Viridiplantae; phylum Streptophyta; class Magnoliopsida; order Vitales; family Vitaceae; genus Tetrastigma; species Tetrastigma voinierianum. Next base: position 67,246 of record JAEQBH010006635.1, on the reverse strand, counting down.
TTGAGGCACACGACCCAATCCAAGAACCTAGTACTCAACAGGCCTTTTGGGCCTAATAATTAAAACTATTTTTTTTTTATTCTAACCCTTCCCTTTAGCTTACATTTTTTTTTTGTTCATTCAATGAACAAAACTTTTAGAAGAGATATTTACTTTTGTTAAATTATTTTCTAAGCATTTGTATTTAAATAAAAAGAAATTAAGTGAAGGGACAAGCTTAGGGACAAACCGAAAAGCCTATGCGTTGGATTGTCCCGTTAGACTAAATAAGAGCCCTTGACCCGTCCTATAAAAGAAGCTCAGTTAAGCTTGATGTTGGGCTTTTGGACTTTTGAAGAGAACCCTCTTAACATAATATACATCTCAACAAAAAAATTGAGATATTTAATAGATTTCCACATTTATTTATACTAAAATATATATCTTTTTTTCTTTATGAAATTAGAAGGAAATTTTGAAATTTTAATTAGTAATTCATAACCTTGTATTTTTTTTATAACTATTCACTTTGAATTACAATATTATAGTAATCTGTTTTCAAGAAGTTTTTAACCTAGTCCCTCCCTGCCTTCTACCTAATCTAGCGCTTTAACTTGTATTTGACCTCATTTCATGAAGAGATTTTGTTATATCTTACACAAGTTAATTAACATTAATAGAGATGCAATAAACTTTCAATTGAGTTCAACATTATTTTCCTCATTTGCTTATTTTTCCTTTCCCTAACATTTTCTGGTTTCCTAACATTTTTGCTTATTTTTCCTTTCCCTAACATTTTCCTCTATGGTTTGTTCATTTCCTAACACGAAATGACCAAATAAAATGGAGGTCATTTGACCTATTTTCTTTAATCATTTCAACTATCAACCATTTCCCAAAGATTAAAATGATAACTAAACTCCAAAGATTTATCACCACATTATCAATAAAACACCTGAACAAACGTTAAGATAGAAATTTTAAGCAAAAGCAGTTCAATTACGAGGTTACACATTTGTGGAATATAATGAAATACTAGGAGAAGAGATGGGGGCAAAAATCATTGGATTTTCTCCAAGCCCCCTACTTGTCGTCAGGAGGAGTATGAAGCCTTGAAATAGAAAAGAAATGGAGGAGAGAGGAGGAAAAGGGGTTTTGCATAAATTTAAAAATCGATAAAGTCGTTATCTTCACCTGCGGCATTTTGAATTTTTTCTAAAATGATAAAGTCACTATTAAGGACAAGGGCATTTGAAAAAAATTGATTAAAAAGCCATTGTTTAAGAGAGCATCATTTGCTTAGGTGTCGTTTATGTAGTCCGAACAAATTAGATCGTTTAAATATAAATTATTTTTATAATTTTAAATAAAAAATTATTTGAATAAAAGAAACTTACCTTTTCTTTGCCACAAATGCGATGCAAATGCAGTATACAGAATCACTATTTTTTTATAAGTAAGCACCTTGCGTGCCATGGTTAAAGAAAAATAGTGATGTAGGTAAAATTATTTGCCACAGCCCAAGAGAATTTAGATGTGTATCTACTAGGAAAGTAATAAATCAATGTGTTCTAGTACACATTAATTGAGTTTTTATTACAAAGAAAATTATCAATATTTTTATTAAATATACCATGATGATAGTATGTATGCATTTTTGTTATTCAATTTTGGTGATGAAAGGTCCACATAATACAAATGATTTTTTGGTAAGTATGTTTCATTATATTGTAAGTTGGAGCACATAATCATCAATTCATACAAAATGTGTAGCACTGACAATAAAAGGTTGCATGAAGTTGGTTACAAGCGTCATTATTAATATTCAATTATTTAATACAACAATGAGTTTATGAAGATTTATAGTCTAATTTATCTAAATTATATCTTTAATGATGATACATTAGATAAGTTGATACAGAGGAGAAAAATCTATAATATCATATAATACTTTGGATTATTGATGAAAAAATGTCTTGTCACGAATAAATATCATAGTGGTGAGGGTAATGGAGAAGGTAATGGCACTAGTAGGTGGTTTTTTATCTCAATTTGGCGGATTTTTCCATGTTATACCTGGTTATTATTATTGTTCATTCTTGGTAGTCGATTATAAATGTTGAGTGGTTAATATTCTTTTGTTGAGAGAATGTTATTTCTCAATAGGAATCTTTTAGTTTGTGTGGGTATTGGATAACCTTGATTTTTCCCTTTCAACTTCCCCACAAATTTCTAGAAGGTTCAACCCACCATTGTCATTGCCACACATCTCCTCCCATCATTGTCGGCAGAGGAAGAAAGGGCTTAGGGCTTAAGTACGTTATGGGTCTACTTGGTCATTTAGTTGTGAGTTATGAAAAAAATCAATATTATGTTTATAGAATATGATAAAAATATTTTATAGGATAATTCTGTAATTGTTATATTAGTATATGTTAATAGCTATATATAAATATGCAGAAAAGCTTTTAGGAATAATATCCTTATAAATATTATGGGTCATGAGTGGAGAAAAAAAGTAGGTTATGAGAAAGAAGAGTTTGTAAGACTGATCGGTGTGTGCAATATATATTATAAGGGTTTGAGAGATTGAAAGTTTTGTGATATATTTTCTGTATTGTCGGCATCTTTAGGGTTTTTGTGATTTTGTGATTTTAAGTGCTTGTAAATCTTTGATACCAAATCTTGTACTCTGTGTTTTCAAAAATAGTAGAAATATTCTCTCTCATCCATGCATGTAGACATCATTGGCTGGTGAAACCCTCGTACATCTTTTTATTGATTTAACATGTTTTTAATCGGTAATCTCGGTGAAATTGGAAGTGAAGTGAAATTAAGGTCATAAAAGCTAACATACCTTAAGTTTTCCATCAAGTAACCCATTCCAATGCCAAGAAATGGGAGACATGAGAGCTGAATCCTCAATGGATCATGTGATGATAGAACTCATGCTCTTTGCTGGTTGTAGATCGAATCTCCGTCAGGAACTGAGGAATCGGCGTCGGCCACGGTCGGATATCCCGATCACTGAAGATCGCAGAGTGCGGCTAAAGCGATTACTGGTGTCCCGGTACGGGGCCGGCCACGTAGGCGCGGGGGCCTAGGCGGCATTCTAAAGGGACCTATTGTGTATAAATTTTTACTTGTAATATTAATATTAAGCGAAACCTTAGTTTTATTGAAACTTCATGTTTAAAACCTAAATCATACTACAACAATCAATTCACAAAGAGGATTTTTGATTAGCTCACCCGAACCTCCTATCACCCACATTACTACACTAAAAATCTTCAAACAAATGCTACGCTAAAAATACTATCAAACAAGTACTATAACAAATACTATAAAAAGTGAGGTTTTTAGAGGGCTAGAATTATTGAGTGTAGTTGGTCTTGAGACCTATTTTAAGAGAAATGTGGGGCAGGGCGGCCGCCTCTTCGCCTACCCGCGGGACACGTCCGTAACCTAGAATCGCCACTGCTTTACCTTCTTAGCACTCTTCCCTTACCAATCTAAGGTTCATATTAATGTAAGTTCAAACACTATAAACATTCAATTAGCCATCTTTAGTATTTATTTAAGTACCTCTAAGGGTGTCCTTTGTTATTTTGTGGAAGAATATAACCCAATACCATTTCCTCTAGAGATTATCTAAGCATTTCGACACATCATCGATATTGCATTGTGGCTACCATATCACGTGAGCTCGCTTTCGCGGGGGCGCCATGACCCTGTATTAGGCAAACAAGCCATGAAAGTAGTGTCGAAAGCCATGATAGGTTGGGCCATCTGCACCTACAACCCCGACTCATCCATTGCAAATCCTTTGGAAGCTTTTGAAGATCTACATCATGAGCCACCTACACCAACACCTTGCTTTTTAGTCATATCATCGAACAATTTCGAAACTGTCCGAAACTAGAAATAACATATGGTTGGTCGGTTGTGTTTTATTATTTACGTCGAAACCTCACGGAAAAGAAGAGTAATGCCTGAGAAAGGCTTATGAGGCCTTGATAGCAAGACCCGGTGACAAGGTAGCGACATGTTGCTGCGCTATCGACATCAAAGCGCTCTCGGGGAAGCGTTTGGAATAAATTTAGTCGATTACTCCCATTCTTTTGCATGGATTGCTACAATCTTTTCATCTCTCTCTACTTACGCAATCAATGACTACGCAAAGTATTGGGTGTAGGATAGAGTTTTAATTCATAATAGCTTGCTTCGGACATGGCATCAGAATTTTACAACACCTATATCTGACCGGTACAATGCATGAGATGAATGGCACAAACATGATTTTTCTTTTCGATGAATGACAGAGTTGTTAAGCCTACTACCCACCATGCATTTATTAAGCGGCAATTTGGCGAGCATATCCTTTTCCTTTTTCGGTGATGATATGGAAAAACGAGGCCTGAACGCATAACTGAACTTTCTTGAATGTGAACAAGATCTTCCAATTATAATGCATCCAGGCCAATATGGCATAGTCCTAGTTCTTCAAAGAGGCAAGCATTAGACCCACCCACCATTCCTCTCATATATTCATCCACTTTGGCGACAATTTCATGTGCACGGCCTCCCAACATCTTGTTAAACCACACATGGATTGAAAAACACGAGTCTCTGGAAGGGGGGAAAATTAAGAAAATTCACAAACGGTGTGGAAAAATTACATACTTTTGCGGCTTCGCGGTGACGAAACTTTGCTACTCGATTGAAGGTCGTTGGGGCTTAGAGCTCAACGGGAGGAGGCGGGGGGGGCGTCAGCGGTGGCGGTTGGTAGGGAAACTGACCATTATTGTTGAATTATGATAAGATTTGAATCAAGATAACTGCCTTGTTCATTACCTCCTTATGCAATCTGATCATTGCTCATCTAATCACGAAATCACATGATTGTTCTTCCCTAACAAGTCTCTGCAAATACCATCCACAGGAAATATTTAGAAATTGAAGTTCATCTGAATAGAAATAGGGCGATGGTAAAATGTCTTAATTTGAATTAGCCTTTATAATTACCTAAGCCCATTTGAAATACTAGTAGAACTATGGCGGTTCAAAAGGCATCATATATACTCTCATCCCCTCTTGGGAAGCCGGTAAGCCCACTAGTCTGCTTAGGATTGTGTGCATTCTTGATCTCCTTCAGGTCGAAATTTTATGAGCATGTTTGAAAAACACCAAAACTCTCCAGTCATCGTGATGTATGAAAGTTAACTTCCGAATCAAATTATTTCTAGCTAACTACGATTTGATTTGAAGAGGTGACAACTATATATGCACGATGACCCATCCCGAAATGATCTTATCGTCGGGCGTATTGAAGACATGGTGAAGAGCAATGGTTAGCTGATCCTCCCAAGCTTGAGCTTAAATATTGCCGGTTTTTTGACCTTTGTATACACAATCTCCTCCCTCACTTCTGACCAAACTCTCAAGCTCACGAGAAAGAAAACACACTTTTTGTCACATGTCTCCTTCTCTACATTAAAAGTGAAAAAAGAAATGGAAAAAGGGACGCATTAACTAATTGGATGATGATGAGTTTAATTGCAGAGATAGATTCTTCATATGAATTGGGTAGTTTATGGTATCGAGCTGGAGTTGAAGGTTTTTCCCAGGAGAAATTGAGGGATCTTGTCGACCCTCGGATTCCTCCTTCCTTCTTCTTGCTTTTCACTTGAATCGTTGCCTTGGGCGCGATGATCATGATAGTATTAGGCTGAGAGCATAATGAAAATTAGTCACTTCACCACACATCTTATTTGTATATTTGTCTTGGAGGCCATAAAACATGAAGAATTTGAGCAGTGCAGTGTCTTGCCTCTAATACCAACAGTAAGGTATGTTTGGTTTACATTTTTAAAACTATTGGCCCCCCAGAAGCCCATTTTTGAAAATATAGAGAACACCATACTTGTTTTTTTGAATTTAGTGATTTTTAGGAAAAAAAAAAACTAAACGTGTTCTCTTTGTTCTTGTTTTTAAACGAAGCAGTTTTGGGAACATGAACCCGTCTAGAATTTCTCCAACGAGAGAGCCAAATCAAATACAAGTAGCTCTAACTTTGGAGAATGCATATTCTTTAACCAACTCATTGTTATATAATTAAGAACTCTATGTTGTTAGGAAAGGAAAAGAGAGAAAATGAAGACTTTTAAGTTGATGTTTGGAAGAGAGATGTAACGGTGAGAGTAGAAGCGAGCTTCTGACTCTCGAACTCGGCGAGAAGCCATTGTTGTTTACGTCTCTGAATATTTAGTGGTAATATATAGTTGAGAAGAAGAAGATGGAGAGGGTTGAAGAAGAAGAAGCAGGGATGATGGTGGAGAGTTGTGAAAGAAGAAGAAGCGAGGATGAAGGTGGGGAGAGCTGGGAAGGAAGATGTGAATGAAAAGCTTTATATAGAGAAAACAATACTTAAGTCAGAGAGCCCATTTTTAATTTGGTGCCAAGAACTCTCATGTTCTTGTGTATGATAAATTAATTAATATTATGAATTAATGTGGATCCATAAACTCTCCATTAATCTCGATATTAATAGGTACATTGAATATACATTTAATGTATATAGGTTACGAATGTGAGTTGCAGTGTTGGAGTGCGTATTTATATACACATTAATGTATTCATGTATTAAACCCTATAAATAGGGAGCCTTTGTATGAGTCACAATACACATGAAGGAATAAGAAATCTCTCCCCTGTTTCTTCTATATCTCTCGCTCTCTTGTTCTTCTATTTTATAATACGTTATCAGCACGAAGCTGTAGTGGATTTCAAGAAAGTATATATTGAAGGTATATTGGAATTGTGTTCATATGCAACTATCTACTTTTTATTTTACAATATTATTATCTTATCTAATATTTTTCATATATCTATAATAGTATTATTATGTCGAATCTTGCGAAATTGGAATTTGTGGCTCTTGATATCACGGGAAAGAATTTCTTGTCATGGATACTAGATGCTGAAATCCATCTAGATGCAAATGGTCTTGGAAATACAATTAAAGAAAAGAATACAACATCCATTCAAGAAAAAGCCAAAGCGATGATTTTTCTTCGTCATCACCTTCATATGAAGGATTGAAAATTTGAATACCTCATAGTAAAGGATCCGCGTTACGTGGAGCGGTTTGAAGGAAGGTATGAACATCGGCTTGGTAATTCTCCCAAGCTACGCTATGGCCGGATGCATTTGAGGCCTTAAGTTTAAATCTATGGTAGTATAACTCAGCAATATTTAGAATCGATTCTCAATTACGATTTATGTGGAAAAAATTGCGATGAGGATATGTTGGAAAACATTCTCCACTTTCATGCATCAATGTGCTCCTGCGACAATATTGTGAAAAGGGCTTTAGGAAATACGAATTGATTTCATAATGTTCTTGTGGCGAACAAAACAATGAGCTTTTGATGAAAAATCATGGGCTCGTCCAGTAGTTGGCTCCATTCCACTGAAATTGAATGCGGCAACATATCACCCTTATAATGGACAAAGTCGAGGCGCGGTCATGGTCGTGGTCGCGGTCATAGTGAGTGCGTGGGCGTGGGCGAGGGCGTGGTGGTGCCAATAGTTACAATTACGATCGGCAACCCAAGAATGTGTCAGAATATCAAAAGGGGGAGAATATTGAAAAGGACAACAAAAGTGGTGAAAATAGAAAAATGGTGACAAATTTATGTTATCGTTGTGGCATGAAAGGCCATTGGTCACGTACCTGTCGTACACCAAAACATTTGGTTGATCTCTACCAAGAATCGAAAAATAAAGATAAAAAAGCGGTAGAGACAAATTTTGTTTCTAAGGATGAGAGTGTTGATCACGACCTTAATGATATGACTCATCTGGATGTTGCTGATTTCTTTATTCAGCCTGAAGCGAATATTGAGCACTTGTTTGGTAATGAAAATCTCAAAAATAAAATATTTCCGTTTATATTTATGTATTTGGGTCTCTTGTTATGCTGAAGTCGTCAGTGCTTACGAATAATGAAAGTTGTTTTTGTTATGTGTTATTTTATGATTTTCTTATTATATATCTTGTTTCTCATGAAGAATATGGAAACTCATCTGGTGGGATCCTCAATCGGTGACAATGATATGTGTCTCACAGATAGTGCATCAACGCATACTATACTTAAGGATAAAAAATTATTTTCCTTTTTAATAATGCAGGATCGAGATGTGAATACAATACTCGGGTAGTGCAAATTGATTGAGGAGCTCGGAAGAGCTAATATATTGTTACCACGAACAAAAATTCATATTGATGATGCATTATATTCTACAAAGTCTCAAAATTTAATGAGTTTAAAGACATTCGGCGAAATGGATATCATATTGAGACTACGAAGATAGAACAACGTGAGTATTTATATATTACCAACATTGTCTCGGGTTAGAAAATATATTGGAAAAATTATCAGTTTTTCCTGCGGTTTGTACTACACCGACATAAGCACAATTGAGGCATGCCATAGTAAACCACAAGTTTCTTGATGAAAATAATTTTATTGTTTGGCATGACCGATTAAGGACATCACGAATTACATAATGATGCGGAGAATCATTAAAAATTCAAGTGGGCATTCAGCGAGAAAAATCAAAAGATTTTTACATTGTCTAATTTTCATGTCTTCCTTGTTCTCAAGGAAGTTAATTATAAGGCCATCACCAACAAAAAATAAGAATGAGAACCCCTTGCATTTTGCGGCGTATACAAGGGGATATATGTGCAGGCTATTCATGCGCCCATGTGGACCATTTACGATATTTTATGATTCTGATTGATCATCAGCGAGATGGTCACATGTCTGTTTGTTATCAACACGTAACCAAGCATTTGCTAGATTGCTTGCTCAAATAATTGATTCTGGGCTCATTTTCAGTGTCACGATTAAAGTCAATGCGTCTTGACAATGCTTTGGAGAATTCTTGCAAGCTTAATGATTATTGTATGTCTATTTGGAATAACACGTTGAACATCTGTATATGTTCATACACAAAACGGTCTTGCGGAATCGTTTATTAAACGCCTTCAATTGATTGCAAGGCCATTACTGTGAGGAATGACTCCCAACTTACGCTTGGGGCCATGCTATTTTGCATGCAACGACAGCGATTAAGTATTTGACGACAAATTATCATGAGTTCTCTCCTTTACAATTGGTTTTTGGTCGAGAACCAAATATTTCCCATCTAAGGATTTTTGGGTGTGCGGTATATGTTCCGATTACTCCACCTCAACGCACTAAGATGGGTCCCCAAAGAAGATTGGGAATATATGTTCAGATATGAATCTCCATCGATAATCAAATATTTAGAGACATCAATGGAGATTTATTACGGCTCGTTTTCTGCGATTGTCATTTTGATGAATAAGATTTACCAACTTTAAAGAAAGAGAAAATAAGCAGGTTGGAAAAAGTTATTAGTTGGAATCAATTGTCGTTGTCTCATCTTGACCCTCGCATAAGAGGAATGTGGGCGCGATTCAAAGATTATTCAATTGCAAAATTGTAGTCGATTGCCGAGATGCATTTACTAATCAGAAGAGTAACTTCATCTTACATACCATTTGCTAATGCTCCGGTTAAATTGATGTCCTGTAGGACAATGTGCTAATGAACTCAAAGCATCGGTGAAGCATTGGTGACGATTGGTTCCAAAGATAAAAATCCTCGGAAAAGAAAAGGATCAAGGATCAAGTTGAGGAATTGGTGGCTCACAGAAGAGTCCCGGTTATGTTAGGGAAGAGAGTGGGTACAGAGCTTGTGACAATCGGAGATCTGGTCAACTATGTCTAAGCGGCCAAGGTGGAATCCAATAAAATTAGCTGATCGATATTCTATATTTGCCTATAATGTGGCTACTCGACATTGTTAATGTGATGAGGGACCTTGAGCGAGAGTACGTCGAGGAATGTAGACGGAGATATGATTGGCCAAAATGGAAGATGCAATTGAAATAGTGAATTCTCTTTCAAAACACGAAGTTTTTGGTCTATTGTACTTACACGATGGTGTCAAACACATGCCAGGATACAAAGGGTATTTGTGCGGCTTGGTCGACAAATAAAGTTGTCGAGATATAAAGCGCGATTAGTTTACCTGAGGATTCTCTCAGACGGCATTGATTATGAAGAGGCGTATTCCCCGTAGTGGATGCAGCTACTTTTCGATATTTAATTAGCACGGCAATACATGAAAAACTTGGTATGTGTTTAATGGATGTAATTCACGGCTTATTTATATGGACCACTTAGTGTGACATGAAAATCCCGGAAAGTTAGAATTTCGCAACACATAATTCGGGTCCTCGAGAACTTTACTCGATAAAATTATGCGGTCTACATATGGGTTGAAACAAATACGGAGCATGTGGTATAATCGTCTTAGTGAATATTTATTACGAAAAAGGTATAAAAATGATCCCCTTTGCCCATGTGTATTTATTAAAAGATCTGGATCCGAGTTTGTTATAATTGCAGTTTATGTTGATGACTTGAATATTGTTGGAACTACGAATGAGCTTTCGAAGCGTGATCGACTTAAAGAAAAGAATTTGAGATGAAAAATGCAGGAAAACAAAACTTTGCCTTGGTTTCTTGATTGAACACTTAGAATGAAATTTTGTTCATCAATCGGCTTATATATCAAAGGTGTTGAAGCGATTCTATATGGATAATGCCCATCCATTGAGCACTCAATGGTTGTAAGGTCATTAGATGTGAATAAAGATCACTTTCCGACCTAGGATGGATGATGAAGAACTTCTTGGTCACGGTACCATATCTTAGTGCTATTAGACACTAATATCTTACGAGTACATACAGACGATATATCATTTTACGTAAATTTATTAGCAATATATAGTTCTTGTCCAACAAGAAGACATTGGAATGAGTTAAACATATATTGAGGTATCTTGAGTACGATGGATATGGACTATATTATCCCAATGTACCCAAAGCGAGAATTAGTGGTTATGCGGATCACGGGATATATGTCGGCCTCCGCAATGCTTTCGATCACAAACGGGCTATTTGTTCACATGTGGTGTCTGACCATTTCATGGCGTTCTGGCTTTCAATCAATTAACGCCACATCTTCTAATCATGCAGAGATCTTAGCAATTCATGAAGCAAGTTGGGAATGTTTTTGGTTAAGATCTATAATACATCATATTCGAGGGTCATGTGGTTTGTCTTTTAGCAAGGAGGTCCCGACGACCTTGTATGAAGATAATCTGCATGCATTGTTCGATTAAGAGGAAATGGGTACATTAAAGGGGATAAAGACAAAACATATATCATCAAAATTCTTTTTCCTCATGATCTCTACAAGGAAGGGTGATATTAATGTTCAATCAATTGTTCAACTAATAATCTATGATTTATTCACCAAGGCTCTACTGCGCAACATTTGAAAGAATTTAGTTCATAGCATTGGAATCGCGTAGAGCTCGAGAGATTTAAAGTGATGTTGAGAAGAGGAGATGTTTTTATCTTGTACTCTTTTCCTTCCTGTGGTTTTGTCCCCTTGGGTTTTTCTGGTAAGGTTTTTAATGAGAATGGGTATCATGGACATCAAGGGGAGTATGAACAATATTATGGATGTCCATAAACTCTCAATAATCTGATATTAATAGAGTACATTGAATATACATTAATGTATATGAGTTACGAATGTGTGAGTTACGTATTTATATACACATTAATGTATTCATGTATTAAACCACATAAATGAGAACCTTTGTATGAGTCACAATACATGAAGGAATAAGAAAACTCTCCCTGTTTCTTCTATATCTCTCGCTCTTATTCTTCTATTTTATAATAATTAACAATTTTCGACTGTGGCCACTAACACATGTCTTAAACAAGGATAAGCTTCATAAGATTTTACAAAATCTTCAACATCTATCTCAAACTAAACTTTTCTGATCCAAATTGGAAAAGCATATATATTTGTATTATTTACTATTGAATGTTAAATAGATATCCACGTGGTTAAATGTGAAATTCATGTGATTGTGAGTGATCCCGGGGAAGTTGCATGGTCGAATTCGAGAATATTAAAATACGATAGCAGTTAAAAAGACTTTAAGTTTAGTATTTCTTGTTCAACTACCGTCACATGATGGCGACAAACATTAAAGATCTACTGACCATATCTGACGCCATATTGGCACGCATCTTTGTCCACCTCAACGTACCTAACATCAAGCCAAGCAAATAGATTGCCCCACGTGTCCATTCACTCGTATCCTCGCGGAAAAAAACTCTCTTGACCATGTGGATTTTATTTTATTTTCCTTGCTAACATAATGCCCCACAATTCATAGGATATTTATTTTTGACTTCTAATCGACCTTCCTCTCGAAAGATCCATCAATGAGAAAATAAATTTTCCTCTAAGACGGTTGCTAGGAGAGAAAAGTGTATAAATGACTTCAACCCGTTTTCACAAGCCAAAAACTCAAAAGATTTTGCAAAGAAAACAAACAACCCTTTAAAAAGAAAGGTCTTCCAAATTTCAACGAGGCTAGCTGTGTTTTTCTTTCTCTCTAATGAGGTAAGCAGTTCTATTTAAAGGGGGGTAAAGCCTATAAGTTAGATCTTATAATCTAATGGATTCGATCATGTTGTCTAGTATGTGTTAGATTAATTTATTAATTTATGGACTAAGTGTAATCATATTATAATTTTAATTGTAATATTGTACATATTAATTATGAGTCATTTATGAGATTGTTTAATATTAATTAGTTATGAGCTCATGATTTTATCTTCTCCCCTTATGCTTTATATATATAAGTAAATAGAGCCCTAAAATTTTACGAGAGTTTGGTAGAATATACTTTTGAGAGAAGAAAATAACTATCTTCAATTCTAGCATTTTTTTTATTTCACCCCTTACAGATTTGAGAGACTAATGACAGCAGACAATTCTGGATCCATGTCAAGTGTGTTTTTCTACCTAGTACGAATTGATATGTTTTTTTGTTCAATAAAGTTATTATTTTGTAATTTATTTATCGGGTCCTTTGATCATTGATCAATTGTATTTTGGGATCAATAAATACCCACTACAAAAGCAATGATTTGCGACGGATTTGTGGCCAGTTTTATCAGTTACAATTTAACGAAGGATTAAGCAATGACAACCAACTTAGCGACCGATTTCTGGAAGCGGATAATATTCCGTCGCCAAAATAAGAGCGGGAAGTTGGCGGGGCTATTGAATAGCGACCGGTTATCAGATTCGTCGTTGAATTTGGCGGCCAGTTCTTATTCACGGAAGTAAGCTGAATTTAGCGACAGTTCTTAGTCACCGTCGCTAATTTGCTTGACAGTTCTTAGGTGCAGTCGCTATTTACTTGACGGATTACGGTTCGTCGCCATGGAACGCGCATTAGCGACCCAGTTCTTAGTGCGTCGCTAATTTACTTGACGGATACGGTTAGTCACTAATTTGCTTGACGAGATTCTTACGTCGTCGCTAATTTTAGCGGCGATTATCGGCTCGTCGCTAAATTATATAAAGACTTACCGTCTGTCCCACATGGGATAGAGATAAAAAAAAATTTAGGTCTTTATATACCCTTACTATTCTTATATGGACTCTGATGAGCTCTTGGGCTACGAGGTTAGAATTGGGCACGTATTATGGTTAGTGGTGGGTCTTTTAAATGGTTGAGTTGGGTTGGATCGTGGGCTCGCAAAAACCTTCGGTTCGAGCGGTCCAGCGGTCTAGCAGGCCGGTCCGTCGATTTTTAAAAGCGTGTTTCAAAAATTAAATTAGCGGCGGAATGCGTGTCAGGTAAGCTAAATGCGACGGACATTCTGACCCGTCGGCTAAGTTTCGCGACGGTCAGCAAATTTAGTCGCTAAGTTTGTAATCGAGAATCCGTCGCTAAATTTGTGACGCAGTTAGTAAGTCATCAATCCATGGCTTAGCGAGGGCGTTTTACCTCTTGAATTTTTTAAAGTCGCAAATCCGTCGCTAAATGATTTAGAAGGCAGTTTTTTGATTGCTTGACGGAAAAATCCGTCACTAAATCTCGAGTCTGTAGTGACCTTGATTTTACAAACAATTTAGTAATTTGTATCGAACCTTTGATTGGTGTTAGACCCTATATGGAAAATTAATTATATAGCGAATTCTATTATTGTATATGCGATTGTATATTTTATTTCTTAGGTTTGTATACTTCTTTATATAAAGGCCCTCATCTTGTACATGTAATTTACAGTTTATAACATAGACTCAAGTCTTTTTCATGGAAGTATCGAAGCGAGTCTGAATTTTCATTGCTCTCCGCGGTCTCAAAGCATTACAACCACCATATAGCTTATTTTTCCGACAAACACCATTGTTTGCTCCTTATTTCCTACATTCATCAGCCTAAAATTGAAGTTACAGGCCATTCAGAGGTAGATCTTGTCGTGACGATCACACGGTGTCTGGTATAGCCATTGGAAAAGCTCTCACATGCCGTCACGACGCTTTGAAGTCACGCGTTGTCCCACGTGCGCTTGCATCATGTCAAATCCCATACGTGCATGTGTACTTCCATAGCGCCATCCAACTGTGGGGCTAACATGGTGCCATCGGCCCGAGTTCGACCCGTTTCCTGCGTCCGCGCCCGACCCGTTGCCCTGCCCTGCTGAATACACCACATTAGCCATTGACCGTGCCACGTCGCTAATTGAACATTGGCCAGATTGACGCGGAATTTGACCATGTGCGTACCGCAACATTTTCGAATCGATTCCATTTTCTTTATGCATTTTGGTCGAATTTAGATATGCTGGGTGATGAGATTTTTCATCCGATTCACGTTATTTTTTTGGGAGATAATTTTGTCTAGTGGTCACAAGCCATGCACAGTTATCTCAAGGGTCGTAAGTTGTGGCTTTATGTCTTTGGTGACCGTCCTATTCCAGAAAAAAATGACAAAGCGGTGCTATGCCATTCGGATTGAGAATTGGGAAGTGTTAATCATCAGTCCTTGTTTTGTAATAATTATATTTCATCCATTGTTGATGAGTTTGACAACGTGATATTGCGAAAAGTTTGAGACTTACTTGTTCAGTATCTTTGGGCCAGTGGTACTTTCGCAACTTCAAGCTCCTACGCCAAACTTTGTCGGTCGTTAGGAACGGTGGCGATTCTTGTATATTACGTGCATTTGAAATCCATTTGAATCAGCAATTATGCGAACGAGTTCTCTCCAATTCAACTGACACCAAATTGGTTTATGCTTATCGTTAACAAGGACGGCTATTTTAGTTTCTAATGGGGCTTCATGATGAGTTTGAATCAGCCATAAGTCATATTCTACATCAAGATCCTTTACCAAAAGTTTCACAAGCTATTCATAAGTTAGTTGATGATGACACACGTCTTCAGACTAATCTCATTTCTATCCAAACCATGGTTCTTGCTACTCGACCAACTGTTCATGTTTGCTACTCATTTTTCCCACTGCGGTTCATTTACACAATGTTTCCAAAGGCAAAGGGAATCATGTTAGACGACATAACAATAAGAAGTTTGTTCTTATGCAGGTTTAAGCAGAACAAGGTCATTACATTGAGGAAACCTATTACACTTGTCAACGTATTCTTCAGAACACTACTACTTTGACCCAGTCTGAATTATCAGTTATGGACTCTCATTCCAAGTCTGATCCTGCCTCATCTCTCCCTATAGAAGATCTACAGGATATGGTTAATTAGGTTCATCTTCCATATTCCAGTGCATCTAACACTGCTCTTTCTACGATATCAGGTACTTCTCCTACGTGGCTTCTTGATTCCGCTTGCTGCAATCATATGACTTAACCCCCGATGTTAATACTCTTCACACACTTTACTTCTCTCACATATGTCGCAAATGGTTCTCCTATGCATGTATCTCATCTTGGTAAAGAGTCTCTACACAGCCTTATTTGTTTCCAATGTTTTGCAGTTACAACTCACTCATAATCTTCTATCTATTGGGAAACTCACTGAACTTGGTTTTTCTCTAACCTTTTCTTCTACTGGTGTGGTTGTGCAGGATTCTCAGACTGGACAGATAGTTGAGACCACCCGTAAGGTCGGAAGGTTGTTTGAGCTCATCTTTCCTCATCTACCGTCCTCTTGTCTCTCTGCTTCTACCGTCTCAGGACAGAGCACCTCCTCTCTTGCTTTATGGCATTCTCGCCTTGGTCGTACATCTATCTACAGGGTTAAACAACTAGTTTCTAGGGTTTGTTAAGGTTGATTTCAAATAAAGAGTTTTGATTACTGCCTTGTCGAATTTGACAAACAAAGCGCTTTACCATTTAATACCCGGTGTTTCTCATGCTCTCATTCCCTTTGATCTTATTCATTCTAATGTATGGGGTCCCTCTCCATTACTACTCGAGGTGGAATCCACGTTATTTTGTTATTTTGTGGATGATTTTCTGAATATACTTGGATTTATCTCTTCAAAATCGTCGAGCTTTCTCAAATATATCATGACTTTACCAAAATGATTGAAACACGGTTTTCTAAACCTATCAAAGTTTTCAGATTTGATAATGTCCAAGAATATAAAGCCCATGAATTTACCTCTATTCTACATCAATTTTTAATCCTTTTTTTGGCTTGTTTTTAGTATTTTTCAGAGCTGTTTTAATGCCAAATTATGGAATAATTACAAACTTTGTGTTTTGCAAGAGTTAATTCAAAAAGGAGAGATTTCCAACAAGAAAGAAGAGAAAAACAGCAATTGCAACATTCTCTATCGCGACAAACTTTATAGGTCGCGACAAACGTCTAAGCAAATGGCTAGAAGAGCGTGTCACTTAACCACGAATTTAAAAAATTGGTAGATGGGCTATGTCGCAACAAAAGACAGTATGTAGCGATAGAAAATGGGAAGAAGCCAACTGAGACAAAAATCAGTTATGTTGCGACATAATGAAAGACAGGAAGGCAAAATCTATGTCGTGACAGAATCTAGTATGTCGCGACACTGACTCTTGCAACATGGAGGAGCTGGTTGAGACAAAAGAAACCTTGAAAAGAAGAGGAACATTCAGTCACAGCCAAGAAAATTTATGTCGACAAATGAAGCACTTGTTGAGCGCTTTGGTTGCAACAAAGGAACCGTTCTGACATGCGCCAAGCGAGGAAATAAGTCTATGTCGCGACATGGATCTTAATGTCGCAACATAGAAATAAAATGAGCGAGAGAAACAAGGTCATAGTAGACTTTTCTGCGCCTGACAAAAATTTCAACATAATGCAAAGAAGTTCTATCGCGACATAACTCAAAGCGGTATGAGCGATTAAAGCGAACAGAAAGAGTCTTGTCGTGACGGGAAAATTGGGTGGCGATAAAAATGGCCCGACAACACGAAGTCATGTGCGACCTTCCGGAGCAAAGGCTGCAACAAGTAGTCAAGCTCAATGGCAACAAGCCTTTGTCACGACAGACTTTCTAGGTCATAACAAAAATATAGATAACACAAGACAATGTTGCAACATAACCTGAATAGAGTCATCCGCGACGCGGAAACTTAGATCGCGACACCCGATTAAGCGAAGTGCGAAATTGTGTTGCGACATGATTATCGATATTGCGACATAACTATCTGAGGAATGCACAAAATATTGTCGCGACAGAGTTATCATACTAAAAGAAAGAAGAAGTTGCCGCAACAAAAATACGCTGGCAACGAGTGAAGCAAGGAGCCACGCAAGATCTTGAAGTTGTGACAAGCGACTACATACACAATGAACCTGGAGCACATGCGACAAAGAAGGAAAATGCGGACCAAAATTTTGGGATTCACACATAGCCTCGATTTTAGGGCCCAAATTTTTTAGAGCTTTATAATTAGAAGCATTTGAGACGAGGCGATCAGTCGGTATCGGACGAACAGTACAGGGGCTGAGGACTCTTTGTATTATATTTTCTTTTAACTCTTCGTGAATTAGATTTAGAGTAGGACTGCTTAATAAGTTTACTAGATCTGAAACAATAAAAATTTTCAAAAGTTTTGAAGTTGAAATTAAATGCTTAAATTCATTCACAAATTCTTGTTTGAATTCAATGAACTTGACAGTAAATCATTTCTTGATCCGGTGCAGTTATAGTGGAATTTTCCTGATCAGTATTTCAGTGTATACTGTAATCCAGTTTTCGAGAACATAACTTCCGCTGGGAAAGATTTGATGTTAGTTATGGTCTTTTCTGCACAATGAGAAGGAATTTCCTAAGTTGAATGTTGAATTTATTTTAATGGTGTTGTTCTTGAAATTAATTGTTCCCAATTTTAGTAGCACACCCATGAAAGGACTATTGTCTAGCTCTGATTTCTAGGAGACCCTTTGAATGACACAGAAATGGAGATTCTTGAGAGCATAGACCAGTTACTCAGGGGTATACTAGACTAATATTGAAGAACTAATGAGCTCTGAAAGGTTACTTAGATAAATCCTCAATTTGCTCATGGTTTGAGAATGGGTTAAGTGATATATCAATTTAATCAATTAGAGATATCTCCTTAGTCTGGAAGAATGATCTTGATCTCATGTTAGCAGGAGATCTAATCAAGGAAAGAGAAAACTTTTTCAGATCTTAAGGATGAGACATCATTCATTTTATAGAAATCTAGCAATTGCTTTAATTTGGGAAGCAAGAAATCTGCAGTCATAAGAAATGGGTATGAAGTATTGGAAAAGAAAAATACCTTGATCTTACAAAGAAATTATAATTACAAGTAATTGATTAGAATCATGATTAAGAAATGAACATGAACCTTTGCTCAGTGAAAAGTATGGTTAGAGGAGGAATCCAAACTATACTACCTTGCCTCTTGACAAATTTAGATTCCAACTCAGGGAAAAATAGAATGAGATTATAATGCAGGAATTGATAATTTCATGGGTGAAATCAGTGTCTACTTACGTGATAATGCAGTTCGATCAATTTATATTTAGGATTTAAATTTTTCCCTTTATTTTAAATTTAGGATTCCAGTTATTAAAATTCTTATTATGTTACTAAATTTTCTCTAAACTGGACGTTCAAATAGTGTAGAACTTGATTAGTTGGGGTAGTTGAAGTTTAAATTCTTTTCAATATCTGTTTGAACGATATCCGGACTTAAAGGTCCACTTTATTACTTATACGACCTATGCGCCCCAACGAGTTTTAAGACCAAAATGCGTCTTTAATTGAGTTTAGTGACAAAATTTATTCTTCTTATGAGGATATAAGTTATATTTGGTTTTAACAAGTTTTTGGCGCCGTTGCCGTGGATTTTAGTTTAGTAGTTAGTCTTTGGTAATAATGACATAAATTTGTATATATCATTTGGTCTCAACAAGTTTTTGGTACCGTTGATGGGGATTTTAATTTAGTAGTTAGTCTTTGGTAATAGTGGCAAAAATGTGTATATATCATTTGGTCTCAACGAGTTTTTGGCATCGTTGCCTGGGATTAGATAATACTCCTTAGGTAATAGTGGCAGAAATTTGGTCATAGACAATTTTGGTCAACAAGTTTTTGGAGCCGTTGCCAGGGATTAGATAATACTTCTTAGGTAATAGTGGTAGAAATTTGGTCATACACAATTTTGGTCAACAATGGGGTCCCTCTCCCATTACTACTCAGGGTGGGTCACGTTATTTTGTTATTTTTGTGGATGATTTTTCCATATATACTTAGATTTATCTCTTTAAAAATGGATTACACAGGCTTTCTCAAATATATTGTGTCTTTACCAAAATGATTGAAACACAATTTTCTAAACCTATCAAAGTTTTCAGATCTGATAATGCCCAAGAATATAAAGCCCATGAATTTACCTCTATTCTATATCAATTTGGTATTGTTCCTCATTCCTCTTGTGTGCTTTCTAATGAATAAATGAATTTGTATGAGCGTCATATTCTTGATATTGTTCGTGCAACTACTATAACAGCTTCTCTACTCAATTTGGAAAGTTTATGCTAACTCCGGTTACACCATCAATCGGTGTCCTTCTCCATTGTTCAAAATCAAACTCCTTATGATCGTTGTTTGGTTCTTCTCCTCATTATGACTCACTTAAAGTCTTTGGATGTGCACCTTTGTTCTTGCAAGATCTTAGAAAGAAACAAACTTGATCGTTCGTTTAATGTTCATTTTCTTGGGTGTGGAATTGGTAAAAAAGGTTATAGGTGTTATGATCCAATTAGCAAATGTCTTCATGTTTCTAGGCATGTGATCTTTTGGGAACACAAAATGTTTTACCAACTACCTCATGTTCCTGTTTCCCCTATTCCCTATATCGATCCTCTCCCTGACTCTTTTCCTAAGGAGTCTCCCACTTCTATGTTTGAGCACCCCTCCCTTGGTCTCTAAGTCTCCTCTCTACGCCGATGATCTGGCGGGTCGCCGAGCTCCATGCGCCATGCGTTCCCATCGGATAGCTTCACAGCACCTTCTCACGTCGTGACTTCCATTGTGATAGGTCGAATCGTGATGTGTGTAAATGTGTGCATATGTGTGCAGGGTGCACGCGTCGTATCAAGTAATATAGTGTACCTAAGTACGGATATCGATCACGGGAGAGATGCGACTATTGAAATTGTTCTTATAATATTATCTGGAGTTAAACTCTAAATTTCTATCTAACTAACGTGTGTGATTAAAACTAAAGCTAAATTAACTTGTAGAATTACTCTGCATGTAAAGACTAGGGATTTGTCTCCCCCTGCCACTTTTGATGGATTATTACCTATAGGAATTACTACTCAGTTTATTAATGACTTCTTGATGACGGGGTGATCGTGCCTACGAGATACCCTCTCTCGAGGTATCTGCTTTATCTCGCTAAACGAGGGGTTGGGTCGTCTACACTGACCCAGATACTCAGCGCTTAAATGTTCAAACTGTCGGCAAATACTCGGACTACGGATATCTCTATTTACCGATTTAGCAGAGGTCGCCTATTCCGTCCACTAGGAGTCCTTTATCTCTCGATCTCGAATACCAGCGGATCATGCCAATGTTGGCGAGACATTACCATGAAATCACATATATAAACGAGATCAATAGAATCATAAATAAACTGAATAATATATGTTTAAACCTTAATCTATTCAATTGACAGGTTCCTTAAAAAAACCTAGATAGAAATCTAGAACATGTTGGGCGGATATACACATAATCAATCTATAAATCATCAACAGTTTTTCAGAAAAGAAGAAATACAAAAGAAAGTGTCTTCTCCAATGATTTGAGTTTCTGCTGCTCTCCTTTCCGCGCTCAAATCCGCACGTTCTTTGATGCCTCGAAATTAGGTATCCCTTGCTTTTTATGATTCTGAGGCAGAAATCACGGTGACGTGCGACGTTGCAACGTCACAACGTTGGGTCACTTGTTGACTTTTCTCTATTGACCAGGCGTCGCGACGTTGCTGCCAATGTTTCTCCTACTTCTTCTGTTCAACTCCAAATTGCCAAAAACCACCCTCTTGACCTGAAATTCACAAAAAACTCTAGAAATCAGATCTTGGGCTACAATACGCTTATTTAAATGTAAAATCAACTAAAAACATAAAGTGGACGCGTGTATAATATGAGTGTTTTAGGCACTCATCACATTGCTTTTTTGTTCTTGCCTTTCTCCAGGAACCTCAGACTTTTTGTGAGGCTTCCTTTAACCCTTTATGGCAGCAAGCTATGAAAGAAGAGTTGGATGCACTGCATAAGACTGGAACATGGGATCTTGTTAATCCCCCCTCTGGAAAAACTGCTATCGGTTGTAAATGGGTTTATAAGATCGAACTCGTCGAATAGCCTTGTTGATGTTCTGAAAGCTCGCCTTGTTGCAGAGGTTTTTACTCGGGAGTATGGGATTGATTATGAGAGACTTTGTTCCAGTTGCCTTTCTTTGTCAAAGCTGTTGTATCGTTTGCGACTCGCAAATGGCCACTATTTTAGATGGATGTCAAAAATTATTTTCTTAATGGTGAACTCTCAGAGGAAGTCTATATGAAGCTTCCTCCTGGTTACTCTCACCCTCCGGGGTTCCCCCACAGAGTATGTTGACTACGACGGGCACTTCATGGTCTTAAACAAGCTCCTTAAGCATGGTTTGCAAAGTTTAGTTCTCTTATCTCGGCATAGTTTTCGAGCGGAGTTCATTTGATACGATTCTTTTCACGACGGTCTGATCATGGTATTACTATTCTCCTCTTGTATGTCAATGATATGATTATTATAGGTGATGATATGCAAGGTATTCAAGATTTAAAGCACTTTCTTGGTCGTTAATTGAAATGAAAGATCTCAGTCCTCTTAATTACTTTCTTGGTCTAGAAGTTTCTTCTTCTGCAGATGGTTATTATCTTCCTCGGGCCAAATATACTTTCGATTTGATTTCGAGTGGTGTCGTGATAAGCAGATGGTCGACACACCTATTGAGTATAACGGTCGCCTTAATTCTCATGATGGTGAACCACTATCTGATGCTACTCTCTACAGACAGTTTGTTGGGAGTCTAATCTATCTCACTGTCACTCGCCCTAATATTTCATATGCAGTTCATGTAGTCAGTCAGTTTATGGCTGCCCATAGATCTTCTCATTATGCTATTGTTATCAAGATTCTTCGATATCTAAAAGGCACCATATTTGATGGTCTTCTTTTTTCTTCCCATTCTTCATTAACTCTTCAAGCATATTGGTCTGATTAGGCCAGTGATCCCCGCGTCGTCAGTCTTGTAGGATATTGTTTTCTTACGGGTGATTCTCTTATCTCTTGGAGAAAACAAGCAGTCGTACTCATTTAGCCTTGACGAATAGAGCACTAGCGACTACTCTGATTGAACTTATTTGGTTACGTTGGTTACCATAGGATCTTGGTTTGACTGTTCCACTACAACTAAACTTAACTGTGATAATTGAAGTGCTATTCAAATTGCTCATAATGATGTCTTCTATGAACGTACTAAACATATTGAGATTGATTTTCATTTCATTCATCATCATCTTCTTCAGGGTATACTCATGATGCATTTCCTCTCGGGATCAGTTCGGCGATATCTTCGCTAAACCCACTTCCTCTAGGAACTTTTGGAACTTGCTTCCAAACTCATAATGGTTTCTCAAAACACCAGGTTTGGGGGATATAGATTACTATATGGCAAGTTCTATTATTGTATATGACAATTGTATATTTTCCTTTCTTAGGTTTGTATAGCCTAGCCTATATAAGGCCTTTACAGTTTATAATATACAAAGACTCAAGTCTTTCTTCAATTGGAATTGAAGTTGCAAAATTTGTTTATTTTATATTTGTGTTTCTATACTTCTTGATTGCCCTCAATCAACAAAGATAAAAAGCACCGTTTTCTTTTCTTGGAATCCTTTTCTCTCTCTATTAAATGGCTGGGATTTGAGAACCTTTTTAAGTGGGTTACTGCTCATAAAATCGTATTTCTAGAAGTAGTAGATTGTATTTTTCTTCAAAATTTTCATTAAAAAATAAATCAAATTGTTAAGAAACAAAACATAAAAGCGAAAAATCAGGTTCTTGGTTATTCGATCTAGAGTTTGGCTGAATTTTTACCATGCCACTTGTGATGTTTTTGCACCTTGAAACAACATGTCTTCTGATAATATTTTAAATGAAATTGACATCAAAACTTTTGTAATTGCACCTTAAATATTTGTAAATCTAACATCACCATCCTTCAACCTTGAATGGGAGTGATTCTATGGGTGTATCGGATGAGTTTGCTTATGGGGTCTCGGCAAACCGGCCACTTTGATTGAACTAGTTTTTGATTTGAAAATTTCGGTAGAAATGGTGGATTTTCCTTTTAACTTTTAAAGTGAAGTTTGGGTTCAGTTAGTTGGATGAGTTTCAGGGCATAAGTACTTTTTATGTTTAAGTCTTTTCTACAGAATCGTCATTCTCAGTTTTTGGAAAGTCGAGTCAAAGAAAGGGGAAATTAAAAAGAAAAAACAAATATTAGTTTAAATGGGTGAATCCATAAACCATGCAACCTAATAGATACTGAAATCTATGGAAGGAGCTAATCTTTATGGGTCAATCAATATTGACCAATGATGTGTGCAGATTATGGATGGATCGTTCATTAATTTATTAAAGGAAAGAATCTATTCATTGAAATGGGTTATGGGAGCCATGGAGCGATTGATATATGCCATGTGGCTTGAATCATTACTATAATGGGTATTGCGCAGATTGGATGGATACGTTCATTGAATTTATTAAAAGGAAAGGGCTATTCATTAAAATGGGTTATGGGAGCCATGGAGGCATTGATATATGCCATGTGGCTTGAATCATTGCTTTATAAGAGACTATGGACCTACAATATATATATATATATATCATTAAATTTAGTTTTGACATAAATTTGATTTTTACCAAATTTTGTAATATTTTCACTGTTTTTCACACATTGCTTTTGTAATTATGTTTTTGTTATTTGGGATTATTTATAACATCATATTGTGAATAAGATTGAATGCTTATATACTTGCCTCTCGCGAGTCTAAGCATGTCGGATATTTTTGGAATTGATGTTGCAACTGTAATTTCTCCCGTATTGCACATCAATTTTGCTAAGATCTATACGGATAGTAAAGTTATCTTATTGATTACTTTATTATTTGGCAGGATGCTTAGTTTTGTGAAGAGATTTCATTAAGTGTCATAAATTGCGTAATTTTACTACCCTATCGGTGGGAAATTAACGCATTTGGTTGTGACATCCGATGAATTGCTCTTACCTATGTATGAGTCTTTTTGTATTTTATAGACTATAGCATTTGATGACCACTTTTGTGGGTCATTTGGTAAGCCGAAGAATTGAGCAATTTGCATGTCTTTGTTTTACATGTATTTTTTACATTGCTCTCTTGTTTATTCTTCAACTTTGAGTCTTCCTTTGTTCTCTTTCATCACGAAACTTAATGGGACTAAATATAAGAATGGGAAAAATGAGCTATCTGATAATCATTGGGCGAATGTTTGTTTTGAGTCCAATATCATTGATGTGTCATATGATACTTGGTGGTTAGATAGTGGTGCTATCATTCATGCTTGCAATTCTATGCAAATGGTGATAAGCAGAAGAAATCCAACTAGTTTGGAGCAGTATGTGTACATGGGAGACGATATAAGATTCCAAGTTGATTTTCTAGGAGTTGTTAGATTACAACTCAGTACATGAATTTTTTTGGAATTGCAGGATATGGTGTACATACCCTCGATCAGGAGAAATTTGATATCAGTACCTATTTTGGATAGACTTGGATATAGTTTTCTTTTGGAACTGGAAAAGTTAAATTGTACCGAGATTCACTATTGAATGACAATGAAACACTTTGTGGGGATCTTTACAGATTAGGATTGTATAGTTTGCTTTGTTTTCTCTAGTGTTAATTATGTTAGTAACTTTAGAGTTTGAAATTGAATGAAAAGTCTTCTATTCTTTGGAAAAAACGCGGGTCATATTTCGAACAAAGAATATCTCTATTTTGAGGATGATCTGGGGTACAAGCAAGGGCAGAAATTGTGTTCAAAGAACTTTGGTTTTATTCATGTGCCTCTTGCTTTCACTCCGATCTCTAGCCATGTTGTTGACCTTGACATCGATAGTCACCTCACGGCCAGTAAGACGATTGAGGATATAAATTTAGTAGCCCCGAATGTAGACCTGTTTAACGGATATAGTCATGGATATACCCTTAAGGAGATTAGAGAGGGTACATAGTTCCATAATTTCGGATGACTACATTGTCTACTTACAGGAGCATGAGTATGATGTGGTTGATGTCGAGATCCATTACCTCTGTGAAGCCATTGTTAGTCCTCGATCAACTTACGGATCGATCGTGAAAAAGTGATTATTCATGTAACATATTAAAGTGTAGAGCTTGGTAGGTCGCGAGATGATTAGAAGAGACCTTGTAACCACCCCCAAATTATACCCTAATAGTTTTATGACATGTTTAGGGTATAATGGAAATCAAATTTGTGTTTTTCATAAATTTAATAGTTAAGTGTGAAAAATGATATAATCGGAATTATTAAAGAAGTAAACAGGATAATGGTAAATTGTCAAATTAGGGACTTATGGGACATTAAGTTAAAAGATTATATGCTATTGTAGAATTCACGATAAAGTTGAATTTACAAATTAATGAAGTAAAAGGACTAAATAACTTAAAGTAAACTTAAGCCAAAGAGGCCTAAAACAATAAACTTGTCTATGGAATGGAAAAAAGTCTCCATTTTTACTTTGAAGAGTCTAGGGCATAGAAGGACCAATCTTTGGTTTGCTTTCTCTCCATTTTGTTTGGGTTCTACTTGTTCAAGTAAAGAGAAGAAAAGGAAGGAAAGGAAGAAGAAAAGAAAAGGAAGAAAAGGGAAATTAGGTTGAAGCTTTCAAGACATCAAGGTTAGGAAAAATATCCTAACTCTCTGTTGATATGTTTTTCTATATAGACCAAAACAATTGATTCTTGATCTTTTGTTAAGACAAATTTCTGACATAGCTACCAAGAATTGAATCAGTCTCCGATAACGGTGCCAAAAACTTGTTGATCTGCTTTTCTATATGGACCAAAAAAACTAATTCTTAATCTTTTGTTATGACAAATTTCTAACACAACTACCAAGGCCCCGGATTAGTCCTACGCGACGCCAAAAAAAAAAAAAAACTTGTTGCGATGTAAGATATAAAATATGTTTTATGCCTGGTGTGTAAGTTGATTTATTTGAAAATTGGTTTGGTCTAGGTCACTGCAAATGCACAGGTCATATAAGTAATATAGTGGATTTTTAAGTTCAGATATCATTCCCACAAGTATCGATTAGAAAAATTTAAAGATTAACTACCCTCACTACTAAAGATCCTTACTATTTGAATTCCTAGGTTTTCATGACAGATTTAACTCTTTCAGTAAAAATAAAAGAATCAACAATTAATGAAATTTCTAAACTAAATGATTAGAGAGCTACTGTAACATGCCAAATTATACCCTAGTAGTTTATTACAGTTTAGGGTATAATACAAAGTAAATTGCATTTTAAAAATTGAAGTACTAAATTTGAATGGTGATTTGTAAAATGAGGACCCCGAGGTCATAACACAAGAAGATGATATATTAAAGAAGAAATATGATAAGTTGATTTTCAAATAGAATGAAGTGGAAGGATTAATAAGTAAAAATGGAGAATTTAAACTAAAATGTGATAAGCCAAACATGGCCTAAATCCAAATTTGGGATGAGACCAAACATTGTCTTAGAGATCAGATCATTTCTCATTTGAGGCTAGGGCATTTACGATGGAGGAGGAGAGCCAACTTTGTGTTGCTTGTTCTCCATTTATTCAATTTTCTTTGTGGTTCAAGCAAGGAGAAGGAAGGAAAAAGAAAGGGTTTAAGCTTCAAGAAATCAAGGTATGGAACTCAAGTTTGGAACTCTCATATTTGTTAGTATGGAAATTTCTCATTTGATGTATGGAAAGTATGGAAATCCCTCCTTGTCTAGGTTTGGGTAGGAAAAATATTAATCAAAGTGTTTTTAGGTTGTTTGAAGTTTGTTTTGAGGTTGGTTTGTTTTAGTTTAAACAGATTCTGAGTGAAATAATGGCTGGTCCATTTCAACTTTAGCCTGACACCCTACGCTGCGCCTGGGCGTGGGTGCACACAGGGTAGAGCTCCCCACAGGTGGGTCCCCTACGCTTAGGTGTGGACGAGGCCCATACGAGAGTTTATGCTACGCTGGCGGGAACCTCTATGCCTAGGCATACAAGTGTTACGCCTAGGCTAAGCTATAGTTCCAATTTTGTTCTTTCTTCAATTCATTCT
This sequence comes from Tetrastigma voinierianum, assembly GCA_016808115.1. NCBI lineage: Eukaryota > Viridiplantae > Streptophyta > Magnoliopsida > Vitales > Vitaceae > Tetrastigma > Tetrastigma voinierianum. The sequence goes on along the minus strand of JAEQBH010006635.1, from coordinate 39,363 downwards.
AGAATCCGTTACTCTTTTGTTTGGACTTTCAATGGAGGATAATTAGGCATAAAATTGGATTAACGAGGATCCTAATAAGTGAATGAAAGGGTCCGTACAAGTATAATAGTGATATGAAAAATGCTCTATGATCCTGTCGTTGGGAAAACATTGTTTCTTGCTCTTATTTGCCAATGTGATTAAGAACAATATAACAAGCTCAGTAATATATATAATTGTATGCCTGTCGGAGACCGGATAGTGAATGAATAAGCACGTATGCTCAGTGCGACGACACTCCTGCATTGTGCTACGACACCTCTGTTACATGGGTAGGCACGTCTCTATTTAATGTGACGCACTCCTGCTAGTGCTATGAAACTTCTGTTACGTGTGCAGGCACGTCTCTGTTCAGTGTGATGACACTCCTGCATTGTGCTACAACACCTCTGTTACGTGGGTAGGCACGTCTCTACATTGTCTGAGTACCATACCTTCAGGTACCTGTTGTTCTTATCCCTCGTTCATTGTTCAGGTCTGCTCTGGGGACAAACATTTATATGATAAAAATGCGAATAATAGACAATAAGAAGAGTATAAGAAAAAAGTTCGTCCTGCAATGTACCTACGATTCCTTATGTGTCAGATCTACATTACGAACTCCTGGGAGATATAGAAAGAATTTCCGTTTATAAGAGAATTATATTATATAGAAGAAACTCTGTTTTAGAGAATTTTGTTATCTGTATACTCGACCTTATGCATTTATGTTATATGTATCCTGTAATCATGGACCACTTCTATTGGTCATATGTATTATCTATTTCTACTAGCTATATTATGGAGTGTTTCATCAGTGTAGGTGCGAAGAAGAAATTAGGGCATTCCACATATAAAGACTGACACAACAATGAGTCCACTTTTTATTAGGTTTAGATTTTGGTTTTGAAATATAAATGTAAAAGTTTTTGTAATAGTGGAGTTTGTGTAAGTACAAGTAAATGGGATTCAGGCATGTATATGTATAAGACATTTTAAACACCACTACGGTGATAGTTTTAAAAGTTATATTATGATATCAATTTGTTTATTCAAATACAGGCCCCTGATATGAAAGTCGGGTAAAAGTCTCGGTCTCATTTTCTCCCTTTCTCTTCGCTCGGCGAGGTAGAGGCGTGGCGATCTTATGGCTGGCCAGTGGGAAGAAGCGGTGTTGTCACCATCACTTTGTAAGTTTCAAATAAGATGAAGTAATGGATATGAATCTTGGAGTTGTCTAAGAGCAGAGTAATGTAGACATGGATTTGTCCTAACTCTATACGTTTCACTCTTGACTTACACACTTCTATTTCAGATGATAGATTACGAAACTTATAGTATTGTTCCTTTTTAAGATTTGACTATTTTTTCCTTCTCGATGCTGTTTCTTGACTAAAAATTGCTTGCTCCCATGAATGAGATCTTCTGACCCTCTCAAATTAAAAGATACCTCAGCCTTCAGTGACTAAAATTTCTCTTCCATGATTAGAATCTCATTCTCTTGGGTTGAGTTATTCCTCAGTGAGGTGGGAAACCTCTCAGATTAAGTGCAGTCAGTAAGTGGATCTTATGCCTCGGGCACACATTCCTGTTGTCACCCAGGAAAGAGCCTTGAAAGCATAGGTTAGATCTATTCCATATGTCATGTCTATATCTGTTCATTGTCATCTATACAAGACAAGAGGACATCCACATCAGAGGCCAACACTTAACTATACATATGCATTTCTCTCTTCTCTATCTTATACTCTATCTAGACTTGCCTAGACATAGACATTTCAAGCACTTCAACCTAGGCTGCGATACCACCTCAGCTGTCGCCACCCTACGCCTAGAAATTAATTTGATGCGTCTGTGACATAATTTTAATGGACTCTTTAACCACTTTCTTTCTCGGAGAGTATGCACATGCACGTTTTCTCTACGTTCCTTATGCACAATTTAAACAATAACAAATTTTTTTACATATACATTATACATACCACCATAGTGGCATTCATTATATTCTATACACATATGCTTGATTACACTTTACTTGTACTATTACAATTTGGCTATTACAAAACTATGCATATACGACAAAATGAAAATCGGAGATTGCGGAGCGGTGCGGTGAGCACCTACCACCGTATTAGTATTCATGTTCTATACAGGTCCCATTACTTCTCAATGTACCAAAACTTATACCTATTCCAAAAATCTGAGATTACGAGCGGTCTGATGGGCACCTATCTCTAGTTATTCACTCTTGATGTGAGGATGTCATGTCCTCTATCCTTGTCTTACCTTGTACCTACAGTTAAAACCCGTGCTAAGCTTTATCCTTGTTGGGAAACATATACATGGATGACCAATAACATTGATGTATGAAGCTTAATCGAATACATTCTTATGCTCATGGATCTTATACTTATAAACCTAACACTTATCATCTTGTCCTAATGCCTTTTAGTTGAAACATGTTTTCATATGTATCATAACTTATCTATCACATATACTTTGCCTATTTCTTTTCATTTATTATAATAAATTATCACTTAGTCTATTTCATAATTATTCTTATTATCATGTTCTTTAAGTTTGCTGCTCACTTTCATGTTCATTTGTTTCATATTGCGTATCATGCATGTATCATATACTTTCATATCTCATACTTTCCTGCCTATCTTATATCACCTCTTTTATCTATATTCTTATACTTTTATATCTTGGTACTGTGCTTCTTTCATCTAGTACTTTTCATGTACTATACTTTCATATGCTTTCGTTTGACATATAACCTTTCATATCATTTATTTCTTGTTCTCAAATACTTATCTGGGTGATCTATTACCTTTCCTAATGGTTCATATTACATCTCCTTGATTATATCTTGTCATATTCATATATTATGCGGATTTGCCATACTATATCAATTGTTATGTTACTATTTTCATGCCCGCTATTATCATATTGTGTTCATATATTTTCTGTTTATCTTTTCATTACTTTCTCTTATGCCATTTTAACCTTGTTCCTTATAATTTTTACCATGTCTTGTCATGTACTCTTATACAATTTTGTATCATCATATTATACTGCATTTGTATTTTCACTCTGACTATAAATTGACATTCGATGGTCGAGAGAATCTAAATCTTTAATTTGTCATTCAGTGCATTACTTTGCTTAATAAATATGATCACTTTGACTATAGAATTGACATTCGATGATTCGAAAGAAGTCTCGTTCTGTTTGTCATTCATTAGCCATGTATTTTGTCATATCTTTCATCTATATTCTTGTACTTAACCTGTTTTCATCCTTTGGCGACTTTATGCTATCTTTCTTGTTTTCCATATAGGTGCTTTTCATATCTGAGTGCCTCATATCTTCCTTGCTCTTTATCTATCATATGCATTTTGTTATCATTGACACTTTGCTCCTTAGCATATACTTGTCATCTGTTTTATGTTTTCATGCATAAACAGAAGTGGATAAAGGAAGCTATAAGGCGACCTTGTACTCATATGCAGCTTGATGGTCTATAAGGGCCCAGGCGTTGTTATCATTGTGCGAGACAATGACTATATAAGGGCTGAAGGCACTATATTGGCCCAAACGAGACCCAGCCCGAAGTCGGTATGTTGCAGGACTTGTTTTTTCCCTAATATGAACCTGCCAAAGTAATATCCTACTAGGTTCTAAGCGGACAAATCATTATGCATTTTATATTATATCTCATCTACATGATAACTATTGTATCATGTGCGTCGGATATACACTATTATTTATTTCGTCTATGTGCTGCATATTTCTTAACCATTGTTATTGTTTCTATATTCCTTTTCTGTCTGATATGTCGCTATACTTTTCTATCATTTAGTTTTGTCTTAGGTATCCCTTCTGTGTCATATATATCATGAGATGCATCTATGCACTCTTGTATTCATATATTATCTTTATCTATTCATATCCATATATGTTTTATACATCATATCCTTTCGCAGTGTTTCCTATCATGGTTAGCTATTCATGTACTTTCTATAGTTCTATCATGCATCTTTGCTCATTCATAATATTATCTTCATCTATTAGTTTATGTGTGACAATCATATATTCATATATGTGCTCCCTACGCAACATCTATATCTTGTTGACTTATATCTTGCGTGTATTTCTATCGAGGCCCATCGTATCTTATGAGCATATCACGCATACATTTACATGCTTGTACGTTTTACTTGTACTTTATCATGTCTATCTCGGGTAGGGTGCGGAGGCAGAGACTTCTTGTTTTGTTACCCTTAAATTTTTTCTTATCTATATCCTTTACTATATCAAATCTACCATATTATATTCTTATTCATATCACATCCTTTGCATATGTTTAATTAAAACTTTATTAAAGCGATTGCATATATTTTAACAATTCAATTCAGACAGATTATTGGGCACCAATGCATATGGCATATGGTTGATTCTATATAATGGAAAACACATGGGGTAGAATTCCTCAACAGATCCCTACTTGAAGGAATTTATGAAGTTCCAAACCATGAAGAAATAAAACACAGCGCACGTAGCGGCAGCCACTATATTTAGTCATTTTCGGATGTAAGTGCTCGGCTTTCAATAATGACATCATTATATATGAGTGGATTTGAATCCAAAAGGGCTTTCCATAGAGTCTAAGAACACCAAGGACTTGAGGGCAAGAAGAAGTTCTTGGCGATCCGAGTTGAAGGACACAACCAGAAAATCCGATTGCGAAACGGCAAGGCCTACTGTTTTCTGTCATTTCGGACATAATCTGAACAAGTTGAATTAAGTCTGCGAGGTGGATTGCGACTCAAGGCTTTCCGCAGAGTCCAAGACACCCCGAGGACTTGGACGAAGAAGTTATGACCAGTCAAGTTGGAGGACACAACCAATCTATCGAGGAAGGAGCGATTGCCACCCACCATACGCTCTTTGCTCCACTTTGGATTCATTTACAGGCGCAAAAAGTTCGAATTTGGATATACATTTAGGAGATATGTTCTCCTATGAGTCTGATTTACCTGTTTGAATCACTCAATTCAGTTAGTGATAACAATTATAGTCAAAACAAAAATATGGGTTTTGAAGAAATTTAGACAGCATCTCCTAAAACTGATATTTCTTATCTGAAATATTCATGATTGAGGATAGCGATCAATCAACACAAGCTGACACAACCAATTTGCATAAAACTAGCAAGCATTCATTGTAATAAATCAGGTTCTTCCTATTCCCAATTTCTTTAATACGAGTTTAGGGATATCATTTTCTATTGTGTTAATCCATTTAGTCTAGACAAATTCTATACTAATCGAAGCAAGTTCCTTACCTCTTGTGGCATTAAAGACAACCCAGGAAGTCCTGTGGACCGCCACTGGCTTGACTTCGACACCGAGACTCTTTAGTTGAATCATGGCGAAAACTTGTGATTTCGTTGTCCAGCGGTAGCTTTAAATCTGAATATAACAACTAGTTATGGCCAGTGATGGGCCAGTTATGTCAGCGAATCGTAGAAATGAGGCTTCCTCTCCCTCACTCTTCTCTCTCACTACGAGCCTCCCTTTTCCTTTTGCTATTTTTGTTTGTTTTGTATCCTTTTATTTTAATTATTATTATTATTTTTTTTTGATACATGATTCATATGGCTTTATTCGAGGGTTCGTTTCTTCTCGGAAATAAACTTTGACTGGCACTGAGTTGAGCTTATTTTAAATGAACTTAGCCCAATCCATTTCGACTTAGAGATTTTTCGTAAAAATCTAGTCCACTGAAAATCAACTTATGCAGAAAATTATAAAATATTCCGATTGTCTCAGAATTGACTAAACTTTTAAGGTCACTAGATTTATGAGACGAATTTAAATTCAGGGCGAGGCAGTTTAAGTTATCAGAGATCTGAGAATTTTCTAGGCTTTCCTGAGTCATTCCAGAAATTTTACTATTTTTGCTATTTGTCCTTCTATTATCTCTATTTTAAATCCCAACTTTGTTATTCTTAAATTATCATATATCTTATAGGCTTTATAACTTTGATATCCTCGCTTAGTAAGAATTACTAATTTACCTTGTCTCATATACTATTTTGGTCTCTCGTTTTATTTCGAAAATTCATGACTCCTTTAATATACCTAAACATATTAGAAAATTGCTAAATTTATATTTCGGTGGTCTGAGGTTGGATTCATGATTGCAAGTAGTGAGTTAGGGTTAGAACCAAACCTAAAAAATCTTTGTATTTGGTTTGTGTTTGGGTTATGACCCATATTAGAGTTGTTTGGGAGTAATTCATGAGTTTTTGAATAAACATATGTATTGAAAGATGATTTGAGTAGAATAGAGGTTACAAGATGAATATGGAGTGGTTTTGATGTGTATATAGAGTATTGAGTTGATTTGGGTAGCAACATATGGAAAAAATGGGAGAAAAACCACCTTTCTGGACAATTTTCGAAGGGTGGTACCGATTCAAGCAGAGTGGAGTAAATTTACCCATACTCTATTTAGGCCAGGTGTTAGTATTTTGGCTTATGCTTTCATTTCTTATCCGATTTGAGTGATTCAAGTTTCTGGTTAAACTAGACTTTAAGGCGAATAAAACACCCTGAAATAGCTACCTTCGAATTCTGACTCTATGTGGCCCACAAATTCACTCAAAGAGGGGCTATGTTCAAGCAAATTTCAGCTTTAGTTTTGATCATATAATAGTCCAGGTTGTTTAGGACATAACTCGAGTTTCGGTGCTCTGATTTGGGTGATTCCAGTTGGAGATGGACCCTTAGCACTTTAGCTTCAAATTAATACAAAGAACCAGGGTCAGGTATGAAGTTAAGCCTCCTGAAAAATGAGTATTACAAACTGTCCCTAGTGTAATATCGGTAAACTGACTAGTTTGGCATAAAAATGTCATAACTTGAGTTTGGATGATTCAATTGGAATGATTCCAATTTCTAAGTAAAGTAGATTTATAGAGGAACAAGAATACATGAATGATGTGTGAATACATAGGTGTCATACCGTACAAGTATATGAAATGCCATATGTAATAAGCATGAAACATGAAAAATATAGGAAAAGCAATATGTCATGAATACAGAATGTGATTAAGAAAGGTTATGAGTTTTGAAAGACATATGATAGTATGACTACCTAGAACCAAAGAATGAATGAGTGGACATTCTTATCGGTGCTTCGGCACTCCTGCTAGTGCTACGGCACTTCTCTTACATGGCGAGCGCGTATCAGTTGATCTTTGTGTACCATACCTTGGTTCTTGGTGTCTTATGTCACATCTCATTCGCCGGTTCGGTCTAGGTAAGCGACTATAGAGATGTATATAAAGTACATGAATAAGACCCGGTATGCTTAGCATGCCTTATGCCGTCTTGTGTACCCTTGGAGTACCATATGTTTATTTGTATAACAAGTCATGATCGTGTAGAAGGAGGCGAATCAAAATACCTTGACATGAAGATGCTTATAGAGGCTGAGATATGATTCGATACAAACCTATTGGATATGTTAAGTCTATGAACTCGATATATGTATTTGATGTGATTTGTACCTACTACGAACTTAATGTCGCGTATTTGCATAGATTACGATCGACCTTGTATGTGTAAGACTACGAATAAACAATAAGAGTAAAGAAATGAATATGGTAAAGATACGAATGTACCTACGGGTACCTCGAATACGTTACGTAGTACCTACGGTACTTTTGTACAAGTAAAATGTTACGTAGTACACACGGGTATACGTATCAAAATACAGGAATAAGCTTCGTAATACAAGTATAAGATTTGTAATACAAGTATATGCTCCGTAATATAAGTATAAGATCTGAAATACAAGAATAAGCTCTGTAACACAAGTATAAGCTCTGTAACACAAGTATAAGTTCCGTAAGACAAGTATAAGTTCCGTAATACACGTATAAGATCCGAAATAAAAGAATAAGCTCCGTAATACAAGTATAAGATCCGTAAAACAAGGATATGCTCCGTAGTACGTATAAGATACAGTACAAATATAATTTTCTATAGTACCTACGGGTACCTCGGTAAAGTTCTAAGCTGCGCCCAACTCTACGAGAGATATAGATAAGTAGTACGACGAAGTTCAAGTAGATGTCCTTTGGGAGATCTGAATAATTATAAGTCCGAGAAAAGTATAAGAATAAGTCTGATATATATGTCCTTTGGGAGATCTGAATACATATAAGTATGATACAAGTACAAGTATGTGTCTTTTGGGAGAATTCAACAAGTAGTACCACGAGGTACTTAGGTATAAGAATAAGTTCCGCAATACCGAGTATATGATACGTAATATCTACGTAATGAGTACCTACGGGTACCTCCAAGCAGTACCAAACTCTCCGTAGTATAAGTATAAGCCCCTATGGTATAAGTATAAGCTTTTGGTACCTAAGGGTGTACCTACGTATAAGCATAAGCTCATAACTCTACCCGGGAGATACGAGGAACGAAGTATAAGATAGATGAAGTATAAGTATATGTATAAAGTTCGATTACCATTATCTGAGGAATCTGAATAAGAGTATATTGTCCCTACGGGAGATAAGTATAAGTATATGTATATGTATAAGCCCAGTACCGCATACGAGGAAATCTATATAAGTATGTGTCCTACGGAAGATAAGTATAAGTTCCGAATTAAGTCTGCTATAAGTATAAGATCCGAATACTATAAGTATAAGTTCCGAATACGAATAAGTCTACTATGAGTATAAGATCCAAATAAGAATAAGTTTGTTACAAGGATAATTATATATGTAAACGTGTTATATGAATTCATGAAATTCTGATATCTGTTATTGTTATATGGTTATTATGATTCAGTATAAGTGCATGTGTTTCTGTATAAGTCATCTGTTTCCCACTAAGCGTAAAGCTTAGCACGGGTTTTTAATCCGTGTAGGTACAAAGGAGGACATCTGCGATCTTCCGCATACAGCTGGGCCAGCACACTAGTAGGGGTTCACTACATGTATGTCCCGCGCTCTAATTTGTAAATGTAAAAGTAGAGGTTTTGTATATGTAAATGGGACTCAGTATATGTGTATAGATTTTGATGGACACCACTCCGGTGGTAGTTCTTTTGTATATATAAATAATTTTTGTTATTACAGAAATTGTTTGTATACCCACAGTACGAAAGTTAAAACTCGGAGGAAAAGCAATTAAAAGAGTCTAATATATAGTCGTGCCACACCGGAACGGTTCGGATCCACCATTCGGGTCGCACCGGGAATCGGGGTGTGACATAACACACCCCTCATAATCAAATAGGTCTTTTGAGCTTGTAATGATTGGCTAGGGTACTAGGTTGATAACTAGACATTTTAGGCTCAAGTTTACCCAAACTACATTCATTTTCTTAACTCTTTGACTTCACTGCTCATCTTCTTTTTCTGCTGAACTAGCCCTTCAAACTTCCCCAAACCAGATCTGGTGCAACCTTTTGCTTTTCCTCCTTTGAAGCTTATTGTTGTTTTTATTTTCTTTTCTACTGTTATTTTCAATTTTTCTTTAGAAGCCTTTTTCTGTATTTTTGTTCTAGATTTGGAGTGGTGCAATGTTTTACCTTTTTTAAGCTTTCTACAACCTCTTAGCAAGCTTTTGGCCAGTAGCTTCCATACCAGTTGACATTAGGGTACTAGGTGTAGAACAACCCTAAGGACTTAGTTGCTCAAGGTCAATAGGCTATAAGGCAAAACTCACTCCTTGTAACTTTCTTCTTTTTCAGCTTCTCAGTTTAATGTTTTGCACCTTCTCTAACACAACTTTTTCTTAATTGTCTTCCATTCTCACCCTTTATTCTCCTCTTTCTCTTCAATTCAAACTTGTACTCCCCCAAATTTATCCTCTTTCTCATTTCTTCTACACTAATTTGCAGTTTTAAGTAATTTAAGTGTTCTTTACTGTAAAGTAGAATTTAAGGAAGGGTTAAGGCTCTTCTTTTTGGTTATGATGATGAAATAGGCATTAGGTTCAAGGTAGGTACTAAGGTTTATGCTTCTAGCATATCAAGGGTAGGTTTTTTAAAGTCTCAAACTATTCAAGGATGGCGCAGTAATCATCTTATGGCTTTGGGTGTGATGTCTAGGATTTAAGCGCGAAAATAATGCAACAAGTTCTAGGATTCTTTAGATTTATGATAATAAGTCCATGGGTTTTTCCTAACGGCTTTGTCGGTTTTTAGAGGCACTTTTGACCAACGTGTTGTGTAGTCATTTTTTACGGGTGTATTGTTGATTGACTGGGAATTAATAGCTTTACCTGACCTTGATTTCAATTTACGTTTTCAAGAATCTAAAAGTTTAGCTTTTCATCATTGACCTAACAGCGGTTGCAATTGAAGCACGAAACGTTACGTTTTACAAAAAATTGTTGTGTGTGTTCAATTTACATTTCATTCTGATTGAGTCATTCAGTCCATTAGGCAAACAGCAATAACACCAACATTTCTAAAATTCTTAAAGATGTATTCAAACAAGCCAATATAGCATTCACTTTCAAATATGCCATTCATCCAACAATTTTCAACTTAAACTTTCATATAATTAACATTACGAATTCTTTTTTTTTAATTAAAGACAAACAACACAAGTTCAAAAATTTTATTAACATTCTAAGATTGCAAAATTAAAAGATAATAACAAACAAGAAAATTCAATGCCTGAAATTTAAGGGAACTATCTACATTAGAAAAGAGGGAAAAATTTACATTATGTTGTTTACAAGATAGAGAGAAAGAATGATAGAGCAAAGCGAGAATGAGGGATAGGGAGAAAGAGAGCTGTCTTCTTTCTATGTGATTAAGATCTAGAGGGCTTGAGGTTCACTGCTTTAGATTTGTAACTTGCATTTGAGAGTGTGAACTCAAGAATGGAGGGTTCTTGTTTTAGAGTTGAGCCCTCTCATTTCCTATAAAAGAGATACCACTCTTGCATTCTTATTGTTTGCTTTATGAGCTCACTTTGCCTTTGCCCAATGGAGTTCAGGGATTGCTCAAATTCACCTTGGGCTTGATACATCTTTACAAGGTTTTGGTTCACCGGATCAATGCTCTCTATCTATAACTTCTCCCTGTAATTCAAGATAGACTCCAGCTCTTCATCCCTCTTTTGGATGGTTACTCTTATTTCTTTCTCGTGTTCATATAAAGATATCTAAAAACTGATACGAGCGGGATTCCACTCCATTTCGCCTCACTTGACCTCCATCAGCTTGATCAGCTCTTGATCCCTCATAGGTTGATCACACAAGCTTTTTCTTTAAAGCGCTCGACCCTCGATGCCTTGTCCTGGATTTGAGTAACTCTTCTCTCCATTCCTCATCTCTCTGTTGGAGCACTGCTGCTAAGTTTGCTTCTCTCCTTTTATTTTCTATAGCCAGTCTTTCATCTCTCCACCTCAATTCTTCTCTAAATTGCTCATCTCTCCTCTTCATTTCTTCTCTCATCTCTATCAACAAGGAAAATAGTCCCGATGTGCTACTCTCTTGTCCTTTTGCTGTCCTGCTTCCTCTTTCTACTCTGCTTTGAGTAAGTATTGTATCTTCTTCAGCCTTGGGGGAGAGCACTGGTTGCTTTGGGTAATCTTCAAACCACCCGCCCTTTTCTTACGTCTCCTTTCTTCTTTAACTGAGGGCTGCCTCTTTTTGCAGTTATGAAGTTACCCTTTTTCTTTTCCTTATTCTCTCCACCTCCTCACCCTGTACTAGAGCTTTTGGGACTCCGATGAGTGTGATAGGTGAGGATCTCGGGCATTCTCCTCCGTCTCACTGAATGTTACTCCCCCCTTGATACACAGGAGGGTGATATCAAGGCAGGGTGGGGAATATTCCCTAAGAAGTTGTTCTTAGGGTAGTCCAGTATGGACTGCTCCACTATCTTCCCCACATTCAAGTTACACCCCTTGACCAGTGCATACAGAAGTATGGCGGGGTCTTGTCTCACTGTGGAGACGTGCTTTTAAGGGTTGAGAATGGAGTTGATGAAGTAGAACCATACCTTGACCGCTTCTGACAAGTTGCCTCTATCGATGTAGGCGTTGCAGATGGTTTTGGTCCTCTACCATACCCCCAGACCGTATGTTAACTCCTTGACGATCTCTTCAAACTTGGGGTTCTCCTAGAGTCGTTCATACTCTTTATAGTCACTCATCGATCTGCCCCAGGAGATGGGAGATGGCCTTCTCCCCAAAAGGGATCCACCTCCCCCTGACATAGCACGTCAAGTATCTTTATTCACCCAGATTGGCGTAAAATTCTTTGACCAAAGCCTGTACTCCTAGCTCCCTATGCTGACTTAACTTTTCCTAACCTTGTCGCTCGATCTCCTCCTTAAAGCACGGCGGCACGATAAATCCCCTTTCTTGCAAAAACTTTTCTTTGTCGGATGCTTTTGGAACATACGCTCCCTTGTGAGTAGCTCTGGCTTCTCGCTTTACGCACCACTACTTTTACTGTCTCCACGGCACGACTTCTAGGGCTTTCTCTTGGTTTGCTTCCCCTGCCATTTCTCTCTCAACTTCACCAACTCTCTCTTGTAAAATCTCCTCCACTACATTTTCTATAACTTCGTCGAGGGTTGGAGAGCTTGGATTTGACATGGTTTGGATTTTTGAGAGGTTTTGAGAAGGCTAAGGTTAAAAATGAGGCTTGATGTGGCAATGAAAATTTCTCAAGTCTTTTATGGGTGATTTACCTAACTACAACACGACAATGGCGTTCTGGTGTCGTGAAATTGAAAATTCAATGTCGTGAACTGATTTAATGTTGCTACAATGTCGCAACATTGCTTTGAAGTCAGTCTTGGTGTTGCTCTTGTATCTTTGCAATGTCGCCCAGCATTAACACTCTCACGGCATTGAAACATTTATCATTGTTCATCTATTAATGTAATGTCGCGACATTTAAAATCTGATGTCATGACATTTGCTCAATGTGCTCTTATATATTTGTGATGTCGCGACATTGAGGTAATATCGTGATGATGTCGCGACATTGGGGAAACTTTTGAAACTTGGTGTCACGATATTTCTGTTGATGTCGTGACATTGAGTGGGAGTTTAGCCTTTTAAGCAAAAACATTGCATTTGTTTTCTCATTTTCTTTCTGCATTTCCAATTCTTGCTTGTGAATATAAGTTTAGAAATGTCGAAGAACCTCAATTCACACATGAAAAGCTACATTTCAGATTTTTTTTTTTCAATTCAATCAAGTAGCCATTGATTCATGCTATTGAAGAAATTTCCACATAACCATTCAACAAAGGACACTCAAGCTACTAGTTGATTTTCTAACTCAAATAAATCATATTCCCCCAAACTTACTCATGAACATTTCTAAAGAATAAGAGTTAAAAGTAAACTTCCCTTTGTAGTAATCTCTGCATAATTCAGTTTGGTTGGAGATGCTTTAATATTGATCTTCATATATCCTTGTAGCTTCTTCATCCTGACATTCAAAAGATTGTAATTCATTAAATGGTAAATAATTTCTAATAAAACTAAACTACTTCTACACTATTCAAACACACAAAATCTTAACCAAATCAAGTTTACTATGAAAAATTTAAAATTTTGCTTGGGTTGCCTCCTAAGTAGCTACTCATGTTTTATTTCTCTAGCTAGACATTTGTTGCAGTGTTTTTTCATTTCAGCAATTCTATCCATCTCTTCAAATATGTGACTCTTCCTCATTTGATCTTCCTCCTAGGTAGTGTTTCAGCCTTTGACCATTTACTTTAAACTCATCTCCATAATTGGTTTTATGTGTTACTGCTCCAAAGGGGGTAACTGCAACTACTATATATGGACCACTCCACCTTAATTTGAGTTTTCCTAGAAAAAATTTTAGCCTAGAATTGTATAGTAGGACTGGATCTCCTACTTTGAACTCTTTCCTCAAAATCTTCTGATCATGCCACTTTTTAGTCTTGTCTTTGTAAATTCTGGCATTATTATAGGCTTCATTTCTTAGCTCTTCTAATTCATTCATTTAGAGAAGTTTCTTTTCTCTTACAACTTGAAAATCAAAATTCAACTTTTTTATTGCCCACATTAATTTATACTCAAGTTCCAGAGGTAGATGACACTGCTTTCCATAGACAATTTTATATGGGGACAGTCCAATAGGGGACTTATAAGCAATTCTATAAGCCTACAATGCATCTTCCACCTTTAATGACCAATTTTTCTGCTAGCATTGATTGTCATTTCAATAATATTCTTGATTTATCTATTGGATATCTCAGCTTGCCCATTTGATTGAGGGTGACAAGCCAAACTCATGACATGTCTAACTCCATACCTGCTCATAAGTTTTGCAAACAACTTGTTGGCAAAATGGTTCCCCTCATCACTTCACAAATAGTTATAGGGGCTCAAATTTGCTCAAGATGTTCTTATGAATAAACCCTAAAACTGTATTGGCATCATTTTCTAGAACTTGAGTTATGGCTTCCACCCATTTGGATACATAATCCACAGCTAAGAGAATGTATAAGTTTCCAAATGAAGGTGGGGAAGGCCCCATGAAGTCTATCCCCCATACATCAAAAATCTGCACCACCATAATTCCTTGCAAAGGCATCTCATTTCTTTTATTGATGTTGCCCATTCTCTAACATATGTCACAATGTTTGACCAATTCATAACAATCTTTGAATAAAGTTGGCTAATAAAAACCTGAGTGGAGAATTTTCTAAGTTGTTATGTCTCCTGCAAAGTGTCCTCCATATGGTGATGAATGACATTTATCCATAATTCCAACTTGTTCTGTCTCTGGTACACATCTTCTAATAATCTGATCTACTCCTCTTCTACAAAGCAATGGGTCATCCCATAAATATAACCTAGCATCAGTTCTCAACTTTCTTTTCTACTGGTAGCTGAATTCTGGTGGCATGATTCCACAAGCCAAAAAATTTACAATATCAACATACCATGGTGTTTGAACTAATACTTGAAAAAGCTGCTCATCAGGAAAATTTTCTACTATTTATGTCCCTCTTTCCTCTTCAGTAGGTTTTTCCATTCTTGAAAAGTGATCATCTATCACATTGTCATTCCCCTTCTTGTCCTTTGTTTCTAGATCAAATTCTTGCAACAGTAGTACCCACCTAATCAGTCTTGGCTTAGCATCTTTCTTTGCCATTAGATATTTAATTGTTGCATGATCAATGTGTATGATGACATGGGACCCCAATATATATGACTTAAATTTTTCACAAGAAAAAACCATTGTCAGCATCTCCTTTTCTGTGGTAGAGTAGTTTTCTTGTGCCTCATTGAAGGTCTTGCTAGCATAGTATATGGCTCTTAAAATTTTCTCTGTTCTTTATCCCAAAACTGCTCCTATTGCATAGTCACTGGCATCACACATGATTTCAAACTCTTTGTTCCAATCTGGTGTTGCCATGATGGGAGCTGTAACCAATCTGGATTTTATTTCTTCAAATGCATATCTGCATGATTCATCAAAATCAAATTTTGCATCTTTTTCTTTCTGTCACGCATAATGGTCTTAGATTTTTGAGAAGTCATATGAATCTCACAGCCAAAAATCCGGCATGTCTAGGCTTCTTATCCCTTTAATTGTTTAGGTTCTTGAAGTTTTATGACAGAAACCTTTGCTTGGTCAACTTCCAGCCCAACTGTAGAAATTTTGTGTCCTAAGACAATTCCTTTTGTTACCATGAAATGTCATTTTTCCCAATTAAAAGCTAAATTCTTCTCTTAGCACCTCTGTAGTTTAGTCTCTAAATTTTTAAGGCAATGCTTAAAACTGGATCCATACACTAAGAAGTCATCCATAAAAAATTTCATAGCCTCTTCAACCAAATATGAGAATATGGACATCATGCACCTTTAGAAGGTTGCAAAAGCATTACATAATCCAAATGTCATCCTTTTAAAGGCAAAGAGTGCCATAAGGACAGGTAAAAGTAGTTTTCCCCTGATCCTCAAGAGCTATGGCAATTTGATTATACCCTGAATACCCATCAAGAAAACAGAAGTAAGGTTGTCCAGCATTTGATCAATAAAGGGTTAAGGATAGTGATCCTTTTTGGTTCTTGTCATTCAATTTCTACGCGTAATCTATACTTTTCCCTCAATCCTATCCACCGGTTCTTATAGGAATCAATTCATTCTTCTCATTTATGATAATAGTAAATCCATATTTCTTAGGAACCACATGAATTGAGCTTACCCAAGGGCTGTCTGAGATTGCATATATAAAGCCTGCATTCAACCATTTTAGCACTTCTTTTCTGACAACTTCTTTCATTACTAGATTCAGTCTTCTTTGATGTTGTGACACCCCAAAACCCGAGGGTCCCGTTGACCACCGTCAACTTGAGGAAACCTGTGTGTCTCATATCATGAGACCCATACTTGAGTAAAATGACCCAATAGGGCCCATCATCCATACTCGTCTATACGGTTACAAGACCATACATTTCTATAGATCGAAAGATTTATTCACATTCACTGTATCTAACGTATATTAAAACTAGTTAGTTCTAATATATACATAAAAGCGAGAATCAAGGCCACGGTCCGACCCTCTTCATAATCCGAGGCCTCTGGGGCGTCGATGCACTTTGGCACCTGTCCTATACACGAAGGGTCCCACGGCGGGGTGAGCTAACGCCCGGTAGAGATAAATCTACAAGGGTTATTCCCCGCTAGGTGCACATGCAAATGATCAATTCCTGATCAAACCAACTTAACCAATACATTGCATACATGTTTCCTATCATGGAAAAAATCTACATGCATGTGTGGGACGACACTCACATGCCCCAAGTACCCGGGTTAACCTCGGGCCCACCACCCAATGCAACTACGATGGGGGGAAATCAATCTTAGAGTCAATCCAGACTCCCATCTCACAACCCGTAGTCTATGTGATATTTATTTAATCATTTCGTGTCTTTTTGGGCAACATAACTTTCCGGGGTCTCACCGCGGGTCTCTTACACCCTCCGACATTTTTCGGGCTTTCACTGATGGATTCGCTGTCTAACCAGGTTTTCAGGCTTTTCACGAGGGGTATCTATCCCCTCCTTGCTACGCTAGACACATTTCATTTCCATTTTCATTTAACAGCGTGGAACTCAATTGGACTCGTCCAATTCCCAAGCCCACGATTCTGCACCAAGCGGTGCCAAACGATACCATGTACCTGCATGTGCGATTATTCTGACTGATGCAATGCAATTTGTGCCGCACTTTCGGAAACCCATGACCAATGTATGAAGACGCCTCTACATGGATATTCTACACCATACAACGTGTGCTATGAACACTCAACATTCCATATATTTAGCTCAACATCAGCATACATGCGATCATGTGTTAATATTCCATACATTCAAATCAGTACATCACATAAGCATGCATTACATCTTTTCTATCATTCAGTTCATTCATGTCAACACATCATTTAAGCATGTATTAACATAATTCCAACCATTACTTAGGTAAGTAGTGCTATAATTCATATTCCCAGGTTGAGACATAGTGTGTCAATCATACACCCCAATGCATATAATTATTTCCATCTTTATCACACATATGTCACATAATTTCACATATTCAGTATGTCATTGAATTTATGGCAATAACACACATTAGCCATTCCCGGCCATAAATTCGGCCATGCTTGGCATAAGAAATAATCTAGACTAAGTCTAGAAAGTCCAGTTTTTGTAAATACCACACAAAACATCCAACACGCAATTCCCTACTCAGGCCATATGCAGTCCCAAGCATTTCGGTTACAAACCGATTCAGAAAGCGAAGTTTCGGAAGCGAGCGGACCATAACTCAGCGTCCGTGACCGACCCAATTTTAGCCATTTGGCTAGAACTTTATTTTATTAAATTCTAGACTCCTTGAGCTTTAGGTATAGTCTAGAACGTGTGAATCGGGTGGGACTGAGAAAGTTACAGCCGTCAAAAGTTATTGTGACCGTTCCTGAGGGTGTGCGGAAATTTGGGCACACCCCCATTTTCCATTATGCTCGGGATTTTGCTATCCCGAAACACAATGTTCGGTTTCGGACAGTCCCAAAAGCCCATGAAACTGGTCTTTAACCATCACACAATCACAAACAAACCACACAACATACAAATTTGCCCGGAAAACCGAACGAAACCCGTAGGCCATTACACGGCCCCTGGGCGTAAAATAACTAGAGTAGGAGGAAACCTACCTCTTGTAGCATAGTTCCGGGTTCTTTTCCGTCCGGGTGTTCTCACTGCACAACACTCCCTCCTTTTCCTCTTTCTTTTTCCTCTCTTCCTCCCCTTTCTTCTTCTCTTTTCTTCTTTCATTTTCTTTTCTTTTCCTCCCTTTCTCCTTTCCTTTCCTCCCTTTCTCTTCTCCCGCTTTCCCCACCCATCTTTTCCCTGCTCCCTCCTTCTCCTTCTTTGCACCCCATGAGCGAAATTGAGCTCTCCCTTTGCTTGTATGAGCAGCGCATGTGAAAGCCTTATAGGCTTCAAGGGGCCATGCATGTTGACACATGGCATCTGTGTGTCACGCTTTATATTGCCATGTCTCTCACACATGCATAACTTTGCCATGCATTGTGACATAACTTGCCTTATCTCACTACATATCTGGCCATGTGTCGCCCACATGGCTCATGCCATGTGTCGCCGTTACCGAGTAAGCCTCGAATACGTGAAATTAAGTATCTCAGAAATTGAAAGGATCGGTAGGTAGATTTAGGTGAAGGGGCGATTCAACGATTGCAATCTGTTTCACCATCGAGATCTGAGAAAAGTCTCAACTTTTCTCAGGACTATTCGGGTAAACTCTGATTTTGCCCCATTTTTTATACGAAAAATTCAAATTTATTATAAATTTTCACGGGTTTGCGGATGTTCAATGGAGGTCTTTGCATTTTCCTCAGCGAGTTTTATGCATACAAATGGAAGGACTGATTCATATAAATATTCTATGAACCAGCGGTGGTTTCCTTATATCTTGCTTGAGAATTTCGGTAGTTTCTTTTCCTTGTGCTCTATCAAGTTAGTTGATATAATTATTGGTTTAGATTTTTTAGCTTCAAGAAGGCATACTTCAAATGTTCAGGCAATTATTTTAGAATTAAACCCTCTGAGCTTGTGTTGACTTCACAAAAGCCTTTCTTCATATCTTGGATTTTTACGCATTGCTTTCTTGTCTTGATGCTTGCATCTTTTAATTCAAAATTGGAGTTCAGAAATTCAACATCAAGATACTGGAAATTCATCTCATTTTCATTCATTGAACTTTGAATCTTACAATCATTTATCAGTTCAGAACTGAGGGGAACTTTTGTTTCTACACAATCACCTGTCAGTATTATCAAATTAAAATTTTATTTTGAGCTTCCAGATTGAGATTGAAATGCGTGCGCTCATCTCGACCTTGAGGAAGTAAGTTCTCCTTTGCTTCCACTCTATCAGCTCAGTGCGAGGAACTAGTAGCAATGGGACTTGTTTGTCATCTTTTATATTAATAACCACATAGTCCATTGGAAAAATGAACTTTCCCACTTTGATAAGCACATCTTCAAGAATGCCCTCAGGTTGAGCTAAGGTTATGTCTGCTCTGCCCAGTCGTAGGCGTGGGAATGAGTTGCCTTACTAAGCAATATTTTGACTATAGATAAGGGCATTAAGTTGATGTTGGCTCGGAATCCAGACGGTGCTTTTCCTATTTTGGCCCCCATGGTGCAAGGAATAGTGAAGATGTACGGATCCTACATTTTGTGTGGTAAGACCTCGAGCGCTGCGGAGTTCTTTGTCGGAGTTCACCTCCTTTTCGGTAATTTTCTTCTTTTTGCTCAATATATCCTTCATGAATTTAGTATAATGAGGCATTTGAGTCAGTGTCTCTGAAAAAAGGGATATTGATCTCTATTTTCTTGAACATGTTCAAGAATTTAGAGAATTGCTCTTCTAGCTTAGATTTCTGCAGCCTCTAAGGGAATGGGACTTAAGGTTTGTAAGCTTGAACCTCTTCTTTCTTTCTTAGATCACCCTTTCAAACTGGCTACTTTTGCTGCACCTTTATTGTTCTCTCTTCTTCAATAATTCCCCGACCTGCTTTATTTCTTCTCAATTTTTGTATCACTTCTCTTCTCGATCTTCTTTTCATTTTGTCTTTTCTTCGATCTGCCGCTCCTTAAAGAATCCAGCACCTTACCGATCGTAGGATTCTTCTTAGTATTACTTAGGAAGACATCCTTTGATTGGTTACGCATTCTTGGGCCGGGTGCCTGTGTCTCCAGTTTTTCGAGAGAGGCGTTTGTGTTGGCTTGAAACACAATTGTGTTTTCCTGGAATGCTACTATCTCAGCAAACTTTTGCTCATGTATATTCAGCAGCCTTTTGTTTTCTCCCATAAACCTTATCATTTGTTCTTCAAAAGACTGGGACCTTCTTTGGCCCTGATTCTCAACCCTCTGGTTGTTCTGCTGTTGCTGTCCTTGGAAACCATGTTGACCATGTTACTGATCATAATTCTGCACAAGTCTCTATCCTTGCTGTGCTGTAAGTCCATATGAGAAATTCTCATGGTTTCTCAAGGCTGGTGTGTAGTAAGTTGGAAGATTTGTGTTGGGCTTAAAGTTGTAACTCATATTGCAATTGATAAATTAAACTTCCTTCTACTGATAAGGACCATCTTGAGCTAGTCCTTCATCATTCAAAACTTTTTGTTGATCTTCCACCGTTCCAACAAGATAGGCAGACCGGTTGCTTCTTTCATGCATGCTAATTTTGTTCATCAGAGCGTCCAGTTTTGCCTCTATAGCTAACATTTTATTCAGCTCTATCACAACACTTCCTCTCAGCCTGCTACTGCTCCCTAAAGTCTTAAATGGACCTCTGTGGTTTCTCTTTGCTAGATCTTCTACTAAATGATTTGCCTCTTCAACACTTTTTCTCTTGAAGGCTCCACAACATGTTACATCTATGATCCCTTTGAATGTGTAGTTCATGGCATGGTAGAAAACATCCATTTGTGTGATTTGATCAATCTCGTGCATTGGACATCTCTTGAGCAGCTTCTTATACCTTTCCCAGGCATTATAGAGACTTTCGTCTTCACCTTGCTTGAATATAATGATTTCTCCTCTCTATGCGAAGTGGCGGGAGGGAAAAAATCTACCCATGAATGCTTCAACTCATCCCAAATGTTCGCGTCCTTAGGGAATTGATTCAAGCCAGCTTGTTGTATCCCTTGGGAGAAGGGAACAATTGCGCTTAATCACGTCGGAGCTCCATTTTAGGTTGCGGTGATTACGAAAAATATTATATGCTCGGGTCTTCACTAGGATGACCAGTAAACTGATTTCGTTAGACCATGGTGATTAGTGCAGGCTTAAGCTCAAAGTTGTTTGCTTCAATTGCAGGCTGTCTTATTGTAGAGTAATCATCTCTAATAACAGGTTTCCAAATATCTTTCATAGTTCTTTGCCCTTGAGTGCATACACTTCCTTAGCGGGAATCTGGCACGCTATATTTCCTTATGCTCTCTTTATAACATATTTCGAGAAATCGACTTTCTTTAGGTTTTTCATTCCTTTCAATCGGTGTCCAAGGTACCAATTTAATTCCTAGTTTTCTATGCATGAGAGGACTTCTGAAATGAAACATTTGAAATCAAATAAGATCGTAGACACATAAATATATTATGATGTGTTTCATTTAAAGATTAGTAAATGGTTCGAGCTACTACAATTAAACTATTTTTGGAAATTTTTGATAAAGTAAAAGAAAAAATATCCAAACTAGCAATTTTACTATCTTTGGTAAGAATATTAATCCTTAAACTACAATTTCATTTTGATCCTGAGGCAGGCGAAACTTATTGATATGTTTTTCTATATATGAGGCCCGAAACCTTCTTCTTAATCTTTTGTTCGAGACAAATTTCGAGCATAGCTACCAGAATTGGATGGAGTCCGATACTTGATTGCCAAAAACTTATTGATATGTTTTTCTATATAGACCAAAACAACTGATTCTTGATCTTTTGTTAAGACAAATTTCTGACACAGCTACCAAGAATTGGATCAGTCCTCAACAACAACACCAAAAATTTGTTGTTTTCTATATAGACAAAAACAACTGATTCTTGATCTTTTGTTAAGACAAATTTCTAACATAACTACCAAGAACTGGATCAGTCCCCGGCAACGGCGCCAAAAAAAAAACTTGTTGCGACCCAAGACATAAAATATGTTTTCTACCTAGTGTGTAAGTTGTTTTATTTGAAAATTGGTTTGGTCTAGATCACTTCAAGTGCACAGGTCATACAAGTAATACAATGGATTTTTAAGTTCAGATATTATTCCCGAGGATCGTTATAAATTTAAAGATTAACTTCTACCCTCGCTACTAAAAGATCCTTACTATACGATTCATAAGTTTTCATGATAGAATTAACTCTTTAAGTAAAAATAAAAGAATCAACAATTAATGAAATTTCTAAACTAATGATTAGAGAGCTACTATGAACTGAAACACATGGGAAGAAAAACAGTGTTGTCACCATCACTTTGTAAGTTTCAAATAAGATGAAGTAATGGATATGAATCTTGGAGTTGTCTAAGAGCAGAGTAGTGTAGACTTGGATTTCTCCTAACTCTACACGTTTCACTCTTCAGCTTACCACACTTCTATTTCTAGACAATGGGTCTGAAAAGCTACTTGTAGGATTTGTTCCTCTTTTAAGATCTGACTATTTTTCCTTCTTAGTACTTCACAACCATTTCTTAGGACTGGAAATTGGTTGCTCCCATGGACAGGATATTCATGACCCTCTCCCAGAATTAAGATACCTCAGCCTTCAATTGAGCAAAATTTTCCTCTTCCTTGATTAGAATCTCCAACTAACAGGAGTTGAAGTTATTCCTCTCAGTGAGGTGAAACCTCTCAGGATTAAGGCTGCTAGATCGAGTAAGTGGATCGCCTGCCTTAATTTTCGTCTGTTATCACGAGAGCCTTGAAGCGAAGGTTAGATCTTCACTAGTGATGTATCAAAGTAATCCCAAAAGTTCGTTAGTTCATATAATATTAGTGTAAAATAACCCACAAGTCACTGCTCTCACATTTATTCTCGAAAGGTCTCAGCTGCATGTGCACGAAGTTCTTGGAATCGAACAATGATCTGACTCTTTACCGGGTGCTAAACAACGATGTTAGAACAACTCAATGTAGGAGTAATACTAGTTAATTCACTTCAATTTTCTTACCAAACAACATTAACTCTTACAATAAATAATCCCAACAAACTATTCTTCCCAGAAGGAGCTTAGCCCTTTCAAATCTGGATCACAAATCACAATGACTAGTTGATTAAACAAATTCATTTAGATTGCAATCAAAATGAAGCAAAATGAGTTCAGAATAAATTCAATTTCATTGAAATCCGGACATAAATGAAAACTGATTTATGAAGACCGACTTGGAATTTCGGTTACGGATCAACGCTGCTCTAATCCTAAACGAGAAACTAAGAATCTAGAAATAGCTAAGGTAAAATAAAAATAAAATAATAAAAATAAAAAGAAAAAGAAAAAATTTATACAATGAGACTTTTTCTTTGTGGCAACTTGAGGTCCCATTGACTAGCCATCAAACTGCGAAAATTCTACCTTAGGTCAGTTCGCATCTAAGTCTTGGTCCCGGACCGATACCAATTACTCATGGACACCGAGTTACTCGGCACCACCTATCACAGTCCTTGCGGGACCCATTCATATTTAAATTTAAAATATGAAATGCACTTAAATATAGTACGTAAGAGAGTTCGATCACGACCATCTTACCATAATTACATACTCGACTATATTGGCAATAGTCCAAAATAATTTTATTTCCATTAATTTTTACAAAATACTTGCTTCAGGAGCTTGGTTGTCCCCCAAGCACTTTGCCTGAATTTAATCAAGGCCACTTAATATAATTGACTTCATCACAATCATGGTCTCATTTGAGCGTCGTTCACCGGTGTCGACCTTGTACTTGAAAGGGTTGTCCCATGGCGGGTGAGCCACGCCCGGTGAGACCACCTCCTCTGAGGGCTACTCCGCTAAGTGCACATGCAATGTTCACTCAACATTTCACAATCACATTCCAACAAGAACATGCCAATTCTATATGGAATCCTACATGTCATGCCATGAAATGAGATGCGACTCACCATGTACCATGTGCGCGGGTCTTCACCGACTCCCTCACACAATGCCTCAGCTTATGAGTGATAAACCGTCATTTTGGATGACATCAAATGATCAATTTCAAAACAAATTTCATTGTTATAAATTACAGCTTTTGGATGATACATCATAATGATCATTTTATATTCAAATCCATTTCATGTTCAAAATCATGCACCTTTATGTGGGTAGCGGATTTTTGGTGTCTCTGCAGCCGCCAAACCCCGAGCATTTTTTAGGGCCTTTCAGCATTGCAGGGACTATCGACCATGGTGGTGGGCTTTCACCGATGGAGGATCTATCTACATTCTTTATAATGCCCGGAGACACATATTTTTCTTTACTATTTTAATCAATCGTGCGACTACGTTGGATGTTGTCCATTCTGAAACCCATCGATCGACTGTGAATATTGGTTACCGCGACCATAAATCTTTTTGTTTAATGCATTAATATGACGCATGCAATGTATGCGCCATTGCATATCAATTCCATGTCAAATGTAATGAATGCCATATGGACATACTAAATGTGCATTTTGGACAATTATAACTTACATGCTTATAATTTTTAACTCAATTTCTGCTAAATATTAAATATAATAGCACACATATATTAACAATCAATATGGTTTCCAACATTTCATCTCAATGTAGATATATTAGAATTCATATATCAACATTCAATAGATAACTAACACCAAGTAGGTCAATCAAACGTGAGCAAAGACAACTCGGTTATTAAGACCAATTGTGGCATAAGAGATGCCCATAAAACAGTTCTCGCAACAAGCCATAAAAAGCCACACAACCACATGGCCATACACGTGCTTGGTCCACACGACCCCGAAATGACCTTTAGGGGTGGAAACCTGCAATCACGGTTCTACATGGCAAAAATAGCCCACACGTCGAGCGGCCCCAAGGCGGAAACACGGCCACCGCGACTCTACGCGGCCCGGCGGTCCACACGGCGGGCGACCTTGAGGTGAAACAGCGCCACATGGCCAGACGGCCTTGAGGTGGAAACAGCGTCACACGGCCAAACAATCCCATACTACCAGACGACCCTGGGTGGGAACTCAATCACACGGCCCTTAAGTAGAAATTAACTATAGTAGGAAAAAAATCCCTACCTCTTGAAGCGTAGGTAGTTTTAACTCTTGGCCTGACGAACTCCGATCGTTGGAATGCCGGAATTTGAAGAAAGAAGTTGTCAGATCTTCTTTCCTTTCTCCCTTTCTTTCTCTCTCCCTTTCTTCTCTTTTTTTTCCTGTCTTTTCCTCCACCGATCCCATTTTTATAGACTGGACAAATCCACATGGCATGCACCATGCCATGTGTCATGCACATGGCATGCATGCATCTGTAATACCATGTATCACCGCATGCATGCATCATGCCATGTGTCACCCACTGTGGTTCACGCACATACGAAATTGTGGTGAAAAATCCGACCATCTCGAATTTAACAAAAAGTCGTCTTGATAACTAGATTTCACGAGGCGATCACTTGGTGGTATCCGTTTTAATCATTAGATCCTAGAAGATTTCCTGAGTTTCAACACAATATTTTATGACGATTTATTGTTTGCCCGTTTTGAAAGTCGATTTTTCTCGGGTTTTACATTCTTCCACTCCTTAAAAGAATTTAGATCCCGAAATTCACACACACTCTTACATACAATCACATGCGCCATGCTACGATCATTTATCATCAAATGACTAGATAAGGTACCTTCGTCCTTAATAAAACAAGGATAATTGGTACTCATTGTGCCCTCACGTTCCCATTTTGCTTCCTCCACTCCTTAGTGCTGCCATAACACCTTAACTAGCCTCACGGTCTTACGTCACAAAACCTGATCCCAGCTATCCATGATAGGTATAGGTCCCTCCTCGAAGGTTCTATCTGCATCAACAACAAGCTCGCCCTAGTCCACTACATGAGTTGGATTTGGAGTGTACTTCTAGAACGTGGAGACACGGAACACTATATGAACATCCGATAAACTTAGTGGTAAATCCAACCGGTAAGCAATCATACCCCCTGGCCTCGAGAGGTTCCTCAGAAGGGCCGATATACTTCGGTGATAGTTTTCCGCTTACTTGAATCGGCAGCTCCTCTCTTAGGTGTCACCTTCGAGAAGACATGATCAGCACTCGAGCTCTAGCCATGAGAAGATGCTTCAGTATCAAATCCACCTTCTCAGAGGTGTCTCTAACTAAATCAAGACCCATGGAGGGTCTCTCTCCTACCTCCATCCAACAAACTGGGGATCGACATGGCCTCCTGTATAGTGCCTTATAGGGTGTCATCATATGCTTATGATAGCCATTATTCTGACGAATTCGTGGGGTAAAATGCTCTTCCCAGCCACCCTTGAGATCTAGGGACGCATGCCCGTAGCATGTCCTCTAAACTCTGGATGGTCCTCTCTGGTGGCCAGATCCATGGGGATGACAAGTTATTGCTCATCATCAATCGTGTCCCCTTTTCTCTTTGGAAACTCTCCCAAAAATGAGCCGTATACCTGGGATCCCAGTCCAATATAATAGATACTGCGATTCCATGTAATTAAATAATCTCCTGCACGTACAGCCTGTAGAATTCCTTTAGTGTGAAGGTTATCTGCTTCTGACTAAAAAGTGTATGTCGATTTAGTAGTGATCCTTATCACCCACACATAGAGTCATGCCCCCTTGATATGTCGGTAATGAGTCCACAAAATCCATTGTGTCATGCTCCAGCTGCTGCGGCTACCTCCAAGAAATTTGGGTAATCCCTTTAGCCTCACGAGGCTCGGCTTTTACGGCATCGCGGAGCGCCAGAGGTGAGGTGCTCGGTTTAATAAAACCCTTGTCCAACAATTCTTTCAATTGGACCTTGAGTTCCTGCAACTCAACAAGCGCCATTCTATGCAGAGTCATAGAAATAGGCGTCGTACCAGTTTGTCAAGAAAAATATCCTCATATTCACAAACCACTCAAGGTAGACTGAATCTGTCTCGTCGTTCTCGAGTAAGGCACCTTGACGGCAGGAATTTCGTGCCACTAGAGTCGTACACAACTGGGTAAAGCATCATGCTTATCCCCCTGAAACATAACATAAATACCATCGCATGTGTAGGTAGTAACTCTCCTACGATTACAATCGATGACGACACGATGGGCCATCAGCCAATCCATCCCGAGGATGGCATCAAACCCTATCATGTCAACTAGCAGATTGAGTCTTTTTTCCTTATCTAACTAGTAGTGCATGTGCTAACTACTAGTAGATATCAACATCCCAAACCATCCCGTTCATTTTTTTTTTCCGAACCCCTAAGGTTATGTTTTCTAACAACTTAGTGTTCTCTTTCTATATACAATTTACTATGTATATAATTCACAACACAAGCGATCGGTCATGTAACACGAACATGAACACACAATTTATGCAATGGTCTAAACCTATGCCCATAAATCCTAGGTAATCATATAACTATGTTACGGCCTTGATTATGACATCGAGAACTCCGATGAATCAATGACTGTAGACCATATGTCAAGCCACCTGGTATTCGTATACCTATGCTCACGATGCAAGTGTGGCATACGGGGGTCCTATTGGTAGCCGTCGACCGGTGGAATTCTACCTTAGGTCAATTAGCATCTGATCTTGATCTGAGCTGTACCAATTACTAAGTGGACATTGAGTTCACTGACACCACTATACTTCCCTTCGGGACAATCATTCATATTTAAATTAAAAATATGACAAATACTTCAAGCTAATTAAGTAGGTTCAATCACGACCCTCTTACCATAATTACATACCCGACTATATTGGCAATAGTCCAAAAGAATTTAATTACCATTATTTTATACAAAATACTTGCTAGAACTAGTTTGTCCAAAGCACTTTGCACAAAAGTTTATCAACGCTACATGTTGACCTTAACTTCCTGATCATGGCCTCATCGGCGTGGATTTCAGGTGTCGACCTTGCGAAGGGTTGTCCCATGAAGGGTAAGTCATGCCAATAGAATACCCCATAAGGAAATTTGCTCCCCACCTAAGTGCACATGCAATATTCCTCTTTGACTCACAATCACATTTCAACATAAAGAACATGCCTGCCAATTCTATATGGAATCCTACATGTCATTCCATGAAATAAGATGGAAGACTCACCATGCACCATGCTTAGAGTCCTCATGAGAAGCTCCACTACACAGCATCTCGGCCCATGTGTGATAAACGTCGATACGGATGACATGTCGAATGATCAATTTAAAGAAACAAATTTCATTTTTATAAAGCCCCAGTTTTTTGGATATTTTATCACAATGATCATTTTATATATTCAAAATCCATTTTGCTCAAAATCATGCGCCTTTGTGTGGTAGCGCATTTTGGTGTCTCACCTCGCCTGTAAACTCACTTTTACCGACCTTTCACCACTAGGGACTATGGCTGACCATAATTGGTGGGCTTTTCACCCGAGGGAGGATCTATCCCTTCTTGCTGATACCCGGCACATATTTTTTTTTACCATTTTAATTAATCGTGCGACTCTGTTAGACGTTGTCCTATTTACCGAGTCCACCTAATCAAATACCAAACACAATGTCGATTTACCAACCATGAACTCACACCCATTTAATGCGATGTCCTCGTGCATATGCAATGTATGTTCCATTGCATATCAATTTCATGTCTCATATGTAATGAATTTCATATGGACCATACATGTCATGCATCACATCATGCATTTTGGACAATTATAACACATGCTTATAATTTCCGAACATTATTTCTTCAATGTTAATATAATAGCACACATATATTAACAATCAATATGATTTCCAACGTTTCATCTAAATGTCAATATATTAGAATTCATATATCAACATTCAATAGATAACTAGCACCAAGTACGTCAATCAAATGTGAGCAAAGACAACTCGGTTATCAAGACCAATTGTGGCATAAGAGATGCCCACAAAATAGTTCTCGCAACAAGCCATAACAGGCCACACAACCACACCGCCCCTACAATCAAGCAACGGTCCCACACTCCGCCGGCGGCCCCGAGGTGGGAAACACAATCAAGGCCGGCCTACGATCAAACGGTCCCATACGACCAAACGACACCACACGACTAGACGGCCCCACGGTGGAAACACAGCCACACGACTCTACATGGCCAACTGGTCCCACACAGCCAGATGACCCTGAGGTGGAAACAACGCCACACGGCCAAATAGTCCCATACGGCTAGACGACCTTTGGTGGGAACTCAGTCACACGGCCCTACACGACACTTAAGTAGAAATTAACTAGAGTATGAAAAAATCCCTACCTCTTTGAGCGTAGCCAGCTTTAACTCTTGGCCTTTGACCAACTCCGATCGTCGAAATGCCATAATTCTGGGAGGAGTTAAGCCGTCGATCTTCTTCCTTCCTCCCTTTCTTTCTCTCTTTTTTTTTTTCCTCTCTTTTCCTCCACCGATCCCATTTTTATAGACCGGACAAATCCACATGGCATGCACCATGCCATGTATGCCATGTGTCACTCACCTATTTGGGTTCCGCTCGAAAATTGCGGAAAATTTACCATCTCATAATTTAACGAAATTCGTCTTGGTAACTAGATTTCACGAGAAGAATTCAACGGTGTTATCCGTTTCATCATCCAAGATCTAGAAGATTTCTATGTTTTCAACCTGTATTATAGAGGCGATTTACTATTTTGCCATTTTTCAGGAAAATTCGATTTTTCTCAGGTTTCACATTTTCAGCTTTCATAAAAAGCATAAAGACTTGATGAAAGCCACTAGAAGCTACGCACTACTCCTCAAAAGCCTCTATTTATAGGCTCAGGTCTTAAGCCCTAAAAACGAAGCGAGAGTCATGCACTTCAAAAAGCCAAAAATTGATGCCCTAGCTGCTACTGCCTGGGTGATGTCATGATGATGTCGCCAAATCGGAGTTGTTGATGTCGGGGGTTGCATCTGATGTCGCGACATCAAAAAAAATGTTTGACACTACCCAATTTCAATGATGAGTCCATGTAGAGACGATGTCGATACACGGCTATACAAGCCGTCAGAGATTACCCCGACGCCAGGTCGCGACATTTAGTCGGGTGTCGCGGGAATTGCCTTGATGTCGTGGACATTTCTAACTAATGCCCTTTGCTTGTACACTGGCTCGATGTCGCGCATATCGCCAGATCCGATGTCGCAACATTAGTCATTTAAGTTCACTCATGATCATCTCGTCGGGATGTTGTGACATTCTCGCGGATGTCGCGATATCAGATCTTGTCGTTTCACAGCCCCCTCCCGTGTCTTCACTAATGTTATGACATTTATTCAATGTCGCGACATTGTGACCACTTCACAATCTAAAGTTACTTTGATCTGATGTCACGACATTGATATGTTGACAACTCGTTGATGTTGCAACATTGCCTCTGTATGTCTGATCTATTAAGATGATGTCGTGACATTTCTGGCTTGATGTCGCGACATTAAGTTTGATGGCTCTGAAATCCTCTGCCAATATTTTTGGTTGATGTCGCAACATTTATTCAGTGTCATGACATTTTGACTTGTCTCACCAATAAGGTTGCCTTGAGTGAATGTAGTGACATTACCTATTCTAATGTCGCGGACATCGATGATGGTCTTCGCTTGTTCAAGTTTTCTAATGTCGCGACATCGTTTTGATGCTGCGACATTTAAACTATCGCTAGTTTTCCTCATCCAAATGATGTCGCGATGATTGCCATTGTTCCAAGACTTTCTCCACATAATGTTGCAACATTGGAAATTTGCTGAAGCAATGTTGCGACATTGGTCCCTTTCTTTGAAACATGTTGATTTTTACTCCTTTATGTCAGAATTCTACTTATTTCCTAAATTTTCTCAAAACAAAAATTTGATGAAAGCTCCATACTCCTGCAGATTAAACCGAACTTTTAAAACATAAATATTCTCAAAAATGGACTTAAAAAATATGTGAGCTTTAGAATTCAATCTCTCTCCCCTTGTTTTTTTTTTTTTTTTTTTTTTTTTTTTTTGCTGGTTTTAGCTAGCCTTGAGGTTGGCTTTGATCTTGTTTTGCTGGGGTTGAAATCGTGTGGTGATAAGGACCAAAAATTCTGTAAAAGACATGTAGGTATTTTAGGGGAAGTGATGTCCAAATTTCCCTAAAATCTGTGTTTTTGTTTTGGCCACAACTTAGACTACGAACCTCCAATTTGGAAGAGACCAAGATGTAAATCCTGCTCTAAGACCTGAAAAAGAGTTTTATAACAAGATGCGGATTTTGTCGCCTCTACAGGAGTAGTTCATGTTATTTGCACCATATCTTGAGTTATACTGATCCAAAGGAAGTCAATCAAAATTCTCCTTAAACTAGACACCTAGGAAAGTAACTTTCAAGAAGAAAGTATAGTCAAATTATGTCTGTATCATTCCCATTAAATTTTCAAATATAGGACACCATTCCAAATTCTCGTTTCCCGAAACCGGCCCGTAGAGCAGCTCTGTAATGTTAGCCATACCTCCTAATTTAAAGGTTCAAATGACTTGATTTTGATCCATTGGAAACTTAAGACATAGGGGAATATTGTGTTAGAAGATCACTTTGTATAAAAACCTCAAGCATGTGATCGAAATTGTAGTTGGAAATGAACATTTCAGTATAACATGAATATTGATAAGATCAATGTAAATTTCTCTTAAACACATATAATTGTATGCCTGCTTAAGACCGAAGAGTGAACGAATAGGCACGTCTATTTACTGCTACAACACTCCTGTCTAGTGCTACCCAACACTTCTGTTTGTGTGACAAGCACGTATGTTTAGTGCTACTGTGCACTCCTGCATAATGCTACGACACTCCTATTTCGTACATGAAATGCCTGGCTCAATGCTTTAGCACTTCTATTTCAGACTATACCTGCACCTTACATGTACTCCTAGTCAAAATCGTGTCCCCTAGCTATTCATTTTCACCCTGCTTCAGTGCAAACATTTATATGAAAAGTACCTGAATAATGAACAATATGAGAATACAAGTAATTAGCTCATATGCTAAGGCATGCCTCAATTATGTACTGTAGTGTACCTACGGGTACCTTATGATATGAAATTTCTGGTATGTACTCCTACGAGAAATGGATACTATGCTACGTGAAATATTTATACAAGCATGTCTACTATAATTAAGGACCATTATGGTGGTCATATATGTTATTATGTTTTCCCGCAAGCTAGTAGCTTAGCATGTGTGTTTCATCCGTGTAGGTATCAAGAAGTCAAGGTGGATATCTCGCGACTCATCAAGGCCAACACAAAGATTAGGAATCCTTGTTAAGTAGGTCCTTGATTTTGATATGATTTTGTAATAGTATGTAAATATAATATTTGGCATAGTGAAACTTGTATAAATACAAGTAGTTATGGACTCAAGCATATATGTACATGACATTTTAAACACCACTATAGGTGGTAGTTTTACAAGGTTATAATTTGTAGTTAAGAATTTCCATAATTCAGGCTTTTTGTAACAAGTTATGTCACTTATGAAACTATGATCGAATTGGGCCCGCATAATGCTAGAAAAATTAGGTTAAAAGCTCTCTACTCTGTGTGGCATCCTCTCACCTGCCAGAGTCAAGGGAAGGGGCGTTACAAACCTATTGGGTGAAAATGGGTGTTCAAGACTAAGCACGATGCCAAGGGATAGGTCGAGAGATATAAAGCAAGATTAGAGGCTAAGGGTTACAGTTAACGAGAAAGTATTGATTTTAAGGAAACCTTCTCTTCCGTGTCCACTAAAGACTCTCTACGCATTATTATGGCTATAGTGGCTCATTTTGATTTGGAGTTGCATCATATGGATGTGAGGACAACTTTCTTCAATGGAGACTTAGTTGAGGATGTTTACATTCTAAAAACCCGGGTAATGTGAAACAAGAGGTTATCATATAATACGTACTATAAGTTTGTGAAATTTTCTAGGATCTTGGATGACGATGCATCACATTGAGTTCCATCTCGTGAAATCTAGATACATCACAAATTCTCATTTAATTCCGAGACATTCAAATTTCACTTTATTTCGAGGCTTAATAGACGACCACAAGAGTGACACTCGCATGAGGGTGTGGTTGATTAGTGCCCAAAAAGTGCTATTTTGAGCCCTATATCGGATAGGTTTTGAGTGCTTTTTGCGCACTAATCATGTCAATTATGCCAATTGAAGTGTTCAGGTGTTCTTAGTATCACTTATGCCGTTTAGAGGTTATTTTTGGTTGTTTTGCAGGTTTTTGCGTACTTTGGGAGTTCAATATCGAGACATAAGATGAATCATGAAGATTGAACCCATTCATCAGCCATCAAGCAAACCATAAATCAAAGAGAGAATGAAGGCAAAGTGATGGAAATCAATGCAGAAGAGGAGAAATAGCAAAGCAAAGGCAAATCAAGAATCTCGAATTTCGCTACATCGCGAAAATTTCTCGCAGCCCTTAGCAAAATTTTCGCAATCTTAGCGAATTAGAATTTTCGCCAGTAGACTGAGAGGATTTCGCTACACTATTCCCAGCGAAATTCTGCATTCTTCGTTTACTCACAAGAAGCCTTCGCTAAGCTAGCGAAATTCTCGCTAGCTAGAGAAATTGCTTACCCATTAAAATTCCTCGATTTCTCGCTTATCTTCTTGCGTGATTTCGCTTAGTTACGAAATTTCGCCATCTAATAATCGGGATATGCTCCAATAAATTCACCGCTCATACTTCTTTTGTAATTAATGCAAACCGACTTCAATTTTGGTGTATTACTCTCTTGTCCCTTAAATTAGCTAAAATGTTAGGCTTTATTGTAGTTTCACATAAATGGGTGGCCTATATAAACCCCCATAGTTTTTGTAACCAAAAGAAGAAGAAATTGGAGAGAAATCTTTTGGCACATTTTTTACTTTTATGTAAATATCTCGCAGCTTTAGTTAGGGTTTGGTGTTCTCTCTTCTCTCCTCTTCCCTTTATTTCCGCCAAACACCACTCTTGAGGATGAGACAACTCAAGAGATGCTTGGCTGCTTCCTTTTCTTTGAAGAGGAAGGAAGCTAGTTTGTATGGGCATATGTGCTGTCTCTCAGGTTAAAAGTTACAGTACTCGTGTTTACGACCCTATCTTCTCAAATATGGTTGGAATAGCATTGAATGTTATTGATTTGGACAATACTTACCATGCTTTAGATAAAGGTATACTTATTGCTAGATGTACCGTGTTCATTAGATGGTCTTTACGAGCCATTGAAATGATATTTAATGTTGTTTCAAACCTGTAGCATAGATGCATGTGTTATCTCTGTGTTAACTCAAATAGAGTTGATTTGTGGGTGAGGTTTGCTAGTTAAACATAGATCCGGTTGTGGCTTGACTATAGGTTGCTTGTCATAACGCGAGAATAAAAACCCAGGACACTTGTTTAAGTTCTAAGTTACCAAGTTAGTGACCTAAATCTTCAAAGCTAACTTTTCACACTTCATTTTCGCTTACGTTTAATCGCTTTCTCAAACTCATCACACTGCTTTTGAAACAAAAAATCCAAAAAAGTCCAAATAGAAAGCCTTTACCTTCTTGCACTTATGCAAATCATTCTCTTAGGATGAAAACCCATCCCCGTGTTCGACCCTAGACTTCACCATAATCGCAAAGAGTCGACTACTGGGCAAATAGAGTGAACTTAGGTATATAAATTTTGTCGATTTTAGCTCACCACTGCGGGCATGAATCAGTGGTGCCATGTGGAACTAGAGGAGATGACACTTGGCACATGGGAAGCCAAATGTCATGCCACTCTCATGCATGAGCATGGTAGTGGAAGAGTTAGAGGCATGGAGAACACATGGCCTAGTAATTGCCATGTGTCAAATCGGTTTGAGGGTGGTGTCTTACACCCAAAACCAATTCTATTCGATGGAAATGGGGGAAAGAAAAAAGAAAAGAAAAGAAAGAAAGAAAGGGAGAAAAAGAAAGGAAAGAAAAAGAAGGGAAAGAAAAGAAAAGAAAAGATAGAGAGAAAGGAAAAGAAATGGAAGCAAGGGGAGCTGTGCAGGACTTCCGTTTCTAAAAAGAAGGGGGGAGATGGTCTACGCTCCAACAGGTAAGGGTCTTCTCCTACCATGGTTAGTCCTTGTTTGAGAGCCATTCAATGGCCATGAGCTGTAGCCCTAGCGGAAGGGTTGGTTCAAAACGCTTGTGATCAAATCATATGGAGCGAGAACATTTTTCTCGGTTCTCTCTCGCGTCTAGAAGCACGCTTCGGAATTGTGTTATGGTTGCTGTAAAATATGGACTAAATATAGTTCATATGTGCTGGAAATAGCTTCCATTTACTGGAAAAATAGGTTGTGTATGCTGTTTTTCTTGGGTTGTAACTAAAAAATCTAGATTGCTTTATGAATAACCTTCTGTGTCTAGAAACACAGTTCTAGAACAGGTTATGGTTTCTTGAAAATATGGACTAAATATAGTTCATATGTGCTGGAAAATATGGGCTGGAAATAGCTTGCACTTATTGGAAAAATAGGTTGTGTATGATGTTTTTCTTGGGTTGTAACTAAAAAATCCAGATTGATGAATAACATGCTGTTATATGTGTGTTTGAGATATGAATATGGATTAGGTATAGGTAGGAATTACATGCAATAGATGTAGTTGCCCATGATGCTTGTTATGAAGCATGATTTTTAAATATTCCATGTGTTCCTTTGTATGCATGTAATATGTAAACTCCATGCAGTGGCATTAGCATTGCATGTGCATGGGACATCGCGTGAATCAGGTGTGAGTGCATGAAATGGATTTTGAACAAGCAGATTTATCGAAGGGTTAT
This sequence comes from Tetrastigma voinierianum, assembly GCA_016808115.1. NCBI lineage: Eukaryota > Viridiplantae > Streptophyta > Magnoliopsida > Vitales > Vitaceae > Tetrastigma > Tetrastigma voinierianum. The sequence goes on along the minus strand of JAEQBH010006635.1, from coordinate 3,164 downwards.
CCAACAATATTTCTCGGAGTATGTCCACTAAATTATATTAGAAGGTTGTCCAACAATATATCTTGAAGCATGTCCACTAAACTATATTTCGGAGGGTAGTCCAATATATATTTGATATCGGAGTACGTCCAATGAGTTTCAAAAAAAAAAACTAAAATCTTTTGTTTTGAAAAAAAAAACAAATTTCATACATGGAAAATGCATGTGTGAGGGAGTCGGTGAGGACTCGAGACATGGGGCATGGCATGTAGACGTTCATGTAGAAATCCTGCATATTGTTTACTGAATGTGTGTGTGGATGTGTGAATGTGGCATCGTCTTGCGGCACTTAGCGGAGTAGCCCTCGTAGGAGATTTTCTCTGCTGGTCATCAAGCCACCCGTCAGTGGAAAATATTTTCAGTAATCGAGGTACACCGAGACAAAAATGTGTCCAAGAAATTAGTAGAGAAAAATGCCAGATTTGGCTTTGTTCTATACCCTGTAAATTTTGGGTAGAAAAACTCAGTTTCTATTTATGTAAAAAGAACAGAGTTGTAATTAAACTCATTTTGTATAATAAATGTAGTTATGGTAAGGTTTCACCAGGTTTCATATGCCCTTGTAATAAAAAGGTTGTTTTATACCCAATTTGAGGCGTATTGAAAAAAAAAAACTAATTCCTGAATTTAGGCATCACAGCCTGGCATCGAGCCTAGGTATTCGATTACCTAAGTCTGTTTGCGCGGGTCTAGTGACACGCAGCTACTGCGATATAGCTCGGGTATGCGATTACATGTAGCCTCACGTTCGTACAAGCATCACGCCTGGTGTTAGAGCTTGGTTTATGATTACCTTAGTGCTCAGACCATATCAACGCCACAACGTGGTATCCGAGCTTAGGTATGTGGAATACCTAGGATTAGTGGGCATGAGGTTAGAACACCACATCGCAGCATCGATCGTCAGGTGCTCGACATGTTCCACGAGAGATGTATTGTGCTCAGGAATATATGCATGATAAAACATATATGGAGAACACTAGGTTAGCAAACATAACCTTAGGAGTTCGAAAACAAATGAGAGCATGATAACGTAGGAATGGTTATTTATTAGTGATTAGCATTATGCACCACTAATGTGATAAATGAAAAGAGAGAATCTCAAATTGCTATCTTAACTGTGGTAGATGGAAAAATCGAGAGGGGCACGGATGCAGAGGTCAGTCCACGGGGCAATAGCTCCACCACCACCCGGCTTGATTAGCGTGAATTTTTAGGAGGCGAGATGGGCGCCGTATTTACCACCATTGCAATGTGTTAGTGCAACAAGGCCGGGAGGGCCAAGTGACCTCCAGAGATTTAGAACGCATCATCCTCCTACATTCAGAGGGGGAGGGGATCCGGTGGTGGCTGACCATTGGTTACGGAAAGTAAAGAGAGTTTTGAGGCTGCCAGAGATTTACCTCCAACGGACATGGATCCGTTCGCGCATATCATCGCAGGTGAATCCCAAGTAAGGGCGGATCGGGTGAAACCTCCGTAGATCGGGAGGCCATGACATGGGTAGATTCGAGAGCTCTTTATGAGCAAGTTTTTCTTGGCATTAGCTAGGTATATCAAGGCCTGTGAGTTTCTAGACTTGTGACAAGGAAACATGACCGTGCTCGAATACGTAGCTAAGTCCACCGAGTTAAAGCAATACTTGGGATAACACCTCATGTGGCTACGCATACGGCCAAGGTGAGGAAGTTCGAGGATGGTCTAAAGCTGTCCATCCTGGGCAAGATCAGGAGATTCCCTCCCATGTGATTACGACCTATGGTCAAGACGCGCCACGGCCATAGAGAGAGATAAATGATGCACCTAAGCATCCGAGATATAGATGCTCTTCGTGACAGGGAAAGAGGGTCATTTTCTTCTAGTTCGGAAAGAAGTTTAGCCAGCCCCAGCTTCATGAGGGTTTCAGGGACATGGCCGCGGCTATCAGGGCCAAGCCCATATCAGGGCTCATAGCCAGTCAGGGCAGGTGACATGTTTCCATTGCCATCATCCTAGACATATCAGAAGAGATTGCCCGCTGAGGCAAGGATCCCATGGTTATGGGACACCCATAAGCCTCACACAGCGGGACATGCACAAACCACAGATACTCCTTCCCACCACGCCCTTGTCACATTTCTTTTATACATACTATACAAATTTCAATTTTTTCTCACCCTAAAACGGTAACCATTTTTTTTGTGTTTCGTTTCTAGCCTCAGCTTGAAAAAATTGAAACATTGTCCACCCCGTTGGATGTTAGATTGGTTTCATGCTTAATTAAGTGGATAATCAATAATTTTGGTCGTTTTTGACCTTTCTTCCACCTTTAGCTAACCACACACACTCGTGCACATTAGGTTTCAAACAATAGGTCAAGAACTCGCCTAACCTCCTAAACTTTGCAAAACCTAACAGTTTCAAGGCTGACTACCTTTAATGTTAAGGACCCCCAATGAAAAGAAGGCCAATGTGTTTTCCAAAATAAAAAGAAGTGGAAAAGAAAAAGAAAAATAAAAAGAAGAAAATTACAACGCTTTGCCTTGAAACCCGAGCACGGTCCAAGGGGTATATGGCGAAAGCCTTTAAAGCCCGGTGCCCTAAGCCAATTGGTTGGGAGTCACCGACTTTGTGCTCGCTACATGGGTGGATGGGTGAGGTTTAGCGAGTTGTAAGTACTGGAGCCTCGAAATCATTCAGAGTTCGAGGTGAAACCTAAAGAGTTAATGGTTGAAAGATTCTTATGACTTGATGCCCTAAACCTTAATTGGTTGGGAGTCATCGGTGGATCCCCGTTACATGGACTTTGGTGAGGTCGATTCCTCAGCATTGCACCCCTACAACACAAAAAGAGTTGTGGAATAAGAGTCGGGGTCTTGATCTATTTAGTTGGTTAGTGTTCTGTGTGGAGTGCGTGAGCTTTCTAGTTGGGGGAGAGTGCGCCATAGCTTATTGTTGAGAACTGATCAACAAACACTTGGGAAGTTTTAAAGTGGAAGTCTCTAGTTGATTCACTAAGAGGGAGGGCTCTTTTGATACCACTCGTATGGCATTCATTCTCTCGAGATAGCTTATCAAGGTGGTGGTTTCAATGATTCTCATTGAGGGTTAGGCATTACCTGGCCCACACCCTTTTGAAATACCAT